>QANW01000506.1:32966-158035 GCA_003254865.1 Dryas drummondii
CCGCTACCGCTTCATCTACTGCGATGTCATCCACTGCGACGAGGGGACCATGTAGTGGGTTGAAGTCCTCTCGGATCGTGCGCAGTACTGGGGCGCAGATTCCAGTCATGTGTGTGCAAAACGGCTGACGACCGTTAGATCCTAACGTTGACAGTTTGTTCTTGCATGATGTGGGGGCTATTATTCGTGCCGAGTGTGCCATGGTTGCAACCACTTGGAAAAAATTGTCGGCAGAGATTCAACACAAAGTGATCCGCTCCATCTCAGTGAGTATATAGCTCAATAATTAATTCAAAATGATAAATTTGATCATTCATAACAATCTAATATTTTTTTCAGGTTAACTTTGACATTCAGATGGATGATCTCCTCACTGTCACGTACATGACAGATTTACTCATCAAGTCCTACAGGCAGTGGAAGCACGAACTACACGTGCATTTCAAGGGATTTTTGTCGGCAGTTGAGGCATTGGCGAACCCCCCTATGGAGTTGGTAAAGCGGTCTGACCAGTGGCATTTTTTGTGCGATCATTTCATGAGTCCGTCGTTTTTGGTACGTTTTATCATCTTAAGACTTTAAAAAATCGATTATTATTTTGTTATTCTATTATTGTATACATACACTAACATATTTATAATTTGCTTAATATTTAACAGAAGAAGTCGGTCGCCAACACCAGAAACCGGAAAGGGAAGCCGTTTAACCATCATAGTGGTCCGACGCCCATCTCATATCGAGTGGAGTCGCGACGTCGGGTACGTCATTATTTAATTTAATACATATATATTCTTTAATATTGGTTTGGTTTTTGACAAAATTATTTTCTTTTTCAGCGTGAGTCGCAATTCCCGGAGATAGATACTTTCGGAGATATCTATGTTCATCCCGGTTGTGATGCGGCCAAGGCAAAACATGTTAGTTTTTTATATTTTAAAATTCATCATATAATTTTTTATATTTATTTTTCTAATTGGTTACTTGTATATATAACATTTTGAAGGATGAGATGGTGGCCAACTCGAGAATATATTTGGAGAGCTTGGCCGAGCAGCACCCTCCGGGTACTCCGTTGGAGTCGATTCCAGTACCCGATCCCGATGTCGGACTTCGTATTATGATAGACTCACTGGGTGTTAGGCCCGGTAAGGAAATACGCGGCATGGGATATGGGCGGATTCGTGATGTTCGATCCTCGTCTTCGTCTTCGTCTTCATCTTCGTCTCAGCCATCTGCAGTCGTCGCAGGGTTGTCCGCTCAAGTGAAGAAGTTGCAGGAGGACTTACGAGCTGAGAGAGCGGAGAAGGAGGCGTTGTATGCTGCATTGACCAAGGCGATACCTGGGTTTGTCCCGCCACCATCTTCTCATCAACCTCCGTCAGATATGAATGATGATGATGCTACTAGTTTAGAATAGATTGACTATATATATTAGGGTTAATTACTACTTTGTATGGATATTTTGATATATAAATTTATGAATTTTGTTTTATATAGTTTTTGAATAAAGAATTTTTTTTTTAATATTAAATTTAAATATATAATTTAAATAAAAAAAAATTTAAAAAAAATGTTTGGGCGACGAACACCCTCTTTCCTCGCCCAAAGCATGTTTAGGCGACGAAACATGCTTTGGGCGAGGAAAGAGGGTGTTCGTCACCCAAACCCTCTTTGGGCGACGAAAAAGTCCGTCGCCCAAAGCACGTTCCAGCGAGAAAATTAGTTATTCCTCTCCCAAATCTTGTTTAGGCGACGGATAATTTCGTCGCCCAAACATGCTTTGGGCGAGGAATAAGTGTGTTCGTCGCCCAAACCATCTTTGGGCGACGAAATTTGTTCGTCGCCTAAATACGCTTTGGGCGACGAATTTTATGTGTTAGGAGACGAAAAAAATCCGTTGCCCCATGTGTCTTTGGGCGACGAAATTTAGAAGTTCGTCGCCCAAACTATTGGGCGACGCATTTCGGGCGTCCAAACGCTCGACGAACGCATTTCGTCGCCCAAACGTTTGGGCGACGAATTTCTATTTTGGGCGACGAATTTCGTTCCTCTCCCAAACCCTTTTTTCTTGTAGTGAGTATAAGCCAAAGGAGGAGTAGCCTAAGATCCTTATAAGTCACTATGCAAGCTAGGTTATAATTTTTCAATGTAGGACAATACTTCACATTCTCACACGTTCCCGCACGTGTGACGTCACTTAAATCAAACATGTGGCCGGACAACTAATGCTCATATTGAGTGATGTAGAGCACGTGTGGCCACTCAACCTAATGCACCTGGCTAAACCTGCTCTGAAACTATGAAAAAATCTAGACATTTATCCCAAAATCAATTGACAATAAAAGGAGTAGCCCAAGACCCTTATAAGTCACTATACAAAATTATAATTTTTTAATGTGGGACAACACTCTATATTCTCACACTGTAAATATTTGAAAAAGATCAACTTCACTTAGTCGATAATATTTAGAGATTGATAATCTATATCGAACTGTACGAAAACAAAATGTTTCTGTTAAATTAGCTAGATGCATATGATGGCTTACATGCATTTTCACATCTCTCCTGGCAACATACGTGTGATACGTACTCAAAATTGAAGCATGCTTCTGTTAGACCAACCAGTCTTTAATTTACATTTGTTAATTCATTGGCATGAAGCAGAGAAAGCAAGGGTATTGCACTAACTCACACAGACGGCCAGCTATGAGTATATTGCACCTACTCTCACTTGGGAAATGACATGATTATAAGTTGTTAATTAGCTAGGGTTGGTTGAATAGATATATATATATATAATCGATCAGAACGTACTACCCATTAATATTTTAATTAAAAAACTAAATTATTAGTGCATATAATTAGAGTTGTTAAGCAATCACAATTACAACTTGAATTTCCACTTCAGAATTATATTGATGCAATTGGATGATACTGGATATAATAGTATATTTTGAGCCCACAAGCCAACTCCATCCATCCTGACCACTTCAACTGTAGTACTATATTTTAATTAAGTCAAATTAGTTCTGGGCAGTTTACCTCATAAACAAAAAAAAGGGGGTCAAACAATGTGCAGCATATGTTGGCACATTCTTATCAGATTTTGTTGTGTGATGGTTATTAAAGTTTTGAACTCCCCAATCCCAAACCACCCAAAAGACTAAATGGCATGGGGATAAAAAAAAAAGTAATATTTCTAGCTAGATCTTCTTCTTTTTTTAACTAGCTTATTTCTCCTTCTACATTTAATTGTCCAAAAAGAAAAGCTAGTAAATTAAGCAATTGCAAGGGGTCTTTTTCTATGATTATCATAATAAAACTAATAATATTATGACAACTTACAACAACGAAAAGAGCAAAAGCATAAGAACAAGAAGAAGAAAAATGAATAAAGGTACCAAAAAAAAAAAAAACCAATGCAAGACATGTTGTTTAATAAACATTAACTATTTTATTTTCTTTCGATGAACCTCTATGACTATCATCTACATATCCAATCAATGAGTAGAGGACAGGACCTGTCCAGGTTAAGCAGATACAGTCTCTAATTTTTGTTTGCTTACAGATCTAGACTCTAATTAATTTAGGATATTATATACTAAATATTACAATATTAGCATGCTTGCATATCTCATATATATCGAGAGCCAGTGGTATTGGTGTACACATTAACTTAAATAACGCCTTGATCCTTACATTTAAACCACCACATATATTTATACATATGCATGTATTGGTCATCACCTTGCATTTTGAATTGTTTATAGTTTTTCTTATGTGTTAAAATAGTTTATAATTAACCATATGCTTGCATAGATTATAAAATTCTGATATAAAGGTGAAAATTTGTTTTATGTTGAAGTATGTATGCATAGTGTACGACCACGTAATTCTCATTGATTAAGAAATTTCTAACTAGTATAAGGAAATTGTAAAATGATGACACACTAACTTTGAGGTGCTAGTACTCATATGATCTTCTTCATAATTTATATTTTTATGTTTTATATATGTGTAAAATAATGAGGAGAACTGACCTCATGCGGGATGTGAGGTTCAGAAATGTGCCAAAATATTGACCAAGGAAATATATGAAAATAGAAGGTTGATCGATCAGTACTCAGAACCATGGATGATCATGTTTTACCAACTATGTATCAAAAAAAATATATATATATATATACAGATTCTTTCTGTTGAGGTATACATCAACTTATTTATGTTGAGGTATGACCTTATTGGGGCCCACACGAATCGTTTTGTGTCGATCCGAACCGTTCAATATTTACATCTTCATTAATAGATCATCCTTGCCAAAAATTAGCCAAATCGGAAATCATTTGTCTATCTAACTTCGATAAAACAAATGGACGGTTTACATTGAAAATATTTGGTTCGTCTATTTATTTGATCAAAGTTAAATAGGTAAATGATTTTCGATTTGGCTAATTTTTTGCAAGGATGATTTATCTATGGAGATGTAAAAATTGAACGGTTCGGATCGACATAAAACGACTCGTGTGGGCCCCAACATGATATACCTCAACATAAATAAGTTGAGATATACCTCAAGGAGCCTGTATATATATATATATATATTCACGAGGTTGTAAAATATAAAATATTATATTGACATATTATAAATCCTCACCACGCATTTAAATAAGAATTAACCTAATTCATGACCAAAATTTATAGTTTGACGTTAATAGTAAATTTGATTACCTATACATACATATATGGGATGTTTTCTTACAAGATATACTACGGGTTGTTCAAATCATTTGTCAATATAGATCACTAGCTCTCATTCAAATAAAATGTTGCCTAATTAATATTTTTTAGAATTAATCACTTTATAATTAATATTTTAGAGTGACAATTTGAAAATATAACATGTTGAGAGAAACTTTCCTGTAACAGGGATATGGTTAATTTGGTATCACAACTCAATAACATGATGACACATATGCTCGATCTTATACTTCATTACATTAAAAAAATTTTAATTTCAAGATAAAACATATCTCATAAGATGCCAAGTCAGCCTCTATTCTTGTTATAGGTAAGTTTTTTCCTAACATGATATATATAATATGTTACATACATCCGTGATTCTATATACATTGCAATGAAAGGGAAAAAAAAAATCCTTGAAGATAACCACTACCAGATAAAAGTTGTCCCCTGAATATTAGAATACAAACAGCAAAAACTGCATACGTAGGGTAACTAGACAAAATACAAATCCCTATTATTGTGGCAAAATACAAATCCCTATTATGGTGGAAAAATACAAATCACTATTAGGTGGACAATTTTGAGAAATCTGTATGTGTATGTCAAATTAAAATATATTTCCCCAACTAATTCCAATAATGTGGTTCTGCCATACAACATGCTTCTTTCTTAACAGTTAACCTCTATGCACCTTCATATCTATTATTTTCTACCCAAAACATTATATATTAAAAAACCGGGGTGGTATTATGGTATATGATACTTATGGGAACTAGACTCAGAATCAATTTGAACATTTAAATCACTAGAATCAAATATGAGAGTAGTTATCACTTCAGAAATACCAGGAGATGATTGGTTCAATAAATCACCAAACAAAGTCTCTGAAGAAGAATCCACTCTCGAGTGATCGGCAGGGGAAGTCGAGCGCTCAGTAATGCTCGGGGAGCGATGATCAGTTCTAAAGGATCAGTCTTCTAGGAGCTTACCACCTGACATCCCCTTGTATCATCGATCCTCTAGGGGCTCCATATTGAAGGATCGATCATCAAGGGGCTTGGTTTCCCCCAAGTCTTTGCGGAGTGATCGGTAGAGTCCACCGAGCGATCGGCAGGAGCTATCTAGCGATCGGTACGAGAAGCTTCATCATTCTACAACCCGAAACTAAAGAAAAACCCCATATCAATTTCATCCACCTGATTCTTGCCTTCCATACCATTATTCTCCCCCTGAAGAGAAGAATCACAACCATCTGTACGATAGAACAAGTCGTCCTTATGAAATGTAACATCTAAGGAAACATAGAACTTATGGGACAACGGATAGTAACATTTATACCCCTTTTGTTTCGTTGATGACCATGCAAGTGAACATAAACTGTAGAACCGAAAACCCAAGGTTCCAAATGCAAAATAGAAGGAAGCACACAATAGTCTGACAAGACGTCCAATGGCCTCTGAAACTCAAGGACACTTGAAAGAGTCCGGTTAAGTAGATACACATCGGAGCTTAAAGCATCATCCCATAAAAAGATGGAACATATATTACCACCAATCAACAAGGAACAAGTAACCTCCAGTAAATGTATGTTCTTGCGCTCTGCTACTCCATTTTGTTGTGGAGTGTAAGGACAAGTAGTCTGATGAAGAATGTCATGAGAACCAAGAAATTCAGTTAGTCCTGTATTAATGTACTCGCCACCATTATTAGAACGCAAAACACGAATGAAGTAATTAAACTGAGTAAAAACCATATGATAAAAAAGTTTGAAGACATCATAGACATCACTCTTATTATGCAAAAAATAGACCCATGTCATTTGGGTGCAATTGCCAATGAAAGTAACAAACCAAAGAACACCATTATGAGTAGGTAGTGGGGCAGGCCCCCCAACATCAGAATGCATCAATCCAAAAGGAACCGCACTGTAACTATCACTCGAATAAAAAATGGTGCTATGACTCTTAGCGAACACACAAGTCGGACATTTGAATTCTGAAAAATTATCCAATGAATAAAGACGGAAACAATCGCCTTAGATAACTAAAAGAGGAATGACCAAGACGCCGATGCTAATGCCAAATCTTCCTCTTATTCTCTACTAACTTGATTGCACTAACTTAAGAAGCTTGATTTCACAGTACCATCCAGACCAATTGTGGCACCATCTAGATAGTAAAAGTCCATTGTCCTCTTACCATTGCCAATCGTCTCTTTAGTACGAATGTTCTGGAAAACATAGTGAGTAGAAAAGAAAATAGTCATGCAATCAAGAGATTTAGTGAGTTGACTAACAGACATCAAATTGCAATTCAAAGATGGAACAACTAAGGTATTGGTTAAATTTAAGGAAGAGACAGACACTGTGCCTACTCCAACAACAGGAGAGGATACACCATTAGCATTAGTGATGAATGGTTTAGGGCTATTGGAAGACAATGACTAAAAGGCATACCTATCACAAGTCATAAGATCTTTTGCACCTAGGGCTACCTTTTGGTTTAGTTTTTATCGAACTGACCGACTATCGACCAAAATTGTTTGGTTTAGCAAACCGATTTTTACGATTCGAAATCGAAAATCGAAAACCGAAAATAATTGGTTTAGTTTTGGTAAAAATTGAAAAAAGTTGGTAAACCAACTGATTATAGAAAATTATTACTAAAAGAAACCGAATTGATTATTACCAAAAAATACCGAAATATATACCCAAAAAACTAAAACAATTACCGAAATTTAGTTATATATGCTTATATAATACTATTATGTTAGTAGTACAATATATATTAAACTACTAATATTATAAACAACTATAAAAAAATATAATTGTATAATGTTATCATATGAATATTATCAAAAGTGTGAGTTAAGATATAGAGTCATTCTCTAATACAGTAAATGTTACTATTTTTAGGAAAATAAGAACCTTGATCATCTTTAGGTAAGTAATGCATTTATATATCTAGTCATATTTATTGGTATATATACATACTAAATTAATAGAATATGTACTAATATATATTATTAAACTACTTATACTAGTATATTACTAATATTAATATTATTGCAATTAATACTAGTAATATACTAAACTAAAAATAATAGTACGTACTCGTGCAAATATATATTCATCAAACATTATATGTTATGCATCATATTTAATTAAATTTCAATTTATTTTGGTATATAATATATAATTAGTATTATTTAAATTAAACCAAAAATTAACTGAAAGTATTTGATACCAAAAGTACCAAAATCGAACCGAAAACCGAATTTACCAAAAATTATCAAACCAAAAAATACCAAAATTGAAAAATACTAAAATGTTTGGTTTTGGTTTTGGTAAGCCCCAATATCGAACCAAACCAATCGATTGACAATCCTACTTACACTTGCATCTGTATCAATTATCCATGCATTGCGATCACAAGAAACAACATAATTACTTAAAGCAGAATTAGATATACTTGGCCAAGTAGAAAAACCAAAGGTACTAAGAACCCATTCCCCATAATTGGTTCCATCCAATTTCTCTAGGGTAATGAAGGAATTATTAATGGAGTCCTTCTTCCCATCAACCTTTGTTGGATCAGGATCAACCTTCGTTGGGTCAGATCAACCATCTTTAATCAAAGAAGTAAATCAGCGAAACAAAATTAAACGAGAAGAACCAGTGCCGAGCGATCGACAATATTGGCGAGTGCTCGGTGCAACCTTCCTTCGAGTAACGTAGCAGCAAAAACAATGAACCCTAGAAGTCCACCTTCAAGTCGGATAAAGAATTAACCTCTAGAGAACACAATACTACAAGTTTTCTTAGAAAAAACTTGATCAAATCCCAGGAATCAAGAACAACCCCTAAAACACCACCAAAACTCTAAGATAGTTGAATAGAAATTTTGGATGGCTCTGAAACCATGCTAAGAGACGTTTTACGGTGAAAAATTCTGAATTAATTTTATTCATCCCTTAATGGGGTATTTATACAAGTGTACATAAATCTCCTAGTTACAGAAAGAGTAATTACACAATCACCTATATTTTCTAATATTACAAGTAAACTCATAATGACTAAGAATCCTAACAGTATTACCCTAGGCATAGTTACTATTTTTGCTACACCAAAATTGTCTTTTTCCTTTTCTTACAATCACAGTTGCAATTTGTGTCCAGGAACTATTTTTTATCTTCTGGGGTTGGCTTGGGGTATCCAATTAAGGCACCAAGTAGTGAAGATAACTAAAATAAATAGTCTTCAAACTCTGTACACTGGGATTCAATAAATAAACTGTGGTTGGCTCGACGTGTATGACTAAAGAATATTTGACTCAACTACCGGACCATCAAGTAATGGACGGCTGAGAAATTATTCAATCGACATGACAATATATATAGGCAACTAAGACAAGGCGAATCCTAAGAGCATCTCTGCTGGCTAATGCCAATGTCATATTTAGTAGGTTACAACAACAAAATACCATATGTGATATGTTTCGTTTTAGTGTTGCATTCTAAAGGAAATGTCATTTTGATCTATAATTTACTATATGCTTTTACTGTCTTGTAATGATAAATTAAAAATTTATTTTATTTAAAGCATGACAATTAATTCTATAACTTTAAATAGGAAAATAAAGTCAATATCAAATTTTGAAATTCAGTATATGCTATATTTATGTCAGAATTAGCCTAATCATCATTTAAATTCATCTGATAATAACAGTTGTTGGGAAGTCCAGTTGGAAGGACCGTAAAATTATCCTCAATGCATCAAAGTTTGATCCCCCTACCCCCAACTCAAAAAAAAAAAAAAATCATCTAATAATATAAAAGTTCTATATTGTCTAAATAAAAGAATATTTATAGACACAATATATTACTTGGTGTCAAATATGACACAATTAATTAATAGCATATGAGGTATTTGCCAGTTGATCGAGTTGGCAATGCATTGGAGCATAAACTTTTCATTTATTCAATATTGTATACACACATATATATACATATATATATATATAGTATTGATAAATTGAGGATGTTCTTACAGTACCAATGGATTTGCTTTTGTATGGTGGCTAGATTCACTCACGCGTATATAGATAAACTTAAGGCATAAATTCAATTTAGACACATAACTATATATGTCATTTCAATAGAGTACATAAACTTTAAAATATTTCAAATATACATATGATCTATTATCTAAATTGAAAAATGAACTTTCGTTCATTGATTCGTTGAGAAATCAGTTAAATGTCAGCTTGACTTTTGCTGACCGGGATTACTTGGCGACATGACGCCATCTCAGCAAACCTTTCTCGCCAAATGAGCGACACGGTGACACATGTCCACCTAATACCTGACACAGGCTCACAAACTCATCATCTCTTTCTCGCTCGTCGAACACAGATGAGAGATTTATATTCGAATTTGGGAGAAAATGTGATGTTTTTGGGAGATTAAATGGTAAGAAGAGCGTTCGACGAGCGGGAAAGAAGTGATGGGTGTGTAGGCCTATGTCAGGTGGACTTATGTTGCTCATTTGGCGAGAAATGCTAAGTTGGGCCACGTTGCCAATTAATCCCCGTCAGCAAAAGCCAAACTGACATTAAATTGATCTCTCAACAAATCGATGGAAGGAAGTTAATTTTTCAATTTAGATAATAAACTGAGTATATATTTGAAATATTTTAAAATTCATGAATCCCGTTGAAATGACATATATAATTATGTGTCTAAATTGAATTTATGCCTAAACTTAATGTAACATGCACATAAAGTTGAAAAAAATAATTGGACTATATTTGCATTTCTAATTAATAGATCCAAAACTAACATATATTTCTATATTAAGAGTTTATCTTTAATACAATGATTGTATAACAAACAACTATATTTTAATGGTGGAAAATTTATGTCCTAATAGTTGAAAAATAAACTCCTCAACGTGTCATGCTACGCTCTGGCAAGAATTTTTCTATATTAGACTAGCCTGTGCCACAAGAGGGAATTTTTAACATACACATATATTTATGTGTCCTTTTAAATAAATTTTTTTTTGGTCATTCCTTCCAAACTGTATTATTATTTAAATCTCTCTTTAAAACTATGGAGATAAATACCACTAAGCCACAAACTAATTGATCATATTATTGCTTTTATTGATTATAGAAATACAACTTATTTAGGCAGACTCATATAAATATAAATTTAATTAATATATATAGCAGGAGTGGGGTGTGGGGCAGCACTGCAGCTATCATTGAAACATTGAAAGGGAGAGAGTTAGAGTATGGTATGAGAAAAAGACCTGCAATAAAAGGGCATTGGCCAAATATGCAGAAACAAAGGCACAGCTGTAGCTAGCCTAACTATAACTATCAGTCAATCACAAAGGCTATATGGGTGTTTGCGTTTTTGACCAGAGAGATCAGGATCCCCTGCCTACCAATTTGCCTACTTATTTCTTTATCATGATTTAATCTTAGTCATCAAAAAGAGAGTAGAGAAAAAAAAGTGAGAGAATTGATGGCCAAAATTAAAAACATAATAGGTAAATTCTTGGTCCTGACCAAAGACTCAGAATGGCTTGCGTATTCTGAGGGATACCTCATGCCTCATGTTAGTTATTGCTGCATTCCTCCCACTCATAATCTGATATTCTTTAATCATCCACCCCATAATGTCCAATAATCCATAACTCATCAGGTGCTTGGTTTTTTTTTTTAATAGGGTTTTATTCTAACTTAGATAAAAAAATAAAAATAAAACCCAATTGTCCATGTCATGGCTTCAGTTTGGTACTTCCCACTTTTGTTCATTAATTAGAAATCACCCACTAATAATTGTGGTTTGTTAATTTTCTTTATGGTCACTAAAAGCAAAGGTTTATCACTTGACTAACAAGAAACATAATTGAAGATTTGGAGTTTTTCACTTTGTTTTTGTTTGCCCTGGAGTTTTTCACTTTCAAGTGTTGGGTTCTTATTGAACCGAAAATATATTTTGTCATTGTCCTTAAGGCATATGATATTGATATTCCATGGACGTGTCCCTTTCAAAAATCTCCCTCATTCTACTCTTCCTTCACCCAATTATGATGAATGAGTATGTGTTGAGTAGTGGTTAAGAATGTACATAGAATTATAGATTGCAAAATGTTATCAAGAGGGAGGAAGCATAAGGGACATGCCCCATTTATGAATCTTGGATATTCTTTCTACATATTTTTCTTAAAAAATTATTTATATATATAAGGGTCGTGTTCAATGAACACATATAAGAACACACATTATTACATGAATTTTCAACCTCTAATGATTAAGATGCATTGAAATTTAAAAAAATACAAACAAAATAAAACAAATTCATCTAACGATTAAGATACATACCAATCCAGCACTAGGACTGATGAATTCTTATTATAAATATGAGGTTAAATGATTTACTACTAAGTTATAAAGAGTTTACCAACTAATTGATAGTTTAATAGTGATTTTTCCTTAATATTGAGAATTTGAGAGAGACCCTAAATTCAAATCCACCATTCTAAATAAAAAAGAGAGAAAATAAAAAGAAAAGTTATAAAGAGTTTCTTTGGGCTCACGTAATTTGATGTATGTATAACAATTTACCATCTCTATGCATCTTTTTTTCTAAGTATTTGGTATTCCATTTCCCTAGTCACTACACACTAAATTGGTTTTTGGCGTGAGTGCAAAGTAAAGTAGAATAGTTAAATCAAGGAATTAAACCCATTATCCATGCTTTGAAATCCATAGCATCGATCTATCTTGATCATGTATGTTTGGGCCCCATCAAAAGCCGAAAAGGAAAGAGAAAGCCCATGTGGCATGGGGTTGAGAAGTCACTATCGGCCACGTGGCATCTGCCAGCGTGGTAAAGTAGCGGGTACCAGCTGGCAGTTGCAGATTATCAGAAGAAAAAGCTTGTTTGTTTAGCTTTGGGAGTTGGGTCTCTAAGTGTGTAGCTCTTAGCTTCCTATTGGGCTAATTGGGAGGGAGACAGAGTCCAGGCTGGCAGTGGAATGGCGGCAGAGTCACATGGAGACGCATTGCATTCGTAATTTCGTTGGTTTATTGCCACAGCTGTCTCCACTAACAACACGACACGCATTTTCTTTGACATGTAAGTTGTAAGACTTGGTCCTTACCAATAATTCTATCCTTTCAAAAACATTAAAAACTTTTCTTCACTGTAAATGCCAATGTTCTTACCGTCATCTCTACTTTGGATTAGTAACAATCCATTCAAATTTATATATAATTAGGAAAAATATACAAATGTAAATGATTAAAGGCAAAAACATTATTAATTAAAAAATAGAAAATATTACATTGTACATTTGTACTGCATTCATAAATTCTCTCATCTCATTTTTATGTTCAGCCTTATTTTTGATGCAGTAATTTGGCTATTACGAATTGATCGAAACCCTTTTGTCCTTTAAATTTTATATTTTGACTTTTGAATTTCAAGCATTCCAAAATTTAAGTGTAAATTCTAAACAGTGTTTTTTACCATAAAAATAAGCAACCATATATATTGCGAATGAAATTGAAAAATTATAGAAAAAAAGTGCTAAAAGTGCCTGTTAATCGAAGCACAATTGATTTTGGTAATTGAAATAGTAAAGTGACAAACGATCACCAATGAATTCTAAATTTAAAATTATTCAAATTACCGAACATGAGAATAGTTTGTATTCAATTATTTCGAATACGTTCAAATGTTTGTAGGAAAAAGAATTTCATTCTAAATACAGAGAAAACATTGTATATGATGTCTTTTTGTACTTTTTTAAAAATTAATTTACTATTATCGAACTTGAAATATTCCCTTCTTAAACTTTCCAACCAAATTAACTCTTAAATTATTCTTCAAATTGGAATCACAAGTTCACAACATGAATTTGTTATTGGTAAAAATTAAAAAAATATCTTACCCTTAAACTCCCACATCATATAACAAAATTAACCCATTTTAATCCAATAAATAAATAAATTTCGTACTCCTCACACTTTCTAGTAGTTCTCTTAAATTTTAAACAAAAAAAAAAAACAAGCTGCTCACATAAACATTAAATTCGATTTTTTAAAAATAAATATTATGTGATAATTAATGTGTCAAATTATCAATCAATACATTGATACATAAACCACAATTAACCATAATAATTGACAGAAAAAACATACATCAACAAACTATATATAATATAGTGTGATATGATATATACAGTAATACTCTCGAAAAAGATTAAAAAAAAATTTAAACACATAACAATTTAGTATTATATACCTTTCATTTTAATTTTAAAATACAATCATTAATGTTAAAGTTTTTTTTTTTTTTTTTGCACAAATAATGTTAAAGTTCTTCTCATCGACATTGAAGGGGTTAGCTGGCACCTGTTGGAGTTTCATGTAAAGCACGCAATACACAGACTTGACATTCTATTATCTTTTCTTTTGGTCAATGACATTCTATTGTCACTGCCTCACTGGTACCAAAATAATAGTATTTCAAAATAGTGCTTCACTCATTAAATTTATTTATTCAATAATGATGTAAAAGTATAAATGTGTGTGATCACTTTAGATTTTATTTATTTCTCACAAATAAGATATTAACACATTCACTAACCAATAGCTAGTCAATAAATATGAACCCTTTCAAAACCTCATAGATTTTTAACTGATAAGATACTAATATGTGGAATGACTAATAACTAGTTGGAAAATATATTTTTAATAAATAAGATATTGACATATGTATTAACAAATAAATAATTGATAAATATGAATTTATTGTAAACCTCAACAGATAAGATACTAATATATGTACCTGGCCCAAAAAGAAGATGCTAATATGTGTAATGATTTGTAGTTAGTTGGTAAATACAATTTTAAGAAATAAAATACTGACATAAGTACTAACAAATAACTAATTGTAAATATGAGATGATTCTGAACCTCATCTATTTTGAACATATAAGATAAGAAATTGGTATGTGTCATGACTCATTATTGATGAATAAATTTGATGAGTCTAATTATTGTTTTTTTTTTTAATTTGAAAATTTTAAGTAATGTTAATGAGAAGCTTGCAGATTCCTTTGAAAAAATAAACAAAAAGGTTAGGACAGGATGATATAGTTCACATCCCACTTAGATATATAAATAAGCAAAGCCTACAAACTTGTCCCAACACAGACACACATTGCACAGAGCTTTCCTCTCCTTTTTTCATAAATAAACGTAAACGCGTTCACAATTTCTCAGAGACTTTCGTGTTCCCACTTCCCACCGCCTGTTTCACGCCCATTCGCTCTCTCTGCGTCTAAAATGGTCAAATGTTTGTAAACGAAGCTCATAAATAGAGAAAACCCACAAACAAAATCAGAGTTTTTTCTTTCAAAAAGAAGAAACAGAGCCTCTCTGGCTCTCTGAGTGTATCAATGGCCAAGTCAAAGAACAGCAACAAGAAGCTGTCCTACATTTCAGTCCCTTCTCAGATAATCAACTCTTTGTCTTCATCTTCTCTTCAATCCCTGCTTGTTTCACCCAAGAAATCTTCAAGGAGCAAAAACAGGTACTTGAGCTGCTTCACCAAGTACAGGAGCCCGAGGTTCTGGTTTTTGTTCCTCTTTCTTTTTGGCTTTCTTGGTATGCTGAGGTTGGGCTTCAACCTAGACCCTTTGATCCCTTTTTCTCCATACCCATGTTCCACAACTCAGTTACAGGCCTTAATCTCAAATGGGTATTTAAAATCACATATGGATGTTGCCTCGAATGGTGGAAATGGTCAGGAAGTTGAGGTTTTGAATAGTTTGAGCTACTCAGAGCCATTGATTTCAAGTGGGAAATTGAAATCAGAGGTGGGTGTTGAACCAAACAGTGAGAACGGTGGTGAAGAAGCTGAGCAAAGTGAGTTTTGGAAGCAACCAGATGGTTTGGGGTATAGGCCATGCTTGGATTTCAGTCGGGAGTATAAGAAAGGGAGTGCAGGTACTGTGAAGGACAGGACAAAGTACCTGATGGTTGTGGTTTCTGGTGGGATGAACCAGCAAAGGAATCAGATTGTTGATGCTGTGGTTATTGCTAGGATTCTTGGGGCTGCTTTGGTTGTTCCCATTTTGCAAGTCAATGTCATTTGGGGAGATGAAAGGTAAAGATTACAACAACTCAGATTTTTCTTACAAAAAGAAATGCCTTTGTTTATGTGCATTTAATGAGTTTGTGTTATATCATGATCCAATTTGCAGGAACTTACCACATTCCTATTTATAGTTGATGTTTATTTGTTAATTTTTAACCAAAAAAAGAAATTTGTTCAATCATATTGATCCCCAAGTTCATGGACTTATGTCAAGTTGATTCCATTTTAACTATTTTTTCCTACCTTTTATAGATGGCTATTAGCCGACCCCACATAGTTAGGCTCTGTTGTTGTTTTGTTTTATGGATGGCTTTATTGGTTGGGAGACTGAGTTCATTTCTGTGTTTCATTTGATGGGTGCAGTGAATTTTCTGATATATTTGATTTGGAGCACTTCAAGAAAGTTCTTGCTCATGATGTCCGTATAGTTTCTTCACTGCCATCGACACATATAATGACAAGGCCGGTGGAGGAGAAACGGACTCCTCTTCATGCTTCCCCTAATTGGATACGGTCACGTTACCTCAAGCGGGTAAGAATTGTTGCTGGCTTTGAAGCAATCTTGCTGGTTTTTTTTTTTTTTTTTTAAAAGATTTGAATCAAGGAAATATGAAAGAGAGAAAAGATGCTTTGGTAGCTGTTAGTTTGTTATACATGCCCCACAATTGGTATTTATGGAGCTTAAACTTATTTGTGGGCCTTGCGACACCCAACTGTTTGGTGTTTCTTTTAAGTTTTAGCTCTGGAGTTTTTGTATTATGGTAATTGAAGAAGCATCTTGTTGGTGCGTTCATAAAAAAGTGTCAGCTTGCAAGCGGCTGTTGTCGTCTTTAAGTTTAATAGTGATGCTACAATACCATGGAAAAACCTCAGTAGTTTAACTGTTAGAGTTTGACTGTAACCATATTGTGACTGCACAAATGAAGAGCCGTCAGCCTCCATTTCAACCCATGGCTAATATGTTGTATTTATTATCTAATTTTAGTAGTTGAATATGGGTGTTCTACTGTTCTGGACAGATAAATGATATGTGTTGCCTATCATTTTAACTATATAAAACTAATTACTGAGTTCAAGGTTTTCTGATCTTAAAAAGAAAGTTATAGAAATACATGGCTTAGGAATAATACCAAGTATTTCCTTTAGTCTATTTCTATAACATAATTTTTGTCCATGTTTTTCTTTTGTATTATGTGTGGTTAATTATGCTAATTCCTCTTTTTCTCCGCAGATTAAAAGAGAAGGGGTTTTACTGCTAAGAGGTTTGGATTCAAGGCTCTCTAATGATCTACCTTCCGATCTTCAGAAGCTTCGATGCAAGGTAATGGATGATGGAAAATATTTGATTAGATTTCTACTTTATTGATAGTCTTTAGATTAGTATCAGTCCTGTATAGTTCTGTCTAACTTCTATTACAGAATTGAAATGAGGTTCTAGAGACAGCTAACTCTAATTTCTTCTTTGTTTGACTTCAGGTTGCTTTTCATGCATTGAGGTTTGCTCCTCCAATTTTGGGAATTGGTAACAAGCTTGCAGAGAGGATGCGTAGCAAAGGACCTTACCTTGCTCTACATTTACGAATGGAGAAGGATGTATGGGTGAGGACTGGTTGCCTTCCTGGTTTGAGTCATGAATATGATGAGATAGTAAGCAAAGAGAGGAGACAACGACCAGAGCTCCTAACGGCAAGATCAAACATGACTTACCATGAAAGAAAACTTGCAGGTCTCTGCCCCTTGAATGCATTGGAGGTGACTAGGTAAGAAAATATGTATATGCTTCTAGGCATGTAAACGTAGAGCAATTTGATTTCTCTTTATATTTCTTTTTATATGTATCAGAGTTTTCTAACAGACTAAAATTTGTGTTTTAGGTTGCTTAAAGCTTTAGGAGCTCCAAAGAATGCAAGAATATATTGGGCTGGAGGGCAACCATTGGGTGGAAAAGAAGCCTTGCTACCATTAACCCAAGAATTTTCCCATTTTAACAATAAGGAAGATCTTGCTTTGCCTGGTGAATTAGAACCTTTTGCCAAAAGAGCTTCTGTCATGGCTGCTATTGATTATATAGTTTCCGAGAATAGTGATGTCTTCATGCCATCTCATGGGGGAAATATGGGCCATGCAATGCAGGTATAGTTGTGTGTGTGTGTGTGTCTAATATGGAAATAGCATACTAGTATTTGATTAACACATGATAGTTACCTAATTTGATGGAGACTTCACTTCACATCACTGAAGTTAATTTTTGTATTCCTTTTCAG
This sequence comes from Dryas drummondii, assembly GCA_003254865.1. Classification (NCBI taxonomy): domain Eukaryota; kingdom Viridiplantae; phylum Streptophyta; class Magnoliopsida; order Rosales; family Rosaceae; genus Dryas; species Dryas drummondii. Next base: position 51,155 of record QANW01000506.1, read on the forward strand.
GGACACCGTGCCTATGCTGGCCACAAGAAGTATATAACCCCAGACAAAAGGCATATGCTTCCTTATTTTCTAAATTCTTCTCTCCCCGAAGCAGAGTTCAATAGGATCATAAAGGAACTGCACAGGGATTCCTTAGGGCAGCCAGACATCAGAACTAGTAAAGTTGGAAGAGATGTTACAAAGTATCCCATCCCAGAGTGTATGTGCAATTCTCATGCTCATTCCTACATGTGAGTCAATGCTGAAGGTTTCTGGCATGATGTTTACTCTGCGATGCACTGCTGCATTGAAGAATTGAAACTTCTCAGCAAATCCGTTGAATTTGAACCCTCCGAAAGGTTGCTTGTTCTACAGGGCAATGATGGTTCTTTGGATAGCCATTAATTAAGAGTAATCGCAGCATCACATGCTCATTTTGTGAGTTTGCTTACACTTATGCTTCCATATTCCTTCCTTTGAGTACACATTCAAGCGAAGAAAGACATATGCTTTAGTGAAAAGAAGGCAGCAGGCGAAGAAGGCCCCCTAATTCTTTAATTATTTATTTATTGGAAGAATTCTTTTAGGATAGATTTTCCCATTTTGGTTTCGTTCATTCATTGTATTACTACATTGTATTATATACCACGCATGTAAATAAGCACATTTCCAGTGATAATCTATAGATCTGTCTCACAAGTTCAAATCATGATGGTGTTGACATATTTTATGGTCCTACGTGCAGCAATTGCAGCAGGTTCAGTTTTTTCTGAAAATGTATCATTTTTTTTTGCTGATCTTAATGTTAAAACAAAGAAGCAATTTGATGTGATGACACATTATAAAGGCACTTTATGCCCGAACATAAACTAAACTGTCTCCACCAATGGATGTAAGCCTAAGGTTGCACTGCGTAAATTTTCCCTTTCCTTTCTTTTTTTTTTGGTTAAATACAAAAATGGTCTACGAATTTTACTGTGATTCTCAATTTGGTCTATTAACTATAAAAAGTGTCAATTTGGTCTACGAATTTTTCAAATTGTACCAAAGTAGTACAAACGTTAACTTTCATCCAAAAAATTAACGGAACTAGTCATGTACACAACATGTGATTGCATTTTTAGGGTATTTCAGTCCATTTATTACATTTTTGCTTAAATTTTTTTATGAAAATTAATGTTTATACTGCTTTGATATAACTTGGGAAATTCATAGACCAAATTGACACTTTTTATAGTTAATAAACCAAATTGAGAATCACAGTAAAATTCGTGAATTATTTTTATATTTAATCTTTTTTTTTTATATATATTGAATTTGCTTGCATTCTTCTCCAAAGTGAACAAAGAATGTTTTAGGGTTTTAAAATATATTCTTGCTTAATTGATTAAGACCACAAAATGTGGTTTATATACATGGACCTATAACTAAATTACAGGAATAAATAAACCACCTAATTAATTCTAATAATTACACAATAATCACATGGGTTGACTCACACCAACACTTCCCCTCAAGTTGGTGCATATATATCACACATGCCCAACTTGTCTAGTGAGTCCAAAAACACCCTATTTGCTACGGCCTTGGTCAACACATCTGCAAGCTGATCTTCGGACTTCACAAATGGGAAGTTAATAATCTTAGCTTCAAGTTTCTCTTTAATGAAGTGTCGATCAATCTCAATGTGTTTTGTTCTATCATGTTGAACCGGATTATGTGCTATATCAATAGCAGATTTGTTATCACAAAACAAGTCCATAGGTTTGGTAGGTGGACACCCTAAATCAGTCAATAAATGTCTCAACCATAAAAGTTCGACTACTCCAAGTGCCATACCTCTGTATTCAGCCTCTGCACTTGATCTAGATACAACCGATTGCTTCTTACTCCTCCAGGTCACCAAATTTCCTCCTACAAAGGTAAAGTAGCCTGAGGTACACCTTCTATCATCTGCTGAACCACCCCAGTCTGCATCAGAGAAACCTTCAACATTCACATGACCATGATTAGCAAACAGCAATCCTTTACCGGGGGCAGATTTTAAATACTGCAAAATTCGCTCCACAGCATCCATATGGGGTTTACATGGAGCATGCATAAACTGGCTTACTACACTAACCGCATAAGCAATGTCAGGTCTAGTGTGAGACAAATATATCAATCTTCCAACAAGTCTCTGATATCGCCCCTTATCTGCAGGCAAGGCCCCCAAACACTCGAAAAGTGGTTTTGTTCCATAGGAGTGACAGCTGGCTTACACCCAAGCATTCCAGTTTCAGTCAACAAGTATAAAACATATTTCCTTTGAGATAGGAATATGCCATGTTTAGACCGAGCAACTTTTATCCCAAGAAAGAACTTCAAGTCCCCCAGCTGTTTCATTTCAAACTCTCTAGACAAATATCTCTGCAAATTAGAAATTTCCTCATAATCATCTCCGGTCAGAACCATATCATCAACGTAAACGATAAGAGCAGTAATCTTCTTCCCCCTTTTGATTAAACCATCTCTAGACAAGTCTGATGCTATAATCACTGGCAATGTGTCAGCTTCTCCCAAAAATGCATACTTGAAGTGAGAGGGTAACGACTTGAGTTCTAATACTGGTGGTTTAATTATGGAAGGTACAACAGATGGTGGTGGCGTGCCAAGAGGTTCTACAGCTTGTCTCCATCGCGGCGCTGCAACGGGTGTCCTCTCAAGTGCAGCCACTACCTCAAGTGTCTCATCCTTAATAAATTCTTCAAACTCCGAACACGTAAGGCACGTTTCTAGCTCATCACTAGCTGAAAAAATCAAAAATTGAGCATGTATAATCGGGTCAAGAATATCCACGCGATGACACTCCTCCACATCACTGGGTTTTTTAAAGGCGCCAAACATTCGAAACTCCACTGATTCACCATCAATTCTGAGCTTAAGAGTACCTTGCTGCACGTCTATTAATGCACTAGCAGTAGCAAGGAATGGCCGGCCAAGTAAAATAGGAATATTCCTATCTTCTTCCATGTCAAGCACCAGAAAATCTGCCGGTATCACAAATTGCTCCACTTTAATTAACACATCTTCGACAAGGCCCTTAGGATAAGTGATAGAACGATATGCTAATTGTAGCGAGACAGATGTCTTTCTTAGCTCTCCAATGCCAAGCTGCGAGAAAATAGAAAAAGGCATAAGATTAACACTAGAACCAAGATCCAAGAAAGCTTTATCAAATTTAGATTCACCAATAATACAAGGCAAAGTAAAACTCCTTGGATCTTGTAATTTTGGGGGCATCTTGTTGAAGAGGACGGCGCTGCACTCCTTATTGAGTTCAATTTTTTCATGGTCCACAAATCTTCTCTTGTTAGTACACACATCTTTCAAAAACTTGGCATATGTGGGAATGTGCTTGATGGCTTCTAATAATGGGAGATTAATGTGAACCTTTTTAAACACTTCCAAAATATCCTTCATGTGCTCACTCTGTTTCTGTTTTTGTTGCCTGGAAGGAAAGGGTATGGTAGGCACATATTTGTTGACAGGAGGCAACTCGGGTACAACGTTTCTTGGACTTCCACTCTCGCCAATCTCAGGTGCAGCTACAAGTATGGCTTTCTCGGCTTCCTTTTCTTCCTTCTGCTTTTGCGCTGCAATTTCTTCTCTCCGGTCATATGGCTTACCACTCCTTAAAGTCCGGACAACCTTAGCATGCTCTAATCCTCTTGGATTCGGTTCAGGCTGGCTAGGTAGTCTACCTATCCCCCTTTCAGTCAAAGTAGAGGCTAGTTGGCTTACTTGTGTCTCCAGACTTGCTATGGCTTTGGTGTTAGCTTGCTAGCCTTTTTGAGACTCTTGGAACATTTGTTGCATCTGAATTTGATTTTGCATAAGCTGCTGCATCATGTCTTCCATAGCTAGCTTCTTCGGCTCTACTGGAGCTTGAGACTGTTGAAAGGGAGGATTACGTGGAGCTTGTGATTGATTATTGTTGCTCCATGAGAAGTTAGGGTGATACTTCCAGCCAGGATTATATGTGTTTGAGAATGGGTCAGTCCTAACATTTCGGTTGTAGGAATTCACCAAACTTGCTTGTTCTTGTACAAACTCCGGAAAATCAACCCCATTAGGACAAGAAATCATGGCATGACCAATAACGTCGCAAATAGCGCAGATTTCTTGTGATGGCGTCCTCCCATTCATAGCAAGTAACGCATCCAATTTGCTGGCAATGGAATCAACCTGCACCTTTTAAGCAAAAATATTCGAATGGTTACTCTCATTCACTCCAACACACCTTTCTCTTGCATCAGAATGTTGTGTTTCCATTGCTAGGCTGTCAAACAGAGTTTGACATTCAACTGTGGTCTTATTTTTAATGGACCCACCTGCATAGTTATTTACTGCAGCCTTACTAGAAACGGTCAGTGCCTTATAAAATATACGCATTAAAACAAGGGAAGACAAACCATGATGAGGGCACTGAATTAACAAATTATTAAATCGCTCCCATGCCTCAGAAAACGACTCGTCTGCCTATTGACTGAATTGCATGATCTTGTCCCTTAATGCATCGGTTTTCTGGGCTGAGAAAAACTTCTCCAAGAACTTGTTTTGAATCTCGGTCCAGCTAGTTAGTGATCTCGGCCTCAAAGAATTCAGCCACATCTTTGCCTTGTCCTTCAAAGTGTAAGGAAAGATCTTCATCCTTAAGTGCTCCTCCGTGACTCCTTCTGTCAAAGGCATATTAGAAACCATGTTAAAAATGTCACGAATATGAACTAATGGATCTTCATTATTTAAACCATGAAAGGAAGGAATCATGTTGAAATGAATATTTTTTAATTCATAATTCCTGGCTGCCGCAGGGAGAATTATGCTGGATGGTGATGTCGGAATTGTTGGGATGTCAAGATCTCCCATTGTCTCATTGGGTACAAGAGCCATCTTTTCCTCCTTCTGACGAACCTTCTCTTCTCTATCCTCTCTACGTTTCTTGCGGATTTCCCTGAGCTTTTGTTCAATCTCTGGCTGAAATTCTATAAGTTCACAACCCGAGGATCGTGTACCAGTCATCCACCATACAAAGGACAGTTTAACGAATTGAATCAGACGTAATCCCCGGCAACGGTGCCAAAAACTTGATAGGTATTTTTGAGATGCCTAAAAGAAAAGACAAATAAAAACCTCAAATTGAATTACTCGCAAGCGCACAAGTCCGTAGTAGAATAGAATTACGCAAGTACGAGGTCGAACCACAGGGATTAGTTAATCAACTCAATTAAACGAAGATATTAAAGTTAACAGTAAATAAATAAGACAAATTTAATTAAAATATGGGCAAAGCAACAAGATAAACTTAAATTCACGCTGAAAATAACGATAACAATCAATTGAATAAAATACTAGAGCAAAGAATCCACCACTAAAAATCCTATCTAACTTCTAGTCACCTTATCTTCAGTTCACTTAATTAATAGTGTTGGCTATCCTTTTAGACACGACTTGCCTATGGTATTTAGAACAAATCTATTACTTTCACATGCAAGTTGCCTATGGTATTTAGAACAAGTCTGCCATGCAAAAGAGTCTTTCGAGTTCAAAGAATTTAATAACTAGCCATGCACACCCCAAGAGTATGGTATTTACCCAAAGCATATACAGACCTTATCCACATGAAGCTAAACCCAAACCTTGTATGGTATCTACAGAAGTTTGCATCAATTAACTCAGCTAACAACCCAGATGGTGATCAAGCATCCATGTAATTATTCAAGTATAAATCAGTGAATAATAATCCCACTATCAAGAAAGCAACCAAAGACAAAGTAACAATAAAACTAGATTATCATCTTAGGGCTTCATCCTGCCCTAGCAATATGTTTAGTTACACAAATCCATTAAGAAAATCCAATAAAAATCATAGCAAAAACCACCCAAACTGCCTACTGCTCTTCTCAAGGTGGCGTCCTCTTCCTGGCCAACGTCTCCAGTCCAAGCCTTCTTCACGCCCTCGCCAAGAACTCCCCCTTGGCCACACCTCTGCCCTCTTATATATCCTTCCCTTTTTCAGCAAGCAATCCTCCTTTTCTAAGGAATAGGCTGCGGCACCACTAGGAAACAGGGGCTGACTTGGAGTCCTTATTTCATTAGGAGAATCACCTAGCCTTGTCAGCAAATATCCATTCAAAAATTCCTCTGTGGTCCCAGCGAACTGAAAGTATAGAAAACAAAGCAATAAGTCCTTATTTAACCCAAAAACCTTACAAAAACCAACTAAAATAGGCTTAGAAACAGAGAAATTAGACATCCATCATACCTAACTTTGGCATTTGGATCTGGCTCATATTTAGTTGGTGGTTGTCCTCGGTTAGACCGAGGAGGAAGCGTAAATTTAGAAGCATTAGAATCAAAATCTGAACTAGAATGTGAATCAAGGGTATTGTTGGTTACCTCAATGGATAAAGAAGATTGATTCAATGGAGTAGGAGAGATGGCAGTACTATCATGGAGTGATGATTACTCAGGCTCAGAATTCATGGGTCCTTGTCCTACCATCTCTTCAGTATCATTCGCAGTAATTTCTGCAGTCTCAGTCTCATCCTCAGACTCAGACACGGGGTGATCAGTAGTCTGTTCTGACCCTTCCTCACTACTACTCCCATAACCAAACTGATCAAAGAACAACATATCATCTCGATTCTGCACTTCACTAGAAACCACCCCCTAAAAGGTAGAATCCAATGGACGTGAAGAATAAAAAAGTTGATGTTCATGAAAAGTGACATCTATAGAAACATAGAAGCGCTGAGTAAAAGGATGATATCACCGATACCCCTTCTGGATGGACCATAACCAACAAATACACACTCTAAGGCCCGAGATGCGAGCTTGGATCGCTGATGAGAATGTAAATGCACAAAAACAACACACCCAAAAACCCTGGGTTCCAAATGTAGGATACTGGGTAGAGAGACAAAATCCGAGAGAACATCCAAAGGTCGCCGAAAGTCAAGGACACTAGATGGGGTCCGATTAATCAGATAGACAGCCGAACTCAAGGCATCACCCCAGAGCAAAGATGGCACGTGACGGCCCCGAAGAAGGGACCGAGTGACTTCCAATAAATGTCGATTTTTGCGTTCAGCAACTCCATTTTGTTGTGGAGAATGAGCGCAAGAAGTCTGATGAAGGATCCCCGCAGAAGCAAAATACTGAGTCAACTCGGTATTAACGAACTCGCCGCCATTATCAGAGCGCAAAACTTTAATAGGACAGGCAAACTGGGTGAGGACCATGTTATGAAAAAGGCAAAAAACAGCACACACATCACTCTTATGTTTGAGAAGATAAACCCAAGTCATTCTAGTACAATCATCAATAAATGTCACAAACCATTTCATTCCTTTATGTGTAACACACGGGGCAGGACCCCAAACATCCGAGTGTACCAAAGCAAAAGGAATATCCATACGTTGATCACAAGAAGGAAACACGGAACGATAGCTTTTGGCCAACACACAAACTTCACAATTAAAATTGGAAATGTTTAAACCAAGAAATAACGAAGGAAATAAACGCCGAAGATAACTAAAGGATGACCAGGTCGGCGATGCCATAACCAGATCTTCTTCTTATTTTCTGAGAAACCATCACGAACTAGACTCACAATGCCGCTACCGTCTAAAGCGGAAACTCCACTATCCAGATAGTACAAACCACCACTCTTTCTACCACTGCCAATCTTCTCCTTGGTATGAATGTCCTGGAAAACACAATGGGTAGGAAAGAATGTGGCCACACAATTATGAGGTTTGGTTAGTTGACTAACAGAAATAAGGTTACAATTTAAGAAAGGAACAAACATCACATTATGCAGAGACAAATCAGAGGAGAAGGATACCGTGCCACCTCCTAAAACAGGAGATGACACACCATTGGCATTGACAATAAATGGCTTAGGACAGACAGATGAAAGATGACTAAAAACATAACGATCAGAAGTCATATGATCCGTAGCACCTGTATCAATCATCCATGCACCATTACTAGTACAAGCAGAAGTACTCAAAACAGAGTTAGAGATACCTGACTTGGCAACAAAGTTGGAGGAACTAACAGAGTTCACCCTGGAACCTGAGTTATCAACCTTCGGAGTCGAAGAAGAAGCCTTCACACCCTTCGGATGCCACTCTGGATAGCCATGAAGCTTAAAACATTTTTCTACCACATGAGTCGTACCTCCACAGTGGGTACACTTTCGCTCAAATTTCTTAGCATCCTTGCTAGGAAATTTTCGGGTTGCCATGGCTGCTGCCCCATCACTTGCAACACCACCCAACATGGCCTCTTGCTGATTTGCTTCAGAGCAGACAATAGGATAGGCAGCCTGCAGTTTAGGTAGAAGTACCATAGCAAGAATACGACCTCGAACTCCATCTAGATGAGAATCTAAACCCGCGAGGAACATGTACAATCGCTGAGAATTAACCATAGTGGTGTACTTCTCAACATCACTAGCATAGTCCATAATGCAAGGTTCAATTGCATCAATATCTTGCCAAAGTTTTTGCAGCTTACCAAAATAAGAAATAATTGAACCACCATTTTGTCGCACAGAGATCGCTTCACAATGAAGTTGATATGCCTTAGAGGCATCTTGACTCACTGTGTAAGTCTGTTTGGCTGCATCCCAGATATCTTTGGCCGTTGGCAATCGAATAAAAAGTGATCGGACTTCCTTTGTCATAGCATCAAGAAGCCATGACTTAACCATGCAATTTTCATCCTCCCATGCTTCAAAATCATCTGAATTAACATCCTCCGGAGCTGCCCTTGTCCCTGTAATAAAGCCCCATCTCTTTCGACCTCTTATTTTATTTTGAACAATAAGAGCCCAGTCAATATAGTTTGAGCCATCAAGTTTCTCAGGAGAAATTAATGATGACACGTCCTGAGAACTCAACATAGGAAGAGGAGGAGGAGGCTTTGGATTAATCATATTGTTGGTCATATTCGAATCTGTAGACGGGGGAACCAGAGGGAGGCGTTTCAGACATAACATAGGAAGAAAAAAAAAAGGTGCTGCCTGAAGAGATTGAACACAGCAGAGGCACACGCACAGTAGAAAGCAACAACACAGCAGTAAACCAAACAGATGTGCACAGTAGATGTGCACAGCAATTCACACACGCAACAGTGGCACACGCCGTTGTCGCACAGGTGATTGGACGTTGCCAAGATCGTCGCACAGAGCTGCCGCACGCGCCGCCGGTCGTCGCTCCGGCCGTCGCAGTCAGTCACTTCGCACAGAGCCGAGTGGGCGCTGCCAGGGGCGTCGCGGTCAGTCGCTTCACACAGAAAGCGCTGCCAGGGGCATCGCACTGCGCACTGCCGGTCGTCGCACAGTCAGTCTCTTCGCATAGAGGGTGCTGCCAGGGGCGTCGCACTGCGCACCGCCAGACGTCGCACAGTCAGTCGCTTCGCACAAAGGGCGCTGCCAGGGGAGTCGCACTGCGCACCGCCGGTCGTCGCACGGCAGAGATCTCCTCCGGTCGTTGCTGCCAGTCACATCGCACAGAGCAAGACGCACGCCCGTTACCCAGTCAAACGAGTCGCATGCACCGCCGCCGCCAGTCGACCCGTCACGCCCAATCCGAACAGAACCCCTCAGCCGGTTGCACACCACAGAGAACTCAACACAATCGATCAAGGAAGAGACAAGTACGTTGCAGCGGAAAGAGAACGCGTTTTGTTTCTGTCTTGATCAATCCACGTTCGAAGAATGGTGAGTAATTGATTTCGGCAAGACACTAATCAAGTTAGACCCTTAAACCATTCAAAAACGCCATGACCAAACCTTAGTACCTATGGAAAAAGAGAGATGGCTAAGGTCGGCTCTGATACCATGAACAAAGAATGTTTTAGGGTTTTAAAATATATTCTTGCTTAATTGATTAAGACTACAAAATGTGGTTTATGTACATGGACCTATAACTAAATTACAGGAATAAATAAACCACCTAATTAATTATAATAATTACACAATAATCACATGGGTTGACTCACACCAACACAAATGACCTATGCTAAAACACCTAGGCTCTATACTATCAAGTGCATTTTAAGCATTAGAAAGGTGTCTTTAGGGCCTGCTGTTTAAATTAACTGCATTTACAGGGATGCTGTTCTCATGGCAATAAAGGACTTTTCTTTTAAACTCAATGCAGTATTGACAGCCGAACATCCTTTAATGCAGAGACATAGTGAGGAGTCCAGTAACCTGGAATCTGTGAATTCTGATTAATTGTGCTTAAGGTCCAATTCTTCTTTGTATTATAATTTTTTTTTCCTTATTTAGCTTACTAAATGAAATATCCATGATTTTTCGTTTCTTTATTCACTTTCATACATCTCTAGTCCCATTATCTGAAGCTACAATTTCAAGTTGAATGAAACAAGGGTGGGATTCAACAAAAACAGTTTTGATCAGAGAATTTTAGGCGCCACATATTATTGATTCATGAAATTAAGGGCTAATAGTGATACAGTTTATACATGATCAGATTTAGATGGAGATGCTGTTAGGAACTCCCATGCCTGTGACCCCAGGTGTTGACAATGGCTTCAAAAGCTCGTATGGAACAACCCCTGCTCCAACTCTGTTTTTAAGGTTCAGATTGGTATTCCTCTCATCAATAATTCCTTCCAGCTTCTTCAAGTTGCCATTGAACCGCTCGAATGCAGCCTTTATCACAGGATTTTCAGCCCAAGATGACTCCATCTTCTCACCAATATACTCTTCATCAGGTGAATGATTCGATAACACATCTAAGACAGCCATCACTTTTGTTGCTTGAATCTGTGAGGGAAAGCACATTAGCAGTGCAACTTCTGGTTTCTTTAGAAAATTCTTGAAAAACTCCTCAGATGGATCTTCAGTTGGCATGTTGGTTCGGGCTATTGTAGGTCGGTTCGGGAAGTATCCAGCATACATATACTGACCAAAGTTCACTGCTGCATGATGTCCAGCTGTTACCCAAATTATGGTTGTCAAAATATGAATTAGATTTTCTTGGGTTTTCAAAACAGGCCACCATGGCTCATCCTTTTTGTCTGCATGGCCTTTGGTTCTAACTTCTGTCCACCAAGCTTGAAGCTCTTTATCAGACTCAACAAGAGTTGGGTCTGGATAGTAGTGGTTCACATAGTCACTCACCCACTGCTTAATTGTATCCCAAAGAATGAGACCATCATTTGCAAATGGGTAGTCTTCAATTGTTAGCTTCAAGCCATGCTCAGCTGTAGGATCCTCAACAGCCATTCCCCTGAAATTTTTTGCAAACAAATTAATTAGTAGTTCAAATTCTAGGGGGTGTTCTGTGAAGTTTTGTTTAAGATTGACTTGAACTAGATACCAAATATTTTTTTTTTAAACTAGAATTCCTAGTATAAAGGTGCCTGCATCACATAGTTTGGATTAATTTTATATTAGTTTGATTATGTAAATACCTTCTGATCAGATCTGCTGGCAAAGCTTCCATGTCAAAGCGCCAGAGCTGGTCATAAGCAGCAGAACTGAGCTCAATGGAGTACTTTCCTGGTGAGAAGGAGCTCTCAATGATTCCACCGGCATTAATGAGGCTTTCTCGAGCCAGAGCATTGATTTCCATTGTATACCGAAAATGAGGATGCAGAAGTCTATAAATGGGATGCATTGCACTTAACTGTCGATTAGCTGCAATGATGTATGGCTCTGTAGAACAATGAGTCCTCAACCTGTGGAAATATAAAAGTAAGTTACCACTCATGAGTTAAGCGCAAATTTGCAAATTACCAAAGCCAAATTAGAGAAGATGAGGTGAAGTTACTAAATCATGGTTTCAGGAATCCAGTATCATTTACAGGACTAATTTAGTAATTAATTGCCAATATGAAAAGGGATTTGAGCCCATCTTGGGTACCAATTGCTTACCAGTGGACGACAAGCTGATGATAGCCAGCATCATGAGCACAAACATGGGCTTTAGCAAGCCTCCACAGCCACATTCCGGTGGCATCCCAAGTTGGGGTGAACACTTCCTTCCATTGAGGCTTGTCACCAACAGGCGGTCGAGTGAGTTCAATGGCAATAGGCCTCAGTGTGCCATCCTCAGTGAGGAAGAATAGCGTCCGAGAACCATACAGTGTGGTCCCCTCAAGCTCTCTTACTTTGTTCACATAAGGCATGAACAGATCATGATAATCCAACATAAACAGCTTCTTTCTTTTCAAGGCCTGCATTTCAATTTCAAACAAATTTTCTTTGACAGAAAACAAAGAACACACACCCACACACACTTGCAATGATTTCAAGTTAGATGCATCCGTGAAGGAAATTACTCATCCAGTTAAACAGGTGGACAATCAGAACAAAAGGAAGTATTGGTGTCTAAATTCCTGTACATAATGTGAGAATGCCAATGAATTTGATATGCTACCTCATTGACAGTCATATTGCCTTTGATCGCACACTCCACCAGTTCAGTTGTGATCAATGATTCAGGTGGGCCATAAATCTTGGGGTCGAGTTTACTTTTCAATGGCCACTCCTGCATTCAACAAAATACAGACGGAGGGAAAGAAAATGGAGTTAACTAACTAAAACATGGATATGCTCGGAACACTGTAATTACTTGATCACCAAGAAAATGGAGGGAAACAAAGAGAAAGTACATGTATGGTTTTCTTATTGAAGTAAGAGTTGTACTTGTATCAACAAATAGAGAAAGCATACCGTAACTAGCTCTATACTATATGGATTAAGACCAGCTAGAGTTTGCCGAGAAAACTCTTCATCTCTAAACCAAGCAAATTTATCTCCTGCAAAAAGAAGATTAGCATCATCAAATACTTAGCAATAGATGCACATACAAAACTTTGTCCTGATCGATGGTTAAGATTGACAGTCTAGCAACATCATGCCAGACTCTCTGAGAATTTTTTTATATATTTCAAGAGAAAGATAGAGGCATACGGTCAATCATTTCAGGGGTCTCAAACAGCAAAAGATCATCTCCCCCATCGGTAACAGCCTTCACTATCCTTGGGATGATTGACTGAAAAAACCCACTATTTTTTGGTTTAGGCAATGTGACTCCTTCATTGAACAGTGAATCTATGGCTGTGAAGTATGGAAATCCTAGGTCTGGATCAAGAAGTGATGTCTCAAGCTGTGGGAGCAATGCATGCAGCACAGATTTCAGGGTCTTTGCCGAAAATGTCAGTTGTTTAACCTCTGCAAATGCTTCGTCTCTTGGTACATACACACTGCTGCTTCTTTCTTCTGATAATGGGTCTGAATTTACAAAACAACATGATAGAATTAATCACAGAGCCCTCAGAGTTTCTTTAAACATGCTTAAAATTACAATTAAATTCTTATAGCGCACAAATTCCCATTTTCAAAAACATATAATACAAAGTTACTTATGTAGATGTTAACCCCAAAATACTTAACTTTCCACTAGAGGGCTACTAATCCCTTAATTAGAATCCAAATTTGTTTGCGGTAGACAGTGATATTTCTTCTACTTTTTAGCAACATTTGGGAATTTACTAAATCATTTTCCAACTTCTTAAGCATGAGTATTAGTTTCTAAACTATACATGCTGCATGCAACAAACACATCAATCAAATCTTAATTAGTACTTAAATTTCGACACAATTAATTACAACCCATTTTGTCTAATTGCTTGTATTGCAACTTGGAACTTTAGTTTGTTGAATCATAACCCAAGAAAAAAAAAAAAAAAAAAAAAAAAAAAAAAAAAAAAAAAAACTTAAAATTTGTTACCCTTTTTACTGCGTGGTCGTCCTGTTCTGCAGCGCCTGGGGTATGGATGATCTTTGCCGCCAAGGACGGGCCTAGCCAACTCCTCTTTGCTATCGGGATCTCCGAGATCATTGTATGTATCGTAATCGTAAATTCTCTCGAATGTCTTTCTTTCTCCCTCTCCATCTCCTCGCAAATTTTGCAGCTCCAATTCTCTTACCCTCTTCAACCCACTTGGAGTCGCTGATGGTAAGTAGGACTGTTTCATTTTTCACATAAATTAACAGGACATCAGAAGTGTGAAACATTGTCGCACACTCACACCATGGAAAATTAAACAAAAGGTATACGAAGAACTCAGAGATCACTTTTCACTTGTCAGCACCAGTAGAAGTTGATGGAAATATGGCTAAATTAGATTTTTGGTAAAACACCATACCCTGTTAACGGAAACCAATGATTATATTGGCCCAAAAATATCCCATATTGGCTTGATATACATTGTTAGATTCAATATTTATCAAATAAGATATCAAAATATTTGGCTCTGTATGGGCATCTATATAAATCGTTAGTTCATCCTTTAACACTTCAGTTTTTTTTTATATATTTAATGTGATGTTTTGTCTAATAATGTGAATTTTTTGTTATATTTAAATCAATCAAACTCTTAATCTATTCCAAACTGATCATCTCAAGTGGTGAGGTTAAAGGCTTGAATATTATAATGTATATTCCAATTTGGATAATTTATTTGATTAAACAATTTGAAGTATGAGTCCAAAGCTGTATGGATTTTCTTGTTGGTGAAGTAGCTAGGAGCAAGGAAAAACATGTATACTTGTACAAAGGATCTAAAAGGGACTACCTTGTTGGTGAAAAAAATTCTCTTGTCTGGGTTGTCATACTTTGAATGAGTCCATGAGTTACATGTAACACAAACAGAGCCATTAGGGAAGCCACTGAGCTCTATGTTCTTGATGTAGATTTCCTTGTGGTGTTCATTCTCAACCTCAACTGCTCCAACTTCTCCAAAACCTGCTGGGATGTTGAAACTAGTCTCATATATCACCTCATCCTCATTTTGGCTAACCTTATGCGCATACCCCTTGATTGTTTCCTTCTCCAACCCCGTGTCTACAAGATCAAGTAATAGTACATAAATATAATTAATATTTCAACCATTGAAATAAGAATTTAATGAATACATATATATCATCACAAATTAACTAAACTAATTTTCTCACTACCTAGTTGGCTAAATCTCTTATAGTGGTGAGACTTACTTGTATAATTAGATCCCCCTAAACATGGACGGATCGAGCTACTAAGGGACTAGTGGGGACACGTATTCCCATGTTTTTCTTATACCTTTAATTTACACATATATAACCCAAACATTTTACATATATTTTCATAATTTGTATTAGGATTTAACATAAATGTCATTTTCCTTCTCTTAACTTGTTTGTTCTCTCTTCCATTCCTCTTTCTTTTCTTTCTTTTTTATGTTTAAGTGGATTATTGTACCTTTTTTTCCATGGATTATTGTACTTTGTTGTGGTATACACTGAATTCTTTTGTACTATTTTCAATCCTATTAGCTTCGAATTTTTGGATAGAGAAAATAATTTTGGAGGTTTAATTCTTAATGATATACATATTGCTAATTAGATTAAGATTTTAAATAATTTTTTTTCTATAAATAAGTTAATACCTAAAGGTGCCCCTCTTAGCGTAGTTTTCTAGCTCCGTCCCTGCCACTAGGTCTTCGTCCATATAATGACATTGTGGTCCATATACAAATAGTTTCATTGTATTTAATTTCATTGAAATAGTCAAAAAGTTAAATCCAAACGTGGGCTAATTAATAATATTGGTTAGTGCCTTTAGGGTTAGTCTAAAGGGTGGTAAAATGTGAAGAAAATTATTAAAATTGGGATAGTTCAAAAGTTTAATCCCTTTTAATATAACAGAAAAAGACAATATGGGGTTACAAATTGTTATTAATATAACATAAATGTATTTCAACTATTAAAACTGAAATTTCTGTAATGAATATCATCATAATTTTATTTTTTAATGTGGGCGTGGACAATTCAAATTTAAAATATCTTTCAATATGAAAATGAAATATACCGCTAAAGCAATTAATAATTAGTTTGTAAATATCATCAAAAATTAACTAAGCTAATTTGAAAGTTGAAACACATATTTCTTTCCCGCAGGAAAGGAGTTCGTAAAATGAGTTTTTGTAGATGGACTTCATTGATGCCATCATGCGACAAATTATATATGTACAGTTATCATGTCTTAAATCAAAATGAATTTGTTTTTTCGACAAAAAAAATGATTTATAAGGTTAAACGTACATACACGAAGTCATATCATATGTAAGATAAAAATTGAGTACCAATTGGCCCAAAAAGAAAAAAACAAAAAAGCCCCACAATGGAAAGCCAAAAATTTTCCAAGGGTAAAAAGATGCCCACACTAACAGAAATTATAAAAGGTCCCCTGCAAGTATTGACTATTGAGTAGGTCTGTAGGTGCCATGACTATGTCTGCTCGTGCTTGTACTAATCTACTATTGCCTTTACATCATTCATTTGAATTATTTCTAATGTACGACTAATATCAGAGAATAAATTTCGATTCAAAATTCTATTATTATGACAAGCTTTCATTAATTTATATTTAAGTTTCTTTGATGGCTTAATTAATTTTTTTATTAACAACAGTTGTTAATAAGTTTTTAATTCAGGATATTCTCCAACAATGAGAGATATGTATCAATTCACTAAACTAAATAATAACTAGCACAACTCATATATTTACAAGTAAAATATTAACATAAATATTACCATATCATTTGATATCTAAATTTAATACACAAATTACAAATTTTTAACATTATTCTTTATCTAGTGGTCCATTCCTCCCATTTGGCCTATTCACTTCAGATGATATATAGTAAAACTTAGATTTTTAATAGCGAGCTCATATTTGAAATCAAAATGAATACCACCAATACAAGAAGAGGGTATAAATCTGAATCCGTGGCTCTTCATTTAGAGCTCAAGGACCAACTTTTTTCCTACACATTTATTTAAGGGTCAGTTTGATTGGTATCCTATTCAAAAAATTTTAATGCACTTAATGGGTTTTTTTCTTATTTTTTATTTTTATTAAGCTATAGGATATGGACATGTTAATGACGTACTTATTAATTTGGTAGTATATATATATGCACCTCATCCTAAAAGAGAGAAAATTCAAGATTTCAGGTTCAAGTATAGATGAGCAGCAGCAGTGGGAGCTGGAATTTAATTGGGAGGAAACAGATCACCTCAAATTTAGCCTACACTTATGAGTTATGACTTATACATTAGAAAAAAAAAAAAAAAAAAAATCACATTAATAGGGGAGTCTGATCTTCTCTATGAAAAAATTTATAGTACAAACATATATGACACACAAATTCATAAAAGTAATTTAATATTAATATAGGGTTTATAATTACTAAGTACAAATTTGTGAACTCTTAGATCTGTTCTATTGAACTCCTTTTTCTATATCAAATTAATTATAAAAAATGTTTTATGCACTCCCAACTCTAAGCAGTAAAGAATATTAGAGTTATTAAATAAAATCCATGGAGCATGTGGGAATTAAATTGAAATATTCAAAATGCATGTGTGCTCTTGAGTCGTTGTGGAACTAAATATAAATGCAAAATGCAAAATCTTAATATATATATATATATATAAATCATTGTTAATTGTAGTTAAAGGGCACAGTGGAACTAAAATATTAACGTTTTTAATTTGGATCAACACCATCGCAAACCTGCACCAGCTGAGCTAGAAACTTAGAACTAGCTAGCTTAGCCAGGTTTTTGTTTTTTTATAACTATGAATGGTTGAATGAAGTTTGTATATATGCAAATATGCAATTAGTAGTGCTTAATTAGGGCTTACTGGGGTCAAGCTCGGCGCTAAGGAGCTCCAAACGAAACGTTTTGCCGAGGAAATCGGTAAAGTCATCGAGGGGTCGAGTCAACCCAATGGAGGAGATGAACCCTCCAGCGGTGACTTTGACTGTAACCACAGCCTTCACCGTAACCGGCTTCTCTGTTGAAGTGACGACTGTAGTGGTGGTGGACACTCCAGCTGGTTTCAACTCACTAGAAGAGGCACGGATGATGGAGTTTTTTCTGTGTTTTAGAGGCACAAATTGGACATGGTGGTGTGGAAGGGTAGTGTTGATCAAAAACCTGCTGGGGCTGCCATGCCCTCTCATCAAAATATTATTGATGGAGGAATTTGGTAAGGGAGAGAAGGCTATTGGAGGTTTCTGAAGCTGAGACTTCATCATCATGTTTGGCCACCCTTCACTCAAAACAAGAATTGGAAGAGCTTGCTAGCTTTGTTTGCCAGAATGGTCTAGTGGGTTCATGCATTTATAGATCTAATTAGGGCGGAGTTATAATTTTCTTTTCTTTTTTTTTGGNAAGTTTAAGGATCTGGGGGGCCAGGGCCACTTCAGGCCTTATAGTGGCTCCGCCCCTTATCTAATATAGAGAGAGAGATTGAGAGAGATTGAGAGAGAGAGAGAGAGAGATATCAATGATTTTGGATTTGGTGAGTGTATGAGCGATACATTGTTAGAGATTTTCATCTTTCAATAATGGTCCATAACCCAAACAATAGGTTAGGACTAAACATGCATATTAGAAATGAAAATGAAATTAAAGTAAATGTAACGCCATCATGTCCTTTGTTGATATGTTAATGCATGTCTTTATTTTTAGAAATAAATGACATTCAAAATGAGTTCATATGGCAATAAATGAAGTAGGTACTGGCCAGTACTTCATTGAATAAATTTATTTATTAAATAAATATAGTGTAATATTAGTAACACTTTAAAAAATTAAATTTGAATACTTTTTAAGCGCGATTGTGATTACATATACGAATTCATAGCCTACTTGTCCTTTTAGCATATGTCAAACATGTTTTGAGCTAGTTACGTGTACAATTTAAATTGTAAACAATGCAAGAATCCAATAGCTCTGTCTAGGTTCAAAGCAGATGCATCCCTGAAGAGGGGAAAAGGGAATTCTCAATTCTTCAAACTTCTCAAATAACTTTATTAGACCATTTCATTTTTTAGTATGTTTTTTTTTTTTATATTTTTTGATTATTTTTTGTGTTATTGTAAGGAGATTATATATAATAATTTTTAAAATTTCAAAAATATATGTATAATTTTTAAAATTTAAAAAAATATATATATAAAAACAATAAACTTCAAAACATATAAATGTAATTAATTCACTTCTCAAATTGTCCTGCAACGAGGAAAGAAAGAAAGAGAAAAGCCTGTGGATATGTCATATATTTTTGGGGGCTCCCTGATCTAGGTAGGTAGAGAATGCATGCTTGGGTTTTGTCTTTTACTTACAACTTTTAGCTTAAACTCGATTTCAACTTTTAAGGGGTTCCATGTATTTTTCCAGAGAAGTGGGGTGTGGCCCTGTGGGGGCCAATTATTATTAAACAGAAAAAGAAAAAGAATGCTCTCCAATTGGCTCAACCCAATAATTATGAATTTTCTAGCCTGGCCTCTAGCAAATTCTGTATTGAATGGTACTATTCACGTTTTCAAATACAATTCAAAAGAAAAAACAAGACAAGGTCTGACAGAAGTTTCAAGAGATCGAGAAGGCAACAATAGGTGTGAGACACGTTTAAATGAAGAGTCAATTTCTTTTAATTAAATACAAAAATAGTTTATAAATTTTATTATAATTTTTAATTAGTCAATTAATTATAAAAAATTAATTTGATTTATAAATTTTTTAAATTATAACAAAATAGTATAAACGTTGATTTTTATCAAAAAAATAAAAAAACTAATCATGTGTACAATATGTGACTGTATTTCTAAAAATATTTTAGTACATTCATTATATTTTAGCTTACATTTTTTTATGAAAATTAAAATTTATATTGTTTACAACTTAAAAAATTTATAGATTAAATTAATACTTTTTATAATTAAGTAAATTACAAATTACAATAAAATTCGTGAACTATTTTTAAATTTAACCTTTTTTTTTTTTTTTGGGTGGGGTAGTTTGTAACAAAAACATTTGGACATATGACTTTTGAGTACAAGGAGGGGGGGAGGGACATATGACTTTAATAACTGCGTATGTGCTCCATATGTTAAACAATTTTTTATTTTTATTTTTGCCACTGCTCCTTATTGAAAAGTAAAACATAAAAAAGCAGAAAAGGGGTGTATTCATCATATCATTATTTTTTTAGGAAATTGAACTAAATAACCCACCCTCACCCCGGTGACCCCACCGTTACTTTTATAACCCTTTTTTTTTCAAACTTATTTTTAAATGAGAGTGGTTCTATTTGAATACTTACTTTTCTCTCACTAAACATCATTTTCTCATCTCACATCCCATTTTTTTTTTTTTATTAATTTCTTAATACACATCGCAAAATTTCTTAAAATACACTTATTATACAACAAAACCTAGCACATCTCGACCACCTACCGCTAGCCGTCCACCTTCTGCCACTATCACTGGCGATCGGCCGGCCTCTTCCATCAATTTACATATTTTTCATCCAAATTTCAGTTTGCATAGCACCATGTGCCAATCACGTGACGTCCCTTAAAAAAAGTGGTCTTTTTCATTTATATCTTACCTCTTTTCCCTAATGCACTCTTTGTCACTCTATCATTTCTAGTTAAATTTAGATGAAAAATGTGTAAATTAACAGAATAACCTCAATTGACAAAATTGAAAAAGTAAAGGCCCTTAATTTTCCAACTTAGAAGTCTGACAACCAAATTAATACAAGTGTAATAATCTGAAGACTAAAATGACATTAATCCCTAAAAGCAATGGTGGGGTGAGGCCGTAAGGGTGGGTTGTTTAGTTCAATTTCCCTTCTTTTATATAAATTTAGTAAGAGTTGCCATGCCTCATAGTGCCAATCCTTGCCCATGCCCTTAAATAGTACTCCTAAGTCCTAAATTTTGATAGGCATCTCATTTCTTCGGATCCCCACCCTCCAATTCAATCATGGATTCTCTTTCCAAGACAATTAATTTAGATACTTTAGTTCACCTCCATCTTCAAGGGTCTAATTATTAATCTCTTCGATCGCGTCATGATGGCAGTTTTTATGAATTCTTTGTAATTAATGAGTAAACTTTAATGTAATAGATATAAATACTTATTTGAATTTATCTCTTTTTATCACTGGTTAAGTTACAAAAATTATGCACATAGATATGTTTGCATGAGCGAGATATGTTTTCTTGGCACATGTAATTGAGCTATGTTTGTCATTTTATCAAAAAAGATAGCAAAATTATTATGACACGGGAGGAAGTGATGTCATTATAATATGTAAATGTACAATCGTCTTGTCTTGGCTGTTCTGGGAAAAAAAGAATATAACTATTGAAGTCGAAATCAATCACATCTTTTGGTACATTTAATATATCTCTAGAAGTGGAGATATTTTCTCAATCACTAACTTTCAAAAAAGAATTTTCTTAATTACTAAAAAAAAAAAGAATTTCCTTTAAACAGATTAATCATATTGATTAACTAAAAATGGGAAAAACCATACGTACATTATAAGAATGCGAGTCGTGTACTCATTTTGAATAAAAAGATGGTAAACGGTGAATGATGGTCATTCCTTGGTTTTTTATCACTATTTTGTTTAGATTTGTTAACTTTAGGTATCAAATTTTAATATATAATTTTTCATTTTAACTAGTAAAATTTTATATCATTTCACTTTAACTACAAAATTTCAATTTAGGTACGTACCAAATTAAAAAAGTGTAGTTCTACCAAGTGCTCGGAAAAATAATTTTTTTTCTTGTTTACAAACTCAACTGTGACTGTACCACAATCATAATTTTTTTATTGAACCACAGACACAACTTAGTTTATCTATTGTTTTTTCAGTGTTTGTAAGGCTTAAAATTTAATGTTTAGTCTCTAAGTTGTAGGATTTATCCCCCAAGTCTAAATCAAAAGTTTTAAATCCTTATAAATTTTAAATTTTTATGAATTTCATACAATCACAACTGTGATTGCATGACAGTCACAGTCAATTAGTAGTTACAATTATATATCAAACTGAAAGGGAAAAAAAAAAAACCAATGAAAGACTATTGAGCGCTTGGCACTTTTCTAAAGAGATTGGTGTCAAAAAATTCACGTTTCGTACACATTTGTGATCTAATCTAAAATATATTGCTCCAAGTTAGTATTTAAACTTATAAAAAAAAAATGTATCTTCCTGTTTTGTTGAAAAACAATAGACATTTGGTATTAATCCTAATTTTGTTTTTTGGGTATGTTTTTATCCCCTTCATTAGCAGGTCCTGAAGAGGTGTTTATTTATTTTTAATATTTCTGTTGCTGTTAAAATACAATTCCATATACATGCAAATAAGGTGCAAGACAAACGTGCCAAATATATACAAAAGGTTTTAGCTGACAATAACTTATGGTCTGATGTTGACATACTCAAAATAATTAAAACTATAAGGATATTAAGCTGAGATGACGAGTTTTAGCCGATGAATAAAAGTGAACGTGAGTCTATCTTTCATTGTTTAAATTCATAAGCATTATATTGCATTGACTGATTCTCGTAAAAATATTTAATTAACATGCACCAGATTATGATGTATATCCCTGATATCTACTCTTTATTTACTTAAGAGTTAAGAATATTGTTAATTAATTTTTAGATTAGTAACTGATCGAGCTAATAGACCAAACGTGAAACAGCATTCCTCGTCAGAATTTATGATACTTACAGATTCAAGTCTTTATTTTAGTCATTTAAAAATTATATTGGATTAGTAATTTAGTACTGCATGCATGTCTCTTTCATCAATTTAAAATTATATTGGGTTTTTGGAGCGGAAAAGAAATAAAGATGATAAACCTCTCTGTCTCTCTGACCACGAAAACGTGGTCGTGTCCACCTTGGTACGCTGCACGATGTCATCATAATAATAAGTAGGTGATATTTGTCTTCTTATGAAAATGAAGTCATTTAATAATTCTTTCATGTTGAGATGGACAAATCACAGTTCCGTACTTGCGTGTTTCTGGACAAATACTTCTCTTTATAAGTAAACACGTGTTGCATAAGGAGTCGAACATTATTTTTCGCAAAACAATACACATATGGTTTTTTTTTTTTGGTAAATTTAGCTGAGAAATTAGGCTATATCTCACCCCACTTGCTATAAAAAATTTTATCCTGATCCACTTTAATGAAAAGAGCGCGACACAAAAGTCACCAAGTGTTTGATGAACAATATTGAGCATTCGGCACTGTTTACCGAACACTCGTTAATTGCCATTGTGCGACAATAGCAATTTGAATAGCAAAAAACATATGTGTTATACTATTTGACAATAGCAATCATTGCCACTGTGTGAAAATGGCAATTTGCTCAGTTAAAAAAAAAAAAAAAAAAAAAAAAAAAAAAAAAAAAAAAAAAAAAAAAAAAAAAAAAAAACTCATGCAGTGCTTGGCACAAAAAATACAGAAAAAACATGGGTTTTATTTGTACAAAATGGATCTATTTATCATTGTAATTTTTTAGGTGAGTTTGTTTATCATTAAATCATCCACGATGGTTTTGTGAGTGTGATAGTCATTTAAGAGTCATAAGTGGCCTGAAAATGATTTTGTGATTTGAAAAGTAATTTTGTGACTTGAGAGTAAATAAATTATAGTCATATTTGCTGAAACTGCAGTGATGCTGAGAATTATATATGAGAATCATATCGTTGTATTTATTTAAATTAAACTTAATTGAGAATAAGTGATGGTTAAATTATAAATTATAACTTAAATATTTATAAAAATTATATCATTGGCTTTATTTTAATGAAATGTTTAATTTAAGATTAATAATGAATATTTTTGAATATTTTATTTTATGACCCAAATTATAATTTTTATATTTTCTCTCCACTAAATTGTCTTTCAAGTTGTTTTGTATTTTCTAATGTGTGAAATTCATAAAAATGGTAAACACAACACAATTCATTTTAGTTAATGATACGAATGAGGACAAACATATAAAGAAAGCAATACTAACAACCAAAAACTAGAACGAGTTATAAAATTAACAATAAAAACACTTAACAACAAAGAAATGACAATACATAGATGTGTGAAAATGATAGATAAATGTGTGAAAAAATGAGGTGTGAATGCTCAATTTATAAGAAAAGTGATGAAATAGCCGTTGAAATTTTTTGGTTAATTTTTATGTATTTGTTTTTTGTATTTTTTAATATAATTATAACAATCAATTAATTGGAGCCGTTGGATCACCAACGCATATATGAAAAGGAAGGCCTAGATCGCACCACGCGTCTGGGCTGGGTTTTTTTTAAAAAGGTTAACGGTCGAATAATTGGGACCATCCAAATGCAAGGGTCCTTTAATCTGGACCGTTAAATCAATACTAATAAACCTATTTTCTGCAATTTTTTTTTTTAAAAAAAGTGAATTAAAGGGGACCATCTAGATGCAACGAGCAATGCATCTAGACCCTGCGTCCCTTTCACTCTTTGGGCAGGCGGTGCTGGTACAGCCATTGACGTGCAACAGTGGCCTGTCGACCACTTTTTGCCTCCCCCTCATTTTACCAAAATGTCCCCTACCTTTTACTCAATTCTTTTAAAAGCTGGCATCCCGAATTATGTGCAAAAAGGCTTCTCAGTCATTTTGCCTCTCTATTTCTCTCTCATCTGTGCGTCCAAAAAGTGGTGGGCCTGGGCTTCTATTGCACTCAGTCTCTATTGCTCTCATTCAGATCCATGCATGGGTCTCACCTATTGCTATCAAATGAGATCACTCTCAATTTTCTGGCCCACTACAAGAGGGTGAGAGTGAAGGTTATGTGATAGCCATGCATGGTCCTCAAATGAGTTTGGCCCTCACCATTGTAGAAGGCCTAAAGGCTGTAAAATGAACTTTAGAGTAATTTACTTTACATATATTTTGTTTTTCAGATTCATATTAAATTTAAAATGAAGTACTTCCACTAGGATTCCTAATTTGTTCATTTTGCCCCCAACGTATCTTAGAGTTCAAAAAAAGACCAGCTTATTTTTACCTATTAAAAAGTGTTGTTTTTAGTGCCCCTTCTATTGAATGACATTTTTTAACCTAAAAGAGGCGCTTCTATCTTTATGGATAATCATAGTTGTGATTATATTTATTATTATAAGAATTTTTCTTCAATGCGAAACTAATAATGAATGTGAACGTTTAAACATTCAGCGTTAGAACGATATGTCACATTTGCCTGTGAATCCCACATTAAAGATAGAGGTGGGCTTGGGGCTCAACCCACCACTGCCCCACACAACCATCAGTCAGAGTGGTCGAGGATAGGTTAAGCCCGCAAGGTTTTTCTCTCTTTCTCTCGCCGAAAAGTATGGGAGCCACTACCACTCTTTCTTTCTCGCCGGAAAAAATGGCAGCCACTACCACTCTATTTTTCTATCTCGCCAGAAAAAAAGGGCACTCCGGCCACTCTCTCTCTCTCTCTCTCTCTCTCTCTCTCTCTCTCTCTCTCTTTCTCTCTTTCTCTCGCCTGGGTGGCTGGGTCTTTGTCATTCTCTTTCTCTCAGGTCGGCTCGGGTGTCGACGGTCGGTGGAGGACGGAACTTCAAGGTTGAGTCGGTGTCTATCAGGTTGGGTTGGCTTCGGGTTTTTTCGTCAACGAGTTGGTCGGAGCATCGGCTCGGACGGGTTGATGCCCAGCCCTAATTAGAGAAGAGCTCATTATTATAAATCATTGAATGGTAATTAAAGAAGCCAGCTACCAGGAAAGTCTAATGTGTTAATATTGTTAGAATAGGAATCTTTATGTGACTAGGATGTATATTTGTAATTATAAAAAATATTGTGAGTTATTATGGTACATATATATATCACACTTATGTAATTATGTTGTATATATATAGTGACTAGGTTTATACTTGTTATATATTACACTTATGTGAGATTAAAAAAAAAAGGAAATTTCAATTTAGGTCCTTTAATTTAATAATTTACTGAATAAAGTCTTATAACTTTTAAAATTCTAACTAAAGTCCAATAATATTGTAATAATTCCATATTATATAATATTGGTCCATTAGTTTTAATTTTTTCATACATACCAGGTGCCGAGCCCTTGGCGGTCATTTTCGAGTGTTCGGCAGTGCATTTTTACTTATTCTCAAGCCCTGATTTGTCGACTTTATATTAGATTTTAACTCTGAGATTTTGGGCGGGAGCCTCCATAAACCTCATTTTATACCCTAGGAATGTATGAGGTAACTCGTACCCTATACCCTAAAAAATATTTGAAAGACCAGACTCTAATTTTCCCTAAAAAAAATTTGAAATTTTTTCCCAAAACTCTTTGGTATGGTATCAGAGCCAAACATGATTCTTCCTTGCCTTTTGAAGATTAGAGTTTGTGTTTTGTAAGTTAATTAACCATGCATCTATTTTATTATTTATTTATATATTCATATAATTTTGTAATAAATATGTTCTTATTTTAAGAAAGGTAAGGATCATGTATGAGCCTCTATCCTCCAAAATGATTTCATGTTCCTCATTATTCATACAAAAGATTAGTAAAATCAGGAGAAATTATAATCGATATATTTCCACAATTAATGACTCTTTGTCAAGAAACCCTTTTCTCTATTCCTTTGTTGTTTATTCTTCTCCATCTTAGAGGAATTCATAGTAGTAGAAAATGTTGGTGCTATACCTCGCACGTACCAAGTAGAACTTATTGACTCCAAGACCTCGACCACCTCTCATCTAAATGAACCCCAAATTAGTTAACACTATGTCTGGTTGAGCAATAACCTGTATAGACCGACCGGACCCAAAGTAGTCAACCTTGCCTTAATCCAACATCCCCAAATAATTACATTCGAACCATCTGGTCGACTCAGGTTAAAAGCGATTGACTAGACCCGTGAAACTCCCTAGCATTCCCTTAACAAGTCCACGAAACCAAACATATCCCCACTACTTGGGTAGAAGCGACGACTCAACAGAAATGTCATGACCACAAGGGGCAGTTGTCCTAACTGTATGAAAGGAGCATGTACTCACTATGCACATCGCTATCCATGTCATACGAAAAGCATTACCGAGGAACGGTGCAACGTGCTTATCCACGTGTTAAGCTACCAAGCTATCCATGCTTGTCCCACATCAAAAGTCTACAACTCTCGTAAGAGTAAATGCCCTCATAAATAAAGGGTCATCTACCACCATTCAAGGGGATTGACACTTGTCCTTCTCTAAGCTATTGTCAAAATACTCTCTCTATACTCTTGGTCTGACTTAAGCGTCGGATAGTGTTTAGTCGGTACCACACCGGTGCCCACAAAACCAAACATATCCCCACTACTCGGGTAGAAGCGACAACTCAACAGAAATGTCATGACCACAAAGGGCAATTGTCCTAAGTGTATGAAAGGAGCATGTACTCACTATGCACATCGCTATCCATGTCGTACGGAAGGCATCACCGAGGAACGGTGCAACGTGCTCATCCACGTGTTAAGCTACCAAGCTATCCATGCTTGTCCTACATCGAAAGTCTACAAGTCCCGTAAGAGTAAATGCCTTCATAAATAAAGGGTCATCTACCACCATTCAAGGAGATTGACACTTGTCCTTCTCTAAGCTATTGTCAAAAATACTCTCTCTATACTCTTGGTCTGACTTAAGTGTCGGATAGTGTTTAGTCGGTACCACACCGGTGCCCCAATATTGTCTAATCGTCCTTCTTTTGCAGGTCTTAGCAAAGTAACCCTACTCGGCCACTCTGAGCAGGAGAAAAAATGGAGTGCGAAGCCTCAACTGACAAGACCGTTTCCAGATTTCACCCTAAAACCCTGTGAGATCAAAAACCTACTATTTATTTTCTTTTGTTTCAACTAGCCTTAACCATTAATAAAAATTTTACCAAAATTTCAGCAGAGTCTCCCTTAAAATTTTGATTATCCCCAACATAATATACCTGGAAAATACATTTTTATTCCACAACAGCCACCACAACCATAATCCAAGGGTCTCTAACCCGTCCAAATTATACTAATACAATCATTCAACTGGCTCGATCGCTCCTACCTAGGGAAAAAGTTGAAACAAAACAAAGAAACTGTGAGGGAAACCTCAATTAGTGGAAATAAAAATAAATTTAAAACGGAAATCTTTTGTAAACTCATTTTCCAAATCAAACCATTCTTTCTCAACACAAGTTTGGTTTTAAAATCCCTAGTTTTAAAACAATTTTGCAATCCCTTTTCGAGAATTGTTATTAAACCATCAAGTGCGAGAAACTTGAATAAGTCATGTATGCATGAATACTCAGAAAAACCTTCTACAAGAAATGAAAATGAAAAGCATCATATAACATGATGCCCGAGAAACTGATAATTCAAGGAAGTAAATTTCTTAATTTAATTCATGTGTAGAATATCTCAGAAAACGAATATAAAATCACACCATACTTGTACTCGGAGAAACTGGTTATACACTTAGGCAAATAAGCTCGCCACATTCTGTGCATATGCACGAGCAGGCAGATAAACTCGTCACTTCCTGTGCAGAGTGATCTTGATGCATGGGTAGGCAGGTACGCTCGCCACTTCCGGTGAAAAGTGATCTCCATGCACGGGCAAATAAGTATACTCGCCATTTCCCTTATAAAATGATCTTCATGCACAAGCAAGCAGATATGCTTAAATTATGTATTTAGAATCAAACTTTTCAAGGATGTTATTCCAAAAAAATAATTAATTAATTTTTTTTAATAGGTGAATGACTTTCCCCAAAACCATAAAATCACCTCAAACAATTCGATTTATTTAAAACTTGCGAATACTCAATCCTATATGATGTAAATATAATTTGAATAAAATGTTAAATACATGATTAAAACAATTTGAATGCATAGAAACCTACCATCAAAATAAAACCATGAAATGCTCATGTATGATTTTCATAAAAATACTTCTTAATACTTTAAAGCCAAAACCATATTCCAAACTCATCACTATTTTTCCATAGAACATTTTCCATAAACAATTTCTTTGGCTATATAATCATGAGATTCCCAAGAGACTCCAATTTCAATAATACTGCCAAATCAAATCATATAAAACATTTAAACTTGTTCATGAATAAAATGCTAAATATTTTAAATCATCAAATCATTTAAAAAACAAAAGTCCAACTCATTGTGCGAATTTAGCGTTGATCCTGCGTCGGATTGTCTTAGGTCTCAGTCGTATTTCCTATAAAATAAAGAAATAAACATGGGATTAGGCTCGATTCTACGACAAATCAAACGTGCATGTGTGAACCTAAACGTTTCATTCAACCTTTCTATTTTTCAACATTCTCTTAAAGCCCATACACTTAAATCCAATACAAATCCTTCCCGGCTCAAAATCCAGCATCACACACACTTTTTATCCGTCAATTAAATCCATATAAATCTCATATACGATATACGTCGGCTAGGGTTCGTCCGGGAGTCGTTTTGGTACTGAAAAAGTGTCTGATTACGATCCAATTTTGGATTTCGTCAACTTCGAGAAACTTCGACCTATCCAAAATTAATAATCAACTCAAAATAGGTCTCAATTTCACATGATATAATGAAATTGACGGCTGGGTGGTCTGAACCCCTACCATTGCTGCCCATTGTGGCGGTTTCTAACACAAAAATCCTCAATTTTCAAAATTTCTCAAGCTTTTCAATTCTAATCAACAATTAGGGGTTCTTAAGGATGAAAATTGTTTAAAATACTTCAAGATGTTAGTTCTAGGTATTTAGAAATTGGCTTTTCCTTGCAAAAAATAATGTAATCTTTCAACCATTGTCACATTCAACAAGTTCTAGAAATTTTATTTTCTTAAGGTTTAGTTTTTAGGTTGAAGATATCAAGTTTGAAGATCAAGACCTTATGCATTAAGGTAAAATGCATTTAATGCATTATATTTTTGCATGTTTGATGAGTCTTTAAAATGACTTCAGGTTTTGTTTTCATCATTTAAAATGGCATGTGCTGTACACATGAGTTTTTATTCTCAGCTTACATTTCACGCACACACACATTAATAAAAGAAAAATGCATCTCAGTTTGTATCTTTTACACACACACACACACACACACACTTGTGCACTATTCATTATCCTCTTCAGCTTACTCACACACATTGCACGTGGATACTCTCTTGGCTAAAATTCCTCTTGCCCAAATTCTTTCTTCAGCTACATCATCATTCTCATTCTAATCTTTTCATGGCATGATACTTGGATATTCTTTTTGCTAGCTTTGTTTTCTAGCTAAACCAAGTAAGAAACCTCTAAGTGTCCAAATTAGGTGAGAATGAATTTGATCAAAAGATGGGTACGTTCACATTTTCTCTTAACTCTTTCATTATGAATTTTCACGCTTGGGCATTGAGAGAGAGAGAGAGAGAGAGAGAGAGAGAGAGAGAGAGAGTTCAAGATATACCAGTGCGGAAAAATATTTTTCTTATGGAAAAATGATTTCTAAAATCTAGGTTTTTGTGTTCTAAAATTTGAATTGGTTTTGTGTGTTCTTCATCATCATCAAATACTCATATAAATTTAAATTTGCATTTTCCATCGACTTTTTTAAGTTTTGTAATTTGAGGGAACTGATTTTTATAAAATCCTAAATTGCATCTCATAGCATTTTTCTTTGGTTCCACTATGCTTAGTTGTTGTCAATGTTGTGCATTCAAGAGGTCAAGGAGTGAGCTGCCAATGAGCATAATTGACTGACTGCTTGGCTCAAAGTGTTTGCATGCACAAGGAAGCACAAGGGTAAGAATTGAAGCTGCCACTTAGAGTTAGGACTTAAGTAATTGAGCTTTTTTGTGTGATTCCTGTATTGAAACTCTTGATAGTGGATTGCTTGGTCAGCCGAAAAAGACTCCCAGTTTTTAAACCCTTTAGTAGTATTTTTGAGTGAACAATATTGTGTCTTCATCCTTGATTAATTCCCTTGTGTTGCTTATTGTTAAAATGAAATCATAAACACAACAACACACACTACACCCATGAGCATTAGGGGTGGGCGCGGTGCGGTTCGACTCACTTTTTTCCCGGAATAGTGCGCCGCGTCAGACATTAATACACGGTGCGGTTTGGTGCCTAAAACCGTGAAAGAAATAAAAAAACCAAACCAAACCAAACCATTCAAGGTGCGGTGCGGTTCTACACCACGGTTCTTGGCCTAATGGGCTATTATTCATATAATTTATATAAAACATATGTTTTGGGGTTTGAGGCTTTGAGCAATTGAGTTTGTTTTGGGTTTGGGACTTTGGGGTTTGGTTGGGCAAACTAGTTTATATAATTAGACTATATAGAGTATATAGAATATATAAAATTTTAAATTTTATGGTTTAGGGTTTAGGGTTTAGAGAATGAGAGATGAGTTGCAACCAAATCCTATACCATAAGTTTTAAACCTTATATTATAAACCCTAATATCCTAAACCTTATACCATAAATTTTAAATCCTATACCTTATTACCTTATATGGCATATACCCTATACACTTATATAGTATATAACTATATATTATACCCTAGAACTATAAACAATTAAAAATTTTAGTATATAGGGTATAAACTATAAATAATATACTATTTTTTTTATATAGAATATAAAGAATATACTTTTATTATATAGGGTATAACTAAAATTATATACTAAAACATTATTAATTTATTATTATATTATATATCTAGAAAATAGGTCATAGGGTTATATAAAATATATTTTAGGGTCTAAATCCTAAAATATAGCTAGATTAATATTACTTTTAATATTTTATTAGGGTTTAGAGTCTAAAGTGTATAAAAATGTGTACAAAAAGTGTATACAAAGTATATAAAAATGGTATAAATATATATAAAAATATATATAAAATGGTGTATATGTGTATAAAAATAAAAATATATATTTTTTACAAGTATGCGGTGCGGTTCAGTTCGGTGCGGTTAAATAAGGTCTAGAACCGTAACCGGAATCGGAGAGAAGCAGTGCAGTTCGATTTTTTTGGCAATATTGACTTTAATTTTTTGGTCAATGCGGTTTTTTGGCGATGTGGTTTGGCCGGTTTTGGCTGTCCGCAGTTAAAATGCCCACCCCTAATGAGCATGATAAGTTGAACCTCCTAACAACTCACACACCACTCTAATTGTTTATAGCACTTGGATGCCTAAATTGATGGATCCTTTGAGTGCTTAAGTTGTCATTTAATTCTTGTGTGTGTTTGATTTGTGTTGGATGCAAAATCTGTATATTGGTTTCGACAGTCAATCTGAAGTTCAGATTTATGTTTGTTTGATTAGTCTATAAGTCATCATTTAAGCAAAAATTATGGTCCAATAACTCAGTGTGGTTCTAATTGAGTTTATTAGGCAGCTGAACCACCTAATACCAAATTATAGGGCTGGGTTTTTATACCGAAAAATCGAAAATTACCAACAACCGACCGACCATTATACCGAAAATACCGAACTAGCCGGTTACCGATACCGATACGCGGTATTTATACCGATACCGATGAATTCGGTAACGGTATTGGTTTACAAAATCCAGTATCGACGGTATACCGATACCGACCGTATATTAAAAAAATATAATTAAAATAATTCATTTTTATACATTTCTATACTATATCGATATACCCTAAATAAAAAATACTAAAATACTAAATACCTTTCTATATAATTTCTAATTTTATATAAGACATTTCTAATTTTCTATAATTTATATAAAACATATATAAATTTATAAACCCTATAACTTATTAACTTATATGTTTTTTAATTTATATAATACATTTCTATATAAAAACTAATTAAAAATATCCTAAACCCTAATATTATACTAAATTATAAACCCTATATAGTATATGTATATGATATGTCATACTAAATTACTAATTTATATACCCTAATAGTCTAATATTATAAATTTATACTTCATAGATTCATAGTTGGTAACTTAAAGTTTGGTATATAGTATATAGTATAATACTATAATATGATATAATACGGTATAATATGGTATAGTATAGTATAATATGATAATATTAGTAATTTAATTAGTATATTGTATAATATGATATAATATAGTAAAATATGGTATAATATATTAATATCAATATGGACTATGGAGTTATGGACTATTTATGATTTATATAATTACCTCAATCATAAATGTATAATATAGTATAATATATTATTATTAGTATATGATATTAGTCATTTAGCCTAACAGCCCTACTAGGTAATATACTAATGTAGTATACTAATATACTAATAATGTAATATACTAATATCGTATATACTAAATAGTAAATAGTAAATAATATATAGTTATATAACTTATATTATATACTATATACTATATACTAAATAGTGTATAGTATTTACTAATATACTATAAAAGTATAAAGTAGTAAAGTAATATAGACTATATAGTATTAACTATTAAGTATATACTATATACATTAATACATTATAGAAGTATAGAGTATAGGCTATACTGCTATAGTGCTATACCCTAAGGTTTAGGATATAATTAATGATATAAATTAAAAAACATATAGACTATTAAGTATTAACTATATACTATAAAAATTTAAAAAACATATAAATTATAGGGTTTAGTATTTATAAGTTATAAGTTATAAATTTATAGTATATACTATATAGTAAGTTAGTAACTAGTAACTAGTTAACTACTAACTATAAGTATAAAGTATAAAGTATAAAGTATAAAGTATAAAGTATAAACTATAAACTATAAATTTAAAAACATATGTAATAAAAATAAAAAACTTCAAACTCCAACCAAACCCCAATTGAAATTTGACCCCAAAAAACCCTAAACCCTAAACTCCCAAAGTCCAAACACCAAACGAAACCCCAAAATACCCTAATCCTATTATTCATAAATTTCTAATTTCATAATGTCTAAACCCTAAAATCAAGGGGCATTTTAGTAATTTTGTAACCAAGGATTTAAAACCCCAAAATCAAAAATCAGAAATCATTCCTGATTTCTCCAAAAAAACACCCGCACCCACCCTTTCTCTCTCTTCTGGCTATTTCCGGCGAGAACTTCGCCGTCCAGAGGCCAATGCCGGTGAGACCACTTCCATCCTTCTCCTTTCTTCTCCCTCTTTCTCCCCATGTCTATCACCCATCCACAAAACAAGCCACCGCGTCGAATCGGCGCTTGACAGAGCCGACTCTTTGCGGTGGCGATCCGCCGACTCCGGCAGATTTGAGGTGTCGAATCACCTCAGGATCGTTCCCCTTGATGCACTAAGTTCAGTGGTGCCTTCAGATGTGTCACCCGACCTCCAGCGCTGGCAATTCGAAGGAAGAAAGCCGACGGCTTGCCGTCGTCGAGTTTTGGTTTCCCAGCGCCTCTTTCTTCGATCTGCCGCCCTCCTGCAACGGCTGGTGACGAGACCGAGCTCATCATGCTCGACTATTCGCCTCCTCCTCCGCTCTCTCCCTTTGGTCTCCGCCCTCGCCACCTCCCTTTGGTTTGCATTTATGGGTTTGCTGATAGTGGGTTTGCCGAGTACTGTTCCGACACCGCCTAGCTCCGACCGATGCTAAATGCATCGAATTCTGACTACCGTCGGCACGGTATCGGGGTCTAAAATCCTCCCTCCGCTCATTCTCGGTCGGAAGTCGGTATGTGGGTTTCGGTACGGTTACTGTGCCGAACCCACCCCTACCAAATTACACAAGAACAGCCCCCAAATCCGAAATCCAAAGAAAACCCAAAATGGGTTCCTAAATCTCAAAATTCAACTTTTCACAAACTCAAATTAAACAATAAATTGCATATGAGTTTTGAAGTCCATGAAGAGAGAAGAAAAACCCACCAAGAATCGGGTCAATTCGACGCCGGAGTTGGTCGAAATCGAAGAGAGAAGGTGGCGGCTGGTTTTTGTTTTCGGCTCTAATTTGTCATGGTGGAGGCCAAACGGCGAAGGGGAAGGCAGAGACAAGTATCAAATCAAAGATCTTGTGGTCGATATTCATCCAAACCAAGGACGATCATTTTTTGTCCCGACCAAGAAGCCATAGCCACCATCTAGACCTAGTAGTAGTGGTCAACTTCTGTCCAGAGCTAGTAGTGGCACTAACATGTCTAGATCAAAAGCGGTAGTCGATTCCTATCCGGACCAAATAACAATTTTTTTCTTTTTCCTTTTTCAGTTTTTTTGTGTTCCTCTTTTTTTCTCTCATTTTTTTATTTTATTTTTTTATTAAAAAAAACAAAAGTAAGAAATAGAACATAATCAAAATCAAGAAATTGAAATAGCTAGCCTAATGAGAGACAACAAACACCCAATCTCAAGTTTCCTCTTTTTTCCTTTTTGTTTTATTGTTTTCCTTTTCTTTTCTTCTTTCCATTTTTCTTGTTCTTTTTTTTTTTTTTTTTTTTTTTTTTTTTTTTTTAACCAAACTTAAGGAAGTAGTTGAGACCACCAAAAAGTAACTAGATCAACTCACCAAGTTGCTGCTTCTTCTATCAAAATTACAATCAACAATCAATGACAACAAGAAATGATTAAATATTTCCTTCTAGTAAGGTCTGAATTATAATGCATAATCTTGTCTGTTGGCAGCTTAAAAAAGAAAAAAGAAAAAAAAAGCAAGGTCTGACTGCTTAAATGAGATATGAATGACTCATTGACACAATAATGATCAAAATGCATGTGACGGCATTTATAAATATTGGATGGGCATCCAATTAAGTTCAGAAGATAGATCTTTTAGGTACGTAGTACATCAAATCATATAATATTAGTTGCTCTCGTATCTTTAATCTCTGATCTTGCAATAATCGCACTATTATTCGCGCGATCGCCACACAGTGAGGACCCATATACACTATCCCGAAGAATCATATATAATCTATTAACCATATACACTATGTCACAGAGTTTATCATTCCAGAATCATAAATCACAATTGTGAAATATTGGGACCCTACAAAACTTTTTGGATCATTCATTTTTTTTGTTTTTTTGAGAGGATTTTGGATCATTCATTAGAAAACAAAAACACTTTTTGATCGGCTCATTCATCTGTGGACGCATATATTTCAATTTATGCAATTACAAAAACAGATGTGTATGAAATTAATCTTATGTCAGAAAGTTCACTCAATAATATATAGTATATAAGTTCGAGATCAGCTGGTGGGTCCGTTTGGATAACTACTATACAGAACCAATTGATATTGAATGCAAAAACGTACCTAACACTTTATAAATTATTATATAAAACCCTACATTTTTTTATGTGATGTGAGATATTTCTCTTGACAGTCAAAATTATTAAATTATTAGATGGAAAAATGCATAGGACTAAGTGTCTAAACGGCTTAATAACTTAATTATTTCTTTGGTTAATTCTTTAATAACTTCTTTCTATTCATTTGTATATTGCATGAATATGTGTTGGATGTGCATTGTTGATGCCAAAATTTTGTTTGTTTTACTTCAGTGGTATTAGACTCGCACTCATATAACATTCATGTATCAATATTTAGCACATGCACATTGACCAATTGACTGATATCATATGTAATGTCTTTCTAAAGGAGTTCGGGTTGCCTACGTATGTTTAAGTTTAAGACTTGGATGTTGATTTTGGGGGATTTTGAGGTTTGAATTTAGGTTTTGGAATTGGGGGCTCGGCTCGGCTCTGTTTTTTTTTTTTTCCTTTCTAATTTTTGGTTCAAAATTAGACCGAACAATAAGTTGTATTTTTACAAATTTGGATTAAATAAGTCACGACTCATTTAGGTTAACGAGTAAACACAATACAATTCATTAAGTTACCAGTGACAAAAATATCAACATGAATATAATTCGAATATAAATGGATGAATATGACACGACCGTTCTACTCTAGAAAAATAAAATATTCATAAAATGGTTTGACTGAGGAAAAGAAAAGAAAGAGACTTTTGAAAGAAAAGAGAGAGTTTTGAAAGGAAAGAACGTGAAAATTTTGTTAAGGATAAGATTCTCCTTGTCTGAGCGCAAAATGGGAAGGGGGGACCAGCCACACAAAAGAAAGGAAAAGTAAAAGGAAAAAGGGAAAGAAAGAAAAAAAACAAAAGGGCCATTTACACTAGTATAGGTTATTTTTTATTTTTGTACTTAATGTTTAAAATATTTTAATGTGAAACTTAAAATTTATAAAAATTATAATATGCCCTTTTCATTAACTTTTTTGTTAATTTTAACTCTATATAGCATATTTGAGATTGCTTTACACTAATTAAGACAATAAATTTACACTATGTTAAAAAAAATAAAATTAAAAAAGCCAGCTAAAATTTTATAGGTTAAAAATAAAAACTATTAAAAAATTTAAAAATTGAAAAAACAAAAACTTGGGAACCAAAGAGATGAGGGAGGAGGGAGAGATAGGGATGAACAAGAGAATTTTTTATATTTAGTTTTAATGTTATCTTTTTATTTTTTTTAATATATAATAATTTAAATGCTTCTTTTTAATTTTTTTTTGTTTATTTAATTTATTTAATTTGTCCACGTGACGTAAATTTACTGTCCACATCAGTATAAATGAATCTCACATATACTATATATACAGTCAAAATTAACAAACAAGTAAACGAAAGGGGCATATTGCAATTTTAATAAATTTTTGGTTTCACATTAAAACATTTTGAATATCAAGTATTAAAGTGAAAAACGACTTATACTTAAGGAGTGTAAAATGTAATTCACCCTTAATAAAAAAAAAAAAAAGGTGATTTTTTCTTCTACCATTGACATATTGTCGAGACTTGCCAAGCTTTCTCTCCTCCTCACTCCACCTAAGACCAAGCCCACCTCCACTCTCAGTGACTCCTCCACCGTCCCTCCCTCCATACTTGTTCCCCGGTGGAGGTGGTTGGGCAACGAGTGGTCACCGACTAGAGCTTTAGGAGGTCGCCGTCCGAAGTTTTAAGGGATACCGACGGCTGAGAAATGTGAATTTAAACTTGGTACTCCGACGTTTGGGGGGTCACTCGACCCCCTACCTCACAACATGGATCCACCACTGCATATGTAGGCAATCCGAACTCTTTTATGCGAGAGTATAATTTATTGATCTTGAATCTATTTGTTTAGGGATGCATGTAGTTATGATTTGTCCATGAGATTAGATGTGGACTAGTGTTTTCAGACGCAAAAACATGACGCGAGGCGTTTTAGTCATAGAAGGCGAAGCGTAAGTTTTTTAGTATATATTTTTTATAATAAAAAAATTATAAATATATATATAAACATATATAAATAGATAAATATATATATAAGTATATATATAGAACATAAGACCCAAATATATCTATAAGCAAGGGTATTGTTGTCTTTTCAGCACATGTAAAAAAATTAATATTTTAAAATGTTTTTGAATTCAAAAATGAGGGGGGCTGTTCAGACCAGCCAAACTTGCTAAATTGACCACCTCATTCAAATTTTTTCCCTTTTTGCCCATTTTGCCCCTGCATAAAAAAAAATACCCACCCCTCCAATTTCGGCCGGCCACCTCTCCCCGCCGCCGGNTTCAAAAATAAATAAAAACAGTATGAGGACTGTTTAGGCGGTAAGACCAAAGCCTGATGGCCCAAACATATATAAATAGCTCTAGGAAGATTTTATTCATTCCAAAAAAGACCAAAGCCTGATGGCCATCAGGCCCATCACCATAACTGCAAGTCAACCTTTGCCTTGCACGATCTTACTCGGTTGGAAGAGTGGGTTCTTCTCCAACCGATCTTCTCCAAAACAGAGGTGCAAAAAACCTAGAACAGAGGTTGAAAAAAATCCCGCAGAGTTGGTCGCGAGGCGATGCCTTCAACGCCTTCAGCGCTTTGCCGTCGAGAGGCGTATGCCTTCAGCGCCTTGTCGTCGCCTTTCAGTCGTTTTCACAGTCCGGCGACGTCGTGCGCAATCGGTCGCCGCCTCGCCATAACTCGCGCCTTGAGGCGCGCCTGAAGCTCGCCTTTGAAAACACTGATGTGGACCAATGAGTATCACACATAAGGGGTACATAAAAGTAACAGACGATTAAAAAAGTAATCAAGCATAGTATGAATTTCTTATAATTAATAATATAGCCAGTTTGGCTCTATTAATTAATACACCCAGTTACTATGGCTCATTGATTCTACTAACTTCAGTTCTGTATTAGTGTATTGAAAGTATATATACAAATTTGTCAAATTTAACGTGTTGTCGATCGATTAAATGCATGCAAGTCAAAAGAGAAGACAAAGACAAGGTTTGGCAGGGGGAGGTTTAATTGGAGAGAGAATGCAACCAGAGGCGCAAGACACATTTAAACCATGTGCATGTCAAACTGTCAATACACGTGGTAGCTGCTAGATATATCTAACGTTGATGTATACACATTTAAACCATGTTCATGTTTTTGTAAGATGATAGGAATTGTATATCTAACTAAATTTTCATTCAAAATTTATCTCAGTAAAAAATTACATATATAAAAAGTATTATGATATTAAATTGTAATTAAATAAATAAATAATATTAGTAATTTTAATAAATACGTGAAGTAATAATTATTAATCAAATAGATAAACAATTAATTTATGATTTACTTCTCATAAAAAAAAAAAAAACAGGAAGAGGTGTGCATCATAACTTTAATTATTTTTTATTTTAATAAATCATCAACATCTCTTTCATTGATCAGAAGGACAATAATGAGCTTATTGCACATATATAGGTTGCTGGTGATGACTGATGACAATGAAATAATAGTCCCATGGATATGCCTAGTTAATTCTCATCTCTTTCATGGATATGCCTGGTTAATTCCCATGCATGTGCTCATCCCTAGCCAGTGCCCACGCTCTGAATTAATGGTACACCAAATTAAATTTGATCATGGGCATCTCATTTCGCCACATTTCCACCCTCCAATTCATTCATAGATTTCCTTGCCATGACAATTAAGTTAGATACTTTGATTCACTTCATCTTCAAGGGTCTATAATGATTTTTTAGTGTGACCGATATACCGTTATGTTTTATAATTAATTCAACGTATCTGAGTGGATGTTATTAATATTATACCCAAATAGAGATAAATATACCGTTCAACAATGCCCTTACAGATTAAATTAGTTATACTACGTGACAGTATATTGTTTACACATTAAAAATTCTCCTAATATTATTAATCCGTGTCAAGAGTCATAAATTTGAGAATGATTTATATATAATTCATTGAATATATATGTACATTAAGCTTTATACATTACAAAAGATAATTTAGATCCTACATGTCAGAGCTAGACACAAGAGTTTCCTAATCTATAAATCAGCAAGCTAATCAGTTGACTATGCACAAATTAAACGGGAAATCACGAAATCTATGCCTTAACTGACTTTGCTGTCCTTAACAATCCGGCGTCAAGCTTGAAGTCAATCAGGCTATATATATGTATATTATACGTACGGACAATTATTTGAATTCCCCATGATTGGTGGATAAAACTTTCTTGTTACATATGTAAGTATTCATTGTATAGTTTTAAGTCATGCAACGAGAGGTATATACATATCAAAAGTATGGTTAGTTTTGTATTAATTTACTAATCAGTTAGCGAATACGAAGTTAACCATATTTTTAGACCCACTACATAATTAATTTTATAATTCGAACTTTAGATTATATTTTAAAGATTATCATTGTAAAAAATTAATTAATTAAATCAGAAATTATTTAATCATTTAATTATAATCAAATATATAAATAAATACTATTTTTGATAAAATTATATAAATAGTTGTTATTAAACTGTTAAATGACATCCCATTTTTGAAATTTTTTACAAAAATAATTTATGAAGTATGGTTTAAAAAATAAATGTTTCAGATTTTAAAGTTATGTTGTGCCATAATCATGATTAATTTTATATCGTGATGGATGAATGTTTATTATAGAGTTATGTTTTCTCAGTACAGGACCACAGGTCACATGCAAGGAAT
Source organism: Dryas drummondii (assembly GCA_003254865.1). NCBI lineage: Eukaryota > Viridiplantae > Streptophyta > Magnoliopsida > Rosales > Rosaceae > Dryas > Dryas drummondii. The sequence goes on from QANW01000506.1 coordinate 92,180, forward strand.
TAAATTTTGAAATTTTTGCCGAAAATTTCGTTTTTTTAGAGTGTCGAAATAGAAACACATTTTTGATAATTTTTTCGGAAAAATTTCGCTGAAATTTATCGAAATTTATCGAAATTTACCGAAATTTATTGAAATTTTCGAAATTTTCATATTTTCTCTAACTTCAGAAATTCACCAAAAATAGCTCGAGACTCCAAATAATTCACCGAAAAATTCTACGAACTCGTATTGATGAGTACTAATTTCCTATAACCTTAAAATAGTCAAATTGCTTTCAAAAAAATTATGAAAAATCCTACTCTTATAATTTAATTCTGAAAAAAATAATAATAGTCAAATTCTTGAATTTTCATTTTCTAAAATTCATTTCCACACAACTAAGCTTTAGAACCACAACCAAATATCTAAGTTAGTTAAAATAAATTTAAAGAAATTTCTAATTCCTTTAAACAAACCTTAAAACAAATTTGAAAAATTTAAGTAACAAAATTAACATAAGCCAAAATTTGGGTTATTACACTTAGTGAAGACAAAACTTGGCTAAGTAAAAGACACGGGAAAAAAGGAAGGAAAGATAAAAAATAAAAAAAAGATTGAAGAGAGAGGCACGGGGAAAAAAAGTAAAGAAAGGAAAAAAAAATGAGGAAGGGTTTGAGGCCTTTGGGCAATTGGAAAGAAGAAAAAAAATTTGAGATTTCTTTTAGTTATTTTAAATATTAAACTTTAATACATTTCTATATAAAAAAATAATTAAAAATATCCTAAAGGGCTTAAAACTTAATATCCTAAAAAATATAAAATATATAGGGTTTAATGTATAGATTATAGAATATTAGGGTATATAGAATATATAAAGTATTAGAGTTTAGATTTTAGTATATAATTAAATTATAAAGTATAAATAATATACTAATTTTGTTTATTCATTATACTAATTTTATTTAACAGTATTTACTTCAGCGCGCATTATATTCACCTTATATCACATAAAACCTATTATATAATTTGATTTCTTCAATGTTTTTTATCAATTTAATAGATAATATGTTAAATAAACATATGGAAAAGTTTCATTTAAAATTTCTTTATTTTGATAGCAATTTCTATCATTTTTATTTAATTTCTATCAAAATTTAAAAAATTTTAAAATTCTCGTCAAAATTTTCATTAAAATTTTCATCGAAATTTGAAATTTTATTCCTGGTCACATGTGATCAAGGTATGTTTATCAGCACTTGTACAATCATCTTGTCCTGGCTTGTCAGGGACAAAAAAATAGGCTATCCAATCACATCTTTTCCACTACAATTTTTTTGTCTCTAGATCGGTTGAGTCGCTGAGATATTTCCTTTTAGTTTTCTTTCGTCGTAAACATATTAATCACCACATTGACTAACTAAAATTGTGAAAACATGCTGTCAATGTAAAACCAATATTGAGTTCGTAATCATTGACCGGATTATCGTTATATTTTTAATTAGCTTATCTATAAAAATAAAATTTTATGTTTAGATATTCAGATATAGTCATATAGACATAGACCAATGAGATGTTAGGTACGTGATTACGTGAATCATCTTACACCAGTTGGTCCGCATCCATATCCGATAACTTTTTTTTTTTTTTTTTTGAGATACCATATCTGATCACTTAATTAAATAGCCTCGACATTTAATTTGGACTAAAAACGAGTTTACTATTTAAGAACTACTTATTAAATCAAGAAAGAGACTATAATTTAAATATCCTTGATATTTTTATTATTTTGGAAAAAAAAAAAATAACCCTCTCCCCTCTAACCCCATTTCTAATCTAGTTCCTAGACGAGTAAATGTCGAATTTGGAAAATATCTACTTATGAATCATCATTATAACCCGTTTTTCAATTTAGTCCCTACTCCCTAGTCGATCTAATTTGATATGGATCATCATTATTAAATAGAAACTTTTACCAATAAAATTTGCTGCAAATGGTATGCTTGAATTGCTCTGCTTCACATTCATTTAATTATATGGAAGAATTAACATGGCTAAAGCATGGCTGTGGGGCACTCTCAACTCCGATGGTATATAGTACTTTATTACCAAACTTTTGGCTAGAATTCGAGTCTTAGGGCCGTTCGGCACTGCTTCTTAGAAACACTTTTATTTAGTAGCGTTTTTATCAGAAGCGCTTATATTAAGAAGCACATATAAATTTTCATAAAACTTATAAGTTGTTTATGCAAAAACACTTGAAAGTGCTTCTCAAAAAACTACTTAGAAGTGCTTTTATAACTCAAAAGCATTTCTAATTACTTTTGCTAAACGCTATCAAAAGCGCTTTTATTAATTTGAAAACGCTTTTGACAATTTTAAAAGCAGTATCAAATGAGCTAATGTCTCATGTATGATTGTCTCAATAAAAAGATGGTTAATAATAGGGGTTATTAAAAGCTATGTATAAACGTATAAATGAGGAAGAGCATGTACAAAATAGTCCAGTTATTCCAAATGTGATAAACCGATCCTATTATTGTTCATGCTCAAATATTACTATTGTAATTGTATTTGTCACTTCTTAAAAATCTTAATTACATTGGAAAATTATTTATTCTAATGTCTTTTTATTACGTGGTGCATCTTAAAATTAGTATATAGTATTTTTCTCAAAAAAAAAAAAAAAAAATTAGTATATAGTATTTTTCTCAAAAAAAAAAAAAAAAATTAGTATATAGTACAGCTGCATTTTGTTTTGTTGAAAGCATTCTTGAGAGGGAGTGCTTTTTTTTTTTTTCTTTTGTCTGTACATTTTTTTTGGTATAATAATAATGGTGCTCATTCTTTATTTTTTTTATTCCCTCTTCAAACGCAAGTCCTGAAGAAGAATTAATAATTTAAAAAAAAAAATATAAAACCAAGGTGCAAGGTAAACGTGCCAAATAAAAAGGGTTTAATTAGTTGACAAGAGCTTATATAAGGTCTAATGTTGACATACTCAAATTAATTAAAGTTTAAGGACTAAACTGAGATGATGATGATGTTACTCATAATTTATTTTTATTGTTATATTGTTAATGAGATATTTGTGTATATATATTAGAGATATGTGTGTATCTAGTTCACTTTTATTCCTTAGCCATATATATATACATGGGTCTTTCGATGAGTGATTTCTCATTTAACACTAAATGAGGGATCCCTTTGTAGAGCCCACAAGATTCGTTTTGTGTCGATTCAAATATTTTATTTTGTACATCTCAATTAATAAATCATCTTTATAAAAAATAGGCCAAATAAAAAATTATTTGCCTATATAATTTTGATCAAACAAATAGACGAACCAAATATTTTTGATGAAACCATTTATTTATTTTATCAAAGTTAAATAGGCAAATAATTTCTTATTTGACTGACTTTTTGCAAGGATGATCTATCAATGGAGATGTAAAAAATGAATGGTTCAGATCAACATTAAACGACTCGTGCGGGCCTCACAAGGGGACCCCTCATTTAGTGTTAAATGAGGGATCTTTCTTTGGAAGACCCCTGAATATATATAAAATTTTTCTCAATAGAGAATGTCCGCATTTTTCAAAATTTGCGGATGCCGACATGGGGTAAACAGTGTATCGACACAGATAATGTGCTGCAACAAGTTTTAAAATTTCGTGTCGACACACTGTCTACCCTACGTCAGCATTGTGTCAGCATTCGCAAATTTTGAAAAATGTTGACCTTCTTTCTAGAGAAAAATTATATATATATAAATGATCACTCGCTTACCCTAGAGCGGGAAATTTTACGCTCACCTAACCACCCAACAACCACAGAGCATGAAATTCAATGATCGGAACAGTCCATTTCTTAAGTCCTTTCTTAAGGGTCGTCCTTGTAAAAAATTAACCAAATGGCCCAAATCCGTAATTGTTTGGTCATCCAAATTGTGCAGAAAAATGCAATCTGTCAGATAAAAGGGTAAATGATGTTGACAGTAATATACTGACTAAACAGTTTCCAATCTGGTTGATTTTTTATAAGGGTGATCTCTGAATGAGGTCCTAAAATATGAACGGTTCCGAGTTGATATCAGTGTCACCCGTTAGTGACCCATTAAGATATCGGTTCGGGTAGGGTGAATTCGCAGGTCACCTGTTTCACCCGATAAAGAATGGCATTTTAGTAAATTTTGAGCTTATCCTAAAATCTCTGACTTAATAAGACATAAGTCACATACCTCATTTTCATTTTTTAGTTTTTCTCACTACCGCCTCTCTCTCTCTATGTTCTTTCTCTCTAGGTGTGCGGGGGGTGGGCACAAGAGGTGTTGGGTCGCAGCCTGAAGGGGCTTGGTGGGCACGGGAGGGAGTTGGGAGGTTGGGTGGACTGGAGGAGGAGGGGGGATTGGCATTTGGGGTGGGGATGGAGGAGCCGAATCGTTGGGGGGGAGGGGTGGTGGGAATGAGGGAGGACTGGAGGAGGCCGGATCGTGTTTGGGTTGAAGTTTTTGCCACCCGGAGGTTAACGGGTCATGTCAGGTTTGACCCGAATCCTCAAAACACGACCCGTTTGCTAGGTCTAATTTTGAGGATCAGAACCATCTATTTTGTTGGTCTTCAAGCCGAAACACTCAACAAACAATCTTTTCAACACTAGTAGCAAAAGAATAATATAGATTTTTAAAAATATCTTGAAAACCAATAATAACAGTGGAAACAAATGAAATTTTTTTTGGAAAAAACTCCAAAAACTAAGTAAGGGTAAAGATAGGATTGAGCCCTAAAATATTATTAGGGTTCAAAGCAAGGTAAAGCCCTAGAAAAACCTCTAGGGTAAGACCTAAAACCTGAATCAGGTTCCCAAGATTTGAGAACCTGGCTCTTATACATGTCAAAATTTAGGCTTTAGGTAAAATAATTCACCACACTTTATTCTTCTTAGGTATATATAATAATACAATCTTAATTCTATTGGGACAATATAACTAATTAAAATAATGGGAAAAATAATAAATCTATCATAATTAGACTATGCCTAGGAAAATACACAATAAGGAAAGTAAACTCAAACTAGGACTCCTAACTCTACCCAATTACAACTAACACCAATATAATATACAATGCTCCTCTCTCTTATGAAGCTGGAGGTTTAGTTATTAAGGAAGCATTTAATAGGGGTATCACATTGTTTGATACTTCAGATAATTATGGACATGATCATGATACTGAAATCTTGGTTGGAAAGGTACTGTACTTTCCTATTGTCAGATTTGAATCCAAGCTTCGGAATTTGATGAACACTTTGATTTACTTACTATCAAATTTGAATCCATAAATATCTGAAGTATGTGTCAACTCTATATTTGAATCCAAAAATATCTGAAGTATTTGATTAACTTAATAAGGCATGCTATATTTAGTGAGAAAGTTTCAGTAGAAAAATTCTTAAAGATTTGGGGTTTGAAAACTTTTATTGTTTGTGTCAACTCTAGGTTTTTCTTTCTTTTTCTTTTTGGCCATTGTCAACTCTAGGTTTAAGTAGAATAGAATTGTTCATTCTTCTCCTAAAAGGAGGTATTTATAGGGGTTACAATATATACAGACCTTATCAATATAGGATTATACAAAATGGAAAGTAAATAATTACAATAATTAATTATAATAAAGAAATAATGGTTAAATACAAAAATAGTCAACGAATTTTACTGTGATTCTCAATTTAGTTCATTAACTATAAAAAGTGTCAATTTGGTCCATTAATTTTTCAAGTTGTACCAAAGCAGTACAAACGTTAACTTTCATCACAAAATTTAAGCTAAAATGTGATAAATTGACTAAAATACCCCTAAAAATGTAATCATATATTGTGCATATGACTAGTTCTGTTAATTTTATTTTTATTTTTTTTGTTTATGAAAGTTAACGTTTGTACTGCTTTAGTACAATTTGAAAAATTTGTGCACCAAATTGAGAATCACAATAAAGTTCGTAGACTATTTTTGTTTTTAACCCAAGAAATAAAGAAATAAAAAATAATAATTAGAATCTAAGATAAAATAGGACTCCGTTAAGACTCTCCCTCAAGTTGGCACATAGATATCATACATGCCTAACTTGTCAAGTGAGTCCAGAAATACCCTACTCGAAAATGATTTGGTAGGAATGCCTACTAGCTGATATATATTTTAGAGCAAATTATAATTTAGTACCTTAACTTTACATGTTGGTTCAATTTAGTACCTCAACTTTGAAAACTTGCAAAAAAGTATCTCAACTTTCATTTTGTGTCAAAATAGTACTTCAATTAGTTTTTTTGTCAAATAAACCGTTATATGCTGACGTGGTAGGGGTATTTTCGTCTTTTTCCCCAAATTTAAAAAATAATAATATTTTAAAAAAAAATTTAATACAATTTTTTTTAAATAATTAAAGTAAAAAAATTTCATAAAATAAAAATAACATTTCCCCTCCTCCTTCCCCACCCATACCCAGGCAGAACGACCCTCCCCGCCCCTACCCAGNTATTAAAAAATTTAAAAAAATATTCTTATTTTTAAAATTTAGAGAAAAAGACGAAAATACTCATGCCACGTTAGCAGATAACGATTTATTTGATAGAAAAACTAACGAAGGTACTATTTTGACACAAAATGAAAGTTGAGGTATTTTTTTGCAAGTTTTTAAAGTTGAGGTACTAAATTGAAACAACATGTAAAGTTGAGGTACTAAATTGTAATTTGCTCCAAATATAATAAGTTCATTAGATTGATGTTTTTTTTTTTTTTAAAAAATTTGTGTAGGTCAACAAATCTTTTTGTATTCTACAATTCAAATTCCCTTAAATTGTAGAATTTAAACTCGTTAAATTCCTTTAAATTATGAGACTTAAATATTATCAATCCTAGAATAATAGAGGGCCAATATTGTAATAAAAAATGTAAATATGACAGTTGGACAATATTTTTTTAATCTCAATCAAAGACCTAAAATACATATGGTTGCCTACCACGGATGCACAATGGAGAGGTCTTCCTGCATTTGTTCTTTTTTTGGTCCTGTGTTTGTGGATAAACCCACACTGATCTAACAGCCAATCGTGCCTCGACACGTGATTGGTCAGATCCAACTTCGAAGTTTGACTTTTCAATGGTCAAACTTGGACCTCCACATCATCGCACAGCTTGGCGCCTTCTCTGCCAGCTCGGATCGGCTCACCATGACGAAACCCTCGCACCCGGTCCGACCCGATCTGAGGATCTTCCAAAGAATTGAGTGTTCATCTTTCTGTGGTCATTCCAGTTCGGTTCGGCTCGGCCTTGGGGGGGATATCTTTTCGAACTCTAAAGCCACAGCCAGCTACAACTTGAAGGGATCACTACCTACCGGATCGGCTCGGTTCGACTGTCCATGTTTGATCCGATCACACATGGGTTTCATGTCTACACATGAGGACATGTGTTCGGGTCGGCTCGGCTTCCCACCGCCATTCTGAGGAAGATCACGTTGGGACGAATCGCCATACTCAAGTGCACCTGACATGATCCTCTGACAGATGAGATATTTCAGCTCACAGCCATGGCAATTGGGGCATTCCACCTAACCTTCCATCCTTGCATTCAATGCAACATTGAATGTTAAGGAGGTGAGTAGCTATGTATGCCGCTATTCAAGACCGAACGCGTGGATCTCTCTCAACAATTCATACACATGCAGGTAACTTACTCTCCACAACTTCCCTTGTCTATATAAACCAACTTATATGCACAAATCCAGGGATCTACCTATCTCCAGGCAAACACTTACACAAACTTTCACTCACCAAAAGCACACTTAACTTGCTGAGAATAAACCTATAACATTTACCTTGTTCTTCACATTCACCGAAGTTCATCACCTGTTCTTCCCCACTTTCATTCAAACACCACCAAATACATATCACTGACTTCATCATCGGAGCATGTTTGACTGGTACTACACCGGTCCATTTCTTTTGATCTTGTGTTCGTATGCAGGAAAATCTCAGATCAACATCTACGTCATCATCCAAAAAGCCATCTGATCAGTCAGATCACCACTTCTAAGTTGTTGCATCTATCTTACAGAAATTTGCATCAACATATTGGCACCGTCTGTGGGAAGATCGTCTTCAGTCGTTGTATTCATCACCCTAAGTGCTAAGCTCTTCCTTCAAACAAGTCACCATGACTATCATCTTTCATGACAGTAACTCTTCCTCAGGAGGATCCCAGAATGATGAACAACATCAGCCTGAGACACCTAAGAAGACGAGAAGAGCACAACTTCCCAAAGCAGCGAAATCCAAAAGTCCTTCGAAGATCAAAGCTGCTCACAAACTCCTTAGGGAGAACCAACAACACCTAGCCGCTAAGAATGTATTTCTCAAGCAAAATAATGAGCTACTCGCCAAACAGGCCGAACTGAATGAGGAGCTTACGCGTCATCGCGCTCAGCTCGAAGTTAACGGGAGGTCGGGTTTCCGATCACGTCGAACCCAATCCGAATAGGGGGTTCTCTCACCATCTCTTTCTCGGCAGAGCACTCCGGCCAAAGTGGACGACCAGCCCGCTCAGCAGGTCACGGATTGTACCTTCTCGGGCTTCGAAGACATGCCCTCGGCCGAGTTCTTGAACGCCTACTATCTCTTTCAGCAGAAGCAGGCGGCCTTCAGGAAGCACTCTTCCGAAAGCTCGGGGGGAGACCGCGTCGAACTGATGACGGATCAGCGACCTCCAATCTGATCCAGATTCGAGACTGTCAATCCAACTGGCTTAACTGAGCCCAGGGTCCCATCCAGAAGCAGCAAAGTCCCTTCCACATCGGGAACTCACTCGGGAAGACGGTCAGCGGAGGATCGGCTAGGACCTACCATGGTCATGACTGACCGGCGTCCGGCAAGCGAGAGGATCACTCGCCAGCCGATGAACGAGAGGCTCGGTGACCGAACTGAATGCTCGGCGGAGACTGCACTCGGGCCGAACACACCTGACGTGGAAAACCTCGTTAGGACTCTGGTCCAAAACCAAATCCGAAGTGTCCACGATTGGCTCGGCCAAATCGAGGTCTCCATGAGGTACATGAGCAGACCTGATCATGGGGAAGAACTTCCTGTAACGACCCGATCCGAATTTCACTAGAAATCTAAATTTTTATTCGTAATGGCCATTTAGAGGCGTAGTGAGAAATTGAATTGTGAGACTTCATATTTTCTCAAAAGTTATTTTAGATATTTTGAGAATTTATTTGAATCATTTTGGGGATTTATTGTGAAAATAAAAAGGTTTTGGTTTATTTTTAATCTACGTTTTAAATTGGGATTGATCCAAAAGTTGACTTTTGAAAGTAATTGGCTTTTGATTTTGACTCTGGGCCCGTTATAAAGATCTCGAGCCCACGATTTTATAGACACGTAGCACGCGTTGATCCGAGTTACGGTTTAGGAGTTACGGATTGTACAAGTGTGGGGCAATTGTGTAAAATTGCACTTAAGGGGTTTTAAAAAGCCATTTTTATTTCTAAAAAATTCTGATTCTCTCTCTCTCTCTCTCTCTCTCGTCACTTTCTCCTTTTCTCTCCCGCAGCCCCCCATGCCCGAAAACCACCAGCTGCCATGATCAGCCACCACCAACCAACCATCGGCCAGTTTCCTGACCACCCAGACCAGCCGGCGACCTCCCCACCGGCCGGCCACCCCGCTGACTCCGCCGGAAGTCCCAGCCCACACCACCATCTTCTTTGGCCTTTTTCCGACAGACCCAGAACTCCGACGAGTTTCCCCGACGCCAGCCACCTCCTTTGGCCATCTCTCTCAGCCAGCTCATCCCCGCGCACACAGGAACAACCCAGAAAACCCAACTGTCGCCCCTGTGTTTCTTCCAAATTTCCGGCCAAATTTTCAGCGCAAATCATCCTTATTTTAGGTAGTAGTATTGGTAGAGGTCGAGCCAATAACGTCGAGACAGTTACATCCATGTCTTTAGTCGGACCCTATAGGCGCCATTTAAATTTTTGTAGAAATTCATTGTAATAGAATAGAGGCTCTGATAACCACTTTAAATATTAAGTTGGTTTTTCTGCGAAATTGTTGGGTCTGAGACCCTTTTTGGATGTGGTAGAGGTGGTTGCTGTTTAGAAGTGTTTTTTAACAGGTTTTGAAATTTCTGAGATTCTGCCAAATTTTCGGTAGGATTTTCCTTAATTTTGGATTCCCGCAGGACCTCTCCGAGTTTCAGGGTGGAATCTCATACACCAGCAGGACCATGAATGCTGAGGTTTCTTGGGATACCAAACCCTCCAAGATGGATCAGTACGATGGGACCAAGGACCCCTATGACCACCTTGACAGCTTCAGATATACCATGGAAGCCCGCCAGACGTCTGAAGCAACGAAATGCAGAATCTTCTCTTCAATCTTGAAGGGATCGGCACAGGGATAGTTTCGAACTCTCCAGCCTAACTCCATAGACTCTTTCTCCGACCTCATAAAGGCTTTCCTGACGAAATATCAGGTTGTATCCGAACGACTCTACAACTTGAACGATATGTCGCTCATCAAACAACAGGAAGGAGAAAGTTTCAAGACCTATCTGATTCGCTTCAACATTGAATACACGAAGTGCGAAGATTGTGACAACTGGTCGGCTAAGAATGCTCTTATGCAAGGTCTGCTCGCCGGGGGACTGCGCTCTCATCTAATGAGGAATCCCCCTTCCACCTATGATGAGCTTTCTGCTGAAGCCAAGAAATGGGCGCGAGCAGAAGAATGTGATGCTCAGGTGGAGGCCCTAAATTCCAAGTCGACCTCGGCCAAAAGGAATGAGGGAGAGGTCGTAAGCCCTAAGCCTCAGGTCCAAGCCAAAAAGACCATAACTGAAGAACCATGCCAACTTCTGGGCAAGGGGCATAAATTTGTCAAGTACATGGAGTATACCCCTCTTAACGCCAGTCTGGAGGCAATCTTTTCCAAGGTCGAGGATCAACTCCCAATTGCAAGGGAGATCAAGGGACTACCCCCAAATCAGATCAAGGAGGGCATTTTCTGCAAGTACCACTCCAATCACGGCCATGTCACGGGTGATTGCTACGCCCTCCGCGACGGAATTAAGACTTTTGCTCGGGCGGGTAAGATCAACCAATTCCTAACTGGCGGGCCGAGGGTACCCAAGGCCGCGCTGAAGAAGCCCACCAACACAATCGACGTTCGGGACGCCGTCATCGGATCGATCGGCGGGGAACCAACCTTTGTTGGGAGTTCAAACCGATCCCAGAAGGAGTACGTCATACAGGCGGTCCATGCCCATGAATCCCCTGTCGATCCAAGCGGGTAAGCCCAGCACTTCCAAAAGACAACGGAAGGAGATCATCTTCCCACACTATGATCCAGTGGTCATAGTTGCTGAAGTGGCCGGAATCACCATCACTCGTTCCTTCGTTGATGGAGGAAGTTCGGTCAACATTCTCTACCATTCTGCGTTCGAGCAGATGGGAATCGACGAGTACAAGCTGGAAGCTGACACACCCGCCTTGATCGAATTCAGGGGGGAAGTGGTCCCACCCTTCAGACACATCTAGCTCTCCTTTTCGCTCGGGAAAGAACTGATAAAAAAGACTTGTCTGACGTATTTCATTGTCGTCAAGCGACCGTCAGCCTACAATATCATCTTGAAAGACCCGCTCTGGTCGACCTAGACTGCATCGTCCACTACGCCAATTTACTCATTAAATGTCCGGTGGACGATGACTGCATAGTCGTTCATGGAGATAAATGTTCGGCTTGGTCATGTTACGCCACCTCAATAAAACAAAAGGGTCAGCTGCAGAATTTCCATGAATTTAACTCCATCGCTGATTCGGGCAAGTGGCCGAGGATAGAGACGTTCGACTTCACCGCCGAGCCGAACTCAGACTCCCGACCTCTTTAGGCCGAGGCTTGGGAAGAAGTACCGATTTCGGATGACACTCCGGATCGACTCGTCCGAGTGGGAACTCAGCTCGGCCCAGAATAGCGATCGGTCATACTCGACTTCCTCTGTGCCAATGCGGAAGTGTTCGCCTGGTCTTACGATGACATGACAGACATATCGTTTGACGTGATCACCCACAGGCTGAACATTGACCAGTGATGCAAACCGATCCTTCAAAAGAGGAGGTCGTATGATCTAGTCCGCTAAGTAGCCATGGCTGAAGAGGTAACCAAGTTACAAAACAACGGGTTCATCCGGAAGGTCAACTATCCCGATTGGCTTGACAACGTAGTCATGGTAAAAAAGAATAATGGGAAATAGAGGATGTGTGTGGATTTCACCGACCTAAATAAGGCATGTCCAAGGACAGTTTTCCATTACCCAGAATATATCAACTTGTCGATGCGACGATGGGACACAAGCTCCTCAGCTTCATGGACGCCTATTCTGGGTACAATCAGATCCTCATGCACAAACATGACCAGGAGAACACATTCTTCATAACCGATCGCGGCATGTACTGCTACAAAGTCATGCCCTTCGGTCTCAAAAATGCTAGAGCCTCCTACCAAAGGTTGGTCAACCACATGTTCAGATCTTCCATAGGCAAGTCGGTGGAAGTCTATGTGGACGTCATACTAGTCAAAAGCATCGAGGCGGATGAACACGTCAAGGACCTCTCGGACATGTTCGGAGTCCTAAAAGAATATCAAATGCGACTGAACCCAGCCAAATGTGTCTTTGGGATTCGGTCAGGCAAATTCCTTGGCTACCTGGTCAGCCAACGGGGGATTGAGGCCAATCCGGAGAAGATCCAGGCCTTAATTAACATGAAATCCCCAAGGACACGTAAGGAAATCCAGAGCCTGACTGGAAGAGTTGCCGCCCTGAACCGATTCATATCAAAATCAACGGATCAGTTTCTTCTTTTCTTCAAAGCTCTGAAAGGAGCAGGGAAGAACATAGAATGGACCCCCCAATGCGAGCATGCTTTTCAAAATCTGAAGAGGCACATGGGAGAACCTCCCATCTTGTCCAAACAGGAGAAATGTGAATAACTTTTTCTTTACCAATCCGTTTCTGACTCGGCTCTCAGTTCGGTTCTGGTGAAAGAGGTAGGCGGGGCATAACATCTGGTCTTCTATAAGAGCCAAGCCATTGTCAACACCGAGACCAGATATCCCAAGTTCGAGAAGATAACTCTCGCCCTGGTCAGCTCAGCTTAGAAATTGAGGCCATACTTCCAGGCCCATTCGATCATTGTCTTTACTGATCAGCCTCTCAGACAAATTCTGGCCAAACCCGAGAATTCGGGTCGGCTCATCAAGTGGTCAATCGAACTTGGCGAATTCGACATCACCTACCGACCCAGAACGGCCATCAAGGGCTAAGCCACGTCAGACTTCATCTGTGAATCCACCGTCACAGCGGAAGATCCGCTCGGCGCCAATGTTGTTCCAACCACATCCAACCCAAACATCAATGGTGGTCATTCCCAAGATGATTTTCTCACTTGGACCTTACACGTGGACGGATCTTGCAATGCCATAGGAAGTGGGGCTACACTGGTTTTGATCTCCCCATAACAAGTCGTAATGGAGTATGTTCTTCGCTTCAGATTCAAAGCATCCAACAACGAAGAGGAGTATGAAGCATTCATCGCCGGGCTCAAATTGGCGAAGGAGCTCGGCGTGACTAAGCTGAACATCTTCAGCGACTCCCAACTCATTGTCAATTAAATATTGGGAGAATATGAAAATCGAGAACCAAGCATGACGTCTTATCTCGAAAAGACCCGCTCACTGCTTAGGGGGTTCCAAGAATACAAGATGTCCCAAATCCCGAGGGCAGAAAACTGCAGAGCTGATGCCCTGACACGCTTGGCCTCAGCTACAGATACCGAATCTGCTAGACATGTTCCAGTCGAGATCCTGGATAGACCCAGCACCACCCAGGAAGAGGCCACCGTCATGCAAACTGATGCCGAGCTGAACTGGATGACGCCGATCACCGACTACTTGGTCTCCTGGATTCTTCCCCCGGAAAGAGACAAGGCACGTCTCATCAAGGTGAGATCGGCTCGGTTCAACATCATCAATGGTTAGCTCTACAAAAGGGGTTTCTCCCTACCTACTCACATTGCCGCACACCATCATCGCGGACAATGGCAAACAGTTTGACTATAAGAAGTTCAGGAGTTTTTGTTCACGTCTGAACATCAACTTGCGCTTTGTCGCCCCTTACCATCCGCAATCAAACGGACAGGTCAAAGTCGTCAACAAGATCATCAAGAAGACCTTGAAGTCCAAACTTGATAATGCTAAGGGAAATTGGCCAGAATTCTTGCCAGAGGTGTTATGGTCCTACCGAACTTTCTACTGCATCTTTACGAAGGAAACACCTTATGCATTGGCGTTCGGTACCGATGCTGTTATTCTGGTCGAAATGGGGACTCCTTTATTCCGAACCGGCACATACGACCCGGAGACCAATGACACCGGACTTCGGCTCGGCCTGGACATGATCGAAGAAAGGCGAGCCGATGCCAATCTCTGCCGAGCCGCCTACCAACAGAGGGTAGCCAAATACTACAACCAAAGGGTCAAACCCATAAGCTTTGGACTGGACATCCTCGTCATGAAGAAGAACCCTCTTGCCATCAAGGACAGCTTGTTCGATCTGAACTGGACCGGACCCTACAGAATCAAAGGCATAGTTAAGCCTGGCACTTATAACTTGGTCACTATGGCTGGGAAGCCTCTCAAGCATAGCTGGAATGTTGAACACTTGAAGATTTATTACCAGTAAAATATAGTTAGGATCGGGGACTGTCCGACCTAACATTTTTTCCAATCAATGAAAAGATGAACACCTTTTTGACTCATCTTCTTCTCACTTTTTCGAAGCAAACACTGGGGACTCTACTCCTATACACCCTCAACAAAAAGGAAAGATCTAAGTGTTTCCTCCGAAAAAATAATAAACTCATGTGCCGAGCTGGGCAAATGAACCTTACGTTCCCCCATGCAGACACCAAACGTCCCTTCACCTTTTCCCAAGATATTTTGGCCAAACACAAGTCACCATTTGCCCGAATCTTCAAGAAAACAGACATGCCCGGATCGGCACCTGGTGTCAGTTCGGCTCGGATCAGGCGACATGTCATTTTCTGTAGACCACCATTCTTCAACTTCCGATCCATCATTGCTCGTTCGGATCGGAAGCTGGGGGACTCCTGTTTGTGGATAAACCCACACTGATCTAACAGTCAATCGTGGCTCGACACGTGGCTGGTCAGATCCAACTTCAGAGTTTGACTTTTCAATGGTCAAATTTGGACCTCCACATCATCGCACAGCTTGGCGCCTTCTCTGCCAGCTCGGATCGGCTCACCATGACGAAACCCTCGCACCCGGTCTGACCTGATCTGAGGATCTTTCAAAGAATTGAGTGTTCATCTTTCTGCGGTCATCCTAGTTCGGTTCGGCTCGGCCCTGGGAGGGACATCTTTTCGAACTCTAAAGCCACAACCAGCTACGACTTGAAGGGATCACTACCTACCGGATCGGCTCGGTTCGACTGTCCATGTTCGATCCGATCAAACATGGGCTTTATGACTACATATGAGGACACGTGTTTGGGTCGGCTCGGCTTCTCACCGCCATTCTGAGAAAGATCACGTTGGGACGAACCGCCATACTCAAGTGCACCTGACATGATCTTTTGACATATGGGATATTCCAGCTCACAGCCATGGCAATTAGGGCATTCCACCTGACCTTCCATCCTTGCATTCAATGCAGCATTGAATGTTGAGGTGGTGAGTAGCTGTGCATGCCGCTATTCACGACCGAACTCGTGGATCTCTCTCAACAATTCATCCACATGCAGGTAACTTACTCTCCACAACTTCCCTTGTCTATATAAACCAACTTATATGCACAAATCCAGGGATCTACCTATCTCCAGGCAAACACTTACACAAACTTTCACTCACCAAAAGCACACTTAACTTGCTGAGAATAAACCCATAACATTTACCTTATTCTTCCCATTCACCGAAGTTCATCATCTATTCTTCCTCACTTTCATTCAAACAGCACCAAATTCATATCACTGACTTCATCATCGGAGCGTGTTTGGCTGGTACCACACCGGTCTATCTCCTTTGATCTTGTGTTCGTCTGCAGGAAGATCTCAGATCAACATCCACGTCATCATCCAACAAGGCATCTGATAAGTCAGATCACCACTTCTAAGTGGTTGCATCTATCTTACAAAAATTATTATCAACATCCTGGATAACCTATTGGAACCCATTGACCATGTCCGTTTTGCAACACATCGCTGGCATAAGGTACTTCCCATGCTCTTAATCCCTAATGAATGCCAAGGAAAGACTAGCCTAACAAACCCAAAACTAGTATACAGCATTTCTGAAGGAAAAATCTTCAACAATATTCAGCTACAAGTGCCTTACAATATGAGGTGTTGTGGCTCTAGCCATGGTTGGTTTGCCACAGTAGATCTAACAGGCCAAGCTCTGACTATAACACTCCAAAACCCTTTCAGAAAAGCAGGGCCCATTTGTCTCCCTCCCTTGGATGTTATGATCCCAGAACTTCACACATACTACTACGAATATTACATCCAGAAGGTTATCTTGTCTGATGATCCCACTTTAAATCCATATAGTTATGTGGTTGTACCACTTTACTATTTGGATAATGACAAGTTGGCTTTCATCAGAGGAGGCCAAAGACATTGGACTTGCGTCAAGGAACCAGACTATGTTTTTACTGATGTTATATTTTATAAAAGCAAAATCTACGCACCTAGAAGGAATGAAGGGATTGGGTCAGTGGATGTTTATAGCAGTGATGACCCTTCTCGGCTGCCAAAAGCACAGCTACTTAAAGCTCAGAATTCGTGGTCATATTGTTGTAAGAAGTCATATCTTGCGGAATCAACCAACGGAGACCTATTGCAAATCAAAAGATTTTATACGTCAACACGTGTGCCCATGAAGATGATGCGCACTGTGGGCTTTAAGGTTTAATTGCGAGTTGAGGTTTAGCGATGAAGACAGATCTAAGGTGCATAATGTTGAGGTAAAAAGCATTGGAGATGAGGCGTTGTTCGTGGGTGACAGTCGATCATTCAGTCTCTGTTTTGGCTTCAAACTTTCATAGATGGCAGCCAAATTCTATATATTACATGGATGATTGGATATCACCTCGATTGGATGAATTTCCTGATGGACCGTGGGATGATACGTGCATTTTCAATTTGGAGGATGGAACCATCATTCAACATTACTCTCTAAACCCTAATTGGCAATGGTACATACCACCTGCAATGTGGTTTGTGCCACAATTTAATGGACTCTGCTAGCTTATAGTTCATCTTACAATTATAACTCCCTAATTGGCCTCAACACGTATATAGTATACGAATTCAACTAAAAGCTACATGTCAACAGTAAAACATCAATGGAGTATAAGAATCCAAAAAGCACAAAAAGATTGGCATGCACCCACCAACCAAAGGTTAATAATTTTTAAGAAAAAGATCACATTTAAGTAATGTTTTGGGATCATAATTGATGATACTAGTAAAGAAATGACTTATTACGTAATGCTTTGGAAGCAATGATCAACTTGTAAATGGGTAGGAAGAGTGAAAAAAACAGTATTGTTTGGTAAATTTTAATGTGATGTTGTGACTGATTATAATTATTAAAATAGATATGATGTTGAAAGTTCTTTTGATTTATTTGTTTAGTAAAAAACGAGTCTTTTACTTGTTTATACTTTTTGGTCTACAAATTTATATTAACATTAAAATTGATAAAAAATAAGTATGCATATTATTTTTGTAGGTATATTATAATTTTAATGGTACAAATAAAATATCATAATTAATAATCAATCTAAAATTAAGGATATATTGGGAAACTAAAATTTTTAATTAATGGGGCCAACAACTTTCATTCATTGCAATTTTGAAAAACAGGTGGATATCTGTTTTTCAAAAGTGTAGTGAGTGACCTAGAATAGTGAGGCACTACAGCTTTTAGTTTTTTTACTAAGCACCAAAACTGTTGTGAGTAACCTAGAATTATCATCCACAACAACTTTTGGGTGTCCAACAACAATCTCAACGGACCCTTAGATGATGCAACACACCTAACCTGAGCCAAGTAAGGTAAGAAATCGATCCTTAAGGAAAACGTGAACCATAATACTAGATTCCATTCAACTCCTTTCTCAAACCCTACCAGATGTATGTATAGAAGTCTTATTGTCCCTTTATTTTCCGTGTGTGTGCCTCTCGTGTGGTGAGAATTTAGTTTCTGTTTGTGAAACCCTAGCCTGACAAATTTCTCAGTGTTTTAAAAGGAAAAATCTTTTAAAAAAATCTTATGTTGTATTTTCAAACTCTAATATATAAATAAAGGTTATGAAACTGTGACGTTGTGATAATAAATATGCTAATTGCGCATTTCAACATGACATAACTAAGTATGAAGTGGACCATCATTTCATTAAGGAGAAGTTGGAGGCTGGGATAATATCAGTTTTCCGTTTGTTAAGTTAAAATATAGAGCAAATTGTAATTTAGTACCTCAACTTTACATGTTGTTTCAATTTAGTACCTTAACTTTGAAAACTTGCAAAAAAGTACCTCAACTTTCATTTTGTGTCAAAATAGTAACTCTGTTAGTTTTTCTGTCAAATAAACCGTTATCTGCTGACGTGGTAGAGGTATTTTCGTTCTTTTCTCTAAATTTAAAAATAATAATATTTATTTAAAATTTTTTAATACAAAATTTTTTAAAAATAATTAAATTTAAAAAAAAATTGGGGGAAANGGGTGGGGAAGGAGGAGGGGAAATGTTATTTTTATTTTATGAAATTTTTTATTTTTAAAAAATTTTAAAAAATATTATTATTTTTTTAATTTAGGAAAAAAGACGAAAATGCCCCTGCCACGTCAATATATTACGGTTTATTTGACAGAAAAACTAACAGAGGTACTATTTTGATACAAAATGAAAGTTGAGATACTTTTTTGCAAGTTTTTAAAGTTGGAGTACTAAATTGAAACAACATGTAAAATTGAGATATTAAATTGTAATTTGCTCTTATATTTGGCATTTAGTATCCCTAAATTATATTTGTTAGCATTTTATTTTATTTAAATTAATTAGTGTAATTTTATATTTGTAGGATCATATGGTTCAATTTAAGAAAATTAAGATTTCTTTCTAGTCTAGGGGTCAATTTTATTATGTATGAAAATTCAAATAGTATTTGACTCCAAGACTAATGGACATGTTTCTTTCTACTTTACTAGGTAATTGTTAAAGTCCATCTCATCAAAATGCTTGGATGTGGGCTTCAAGGAGAATATCAAGCCGGGTGCACCATGTGATTTTCCTAAATGGCTTGAGGAATTTAATTGGCTTGGGCTAGAAGATTGAGAGAGGGCAAGAAAGTTGAGGAGGCCCATTTATCAATAAATGTAGAATGAGATCAAGGAATTCATGTGGTGCCATGTAATGACTCCACCAAAATTTCACTAAAAATTTGGATCTTTAATTGTTGTAGAATTTGTTAAAGCCCTTAGGACCACGCAATAATTGAACAAGCTGTGGAAAATAAACAAATTAACAATTACAAAGTAAACTTCAAAATTGGACTATGCTAATTGTGTTGCTAATTTCTAAGAACATTAGCCAGATAAATTTTGCATGGTAGTCTTCACCCAAAATCAGGGGTGTAAAGTAAGGGAGAGATAGGGGAGATGATAAAGGAGACAAAAATTAAGCCCAATCATCTTTGAGAAGGGCACATCCCAACAAACAGAAGCCACCAACAAGAACAGAAATAAAAAACACAACTTAATTTAGCAATCACTTTAATATTATGAATTTCTTGCTAAAGCGAGAATACCATTGTTTCACAATCAAACAAGAAAAAGAAAAATACTATAATTGTTTCATTATTCAGTACAAAATGTACAAGTGTACTTGCAAATCACCATGCATTGCCATCTTTATACTAGTCAATCATCTTTTCTATTCTTGGTTGCCATAATGAATTTCCATATATATATATATTCACTGA
The DNA here is from genome assembly GCA_003254865.1 of Dryas drummondii. Classification (NCBI taxonomy): domain Eukaryota; kingdom Viridiplantae; phylum Streptophyta; class Magnoliopsida; order Rosales; family Rosaceae; genus Dryas; species Dryas drummondii. Next base: position 112,271 of record QANW01000506.1, read on the forward strand.
TTAGCCAAAAACGTATGAGTGGTTAATTTCAGGCCAATTTCTCAATGGAAAATCGTTGTATGTGATAGTTATATATGACTGCATACTCTCTCACACAATGTATATATGTAGGATTCATTATTTTAATTTTATGATGGTCCCATATACATGTTGTGATTCTCGTGAATGTCACATTCAAATTTCTCGTGATCATCTAGATTTGCCATTACTAGCTTCATTCGTGCGTAGGTGAAGTAACTTCACCAAACATGCCCAATGAAACTTCATGGTCGAATATGGCATGAGACGAAACCAATATACCCTCCTCACGGTCTTCAGTCTTCAGATTCAGTACGTCCTCTAGCTCCAACGCCAAGTATATATAGAAAAACAATCAATGATGAATTACAAACGAGAGATACATGAATTATGGGGGAAGTGAGAAACTATAATGGGAGCTCCCGATGATGTTGATGATTTTGATTTGGTTTTTTGGGATTTCTTTGAACAACACGCTTTCACATTAGAGCCAGCATCATCGGAGGCCCGTGGTGATGACAGGGAGGGCATGAAGCAATTTAACAAAGCTGAGAAGAAACCCATTACTACTCTGAGTCTTGTGTGTTGTGTTTTAGCTGTGGAAGTTTATAGCTAAAATTGGATGGTCGTCAACAACTAAGAATGAGAGGACTAGTATTGATGTTGAGAACTGTATGTGAGACAGTCCTAGCTACTTCATCATGTGTATATATAGTGGGATTAGAAACTTGGAGGGCAAGTGATAATTAAGAATGTCTGGCTTGTCTCCTTTCTTAGTATTGTGGCTGCTTTGACTGTGTCAACTATAATCACAAAGCAATTGAATTGTAATTTTTATGCCACGTATATAAAATGACATTCGTAGGAGCATTAGACCCAAAGAAAATTAGGGAGCTAGCTAGTCTAGTCAAAGACAATTTTTAGTGGGTAATTACCGTAATTAGAAAGGTGAGCTGCTTGGAGAACTGCAGTCATCTGCAAGGAAAGCGAATATTGACTTTTATAGCAGACATGATCAGATAATATTCTAGTGTTGGTAATTATAATGCACTTTCCTAGCTATTTCATTTGGAGGATAATTAAAAATTTAAATAAAGCTAACTTGAGAGAGACAGATCTAGCTAGCGACAGATATTCAAGCTTGCTGGTCACGAAATGAAGACAGGCTAGATGAATATGCACTAATTAATCAGGTGGACCCATCAATCAAGTTGATCTTTCATCATTCTCACTCATTATCATTTGGACTTCAGCATCAGATTGAACACACAATTATTGCTTTTTGAACGACATCGTTTTGCCACATTCATCAGCTGACTCTATACTTTTATAGTCAACACATGGTTTTTAAACTTGTTTAACAAGAACAACAAAAATACATGTCCAAAGTTTAATTTTGGTCCTTATAGTTTGAGTTAGGTTTTATTTTAGTCCATGTAGTTTCAATTATTATTATTTTGGTCCCTATACTTTGAGTTAGGTTCCACTTTAATCATGTAGTTTCAATTGTTATGATTTTGATTCTGTAGTTTATAAATTTTGACAATTTAAGAACATCTTAGCATTTTCGTTTATCAAACTACATGACCAAAGTGGAACCTAATTCAAACTAGCTACATGGACAAAAAATGGAACCTAATTCAAATTATGAAGACCAAATTATAACAATTGAAACTACGAGAAAAAGTGAAACCTAAATCAAATTACATAAACCAAAATTATAATAATTAAAAGGGTTTTTTTTCATATTTAGTACCTGAACTTTGACCATTGTCTTAATGTGGTACATAAATTTTTATTTATCCCAATTGAGTACCTAAACTTTTATTTTGTGTCTAATAGGTACCAAAATGAATTTCTGTTAAAATTGTCAACAAAGTTAGGGGCAATATAATCACTTTAAAAAATTTATATTTTAATTTTAATTTTTAATTTTTTTTGTTTGTTGTGTGTTTTTTTTTTAATAATTTTAAACATATAAAGAAAATAATTAAAATATACTTTGACTATATTGCCCCTAATTTTTATTGACAATTTTAACAAAAATTCATTTTGGTACCTATTAGACACAAAATAAAAGTTTAGGTACTCAATTAGGACAAATAAAAGTTTAGGTACCACATTAAGACAAGTGTCAAAATTTAGGTACTAAATATGAAATAAACCTTAATTAAAACTATAGGGACCAAAGTGAAACCTAACTAAAACTAAAGGGACAAAAAATTGAACCTAACTCAAACTACGGAGACCAAAATCATAACAATTGAAACTACGAGACCAAAGTGAAACCTAACTCAAATTACATGGACCAAAATCATAACAATTAAAATTACATGAACTAAAGTGGAACCTAACTCAAACTACAGGGACCAAAAAGGAACTTTGACCTTTTCTTATTTTCGTAAAAGGAAAAAAAGGTTTATTTCCAATATTCTAATTGATGCCTACATAGCATCGCAATGACTAAGGGATAAATTTTGAACATTAATGAGTACTCAATGGTTGAATTTAGTATGATTAGTCAATTTTTTATTAAGTTTAGCAATTTTAAATTCAATCAAACGGCAATTATAGATTGTCACTCGTGGATTTGTTCTCCATTTGGTTGTTTTTTTTCAGAGATGAATTTTTAAAAGTTAATATAAAAAATGAACAGTTTTGATTATGAATCTATAGAGTGGTTATATTTTTACCCCCTTATCTTATTTTCTCACCTACCTTATTTTTACACTCATCATTAAATTTGTAAAAAATATAAAAACACTCTTTACACTCCCTATTATTCCTATAATACCCTTTAATATACCAACTCAAACACCCACTTACTAAACACTCTTTTCACCCATTTTACTATCATCTCACCTACCCATCTTTTTCCATAAATTCTAATTCCACTATATCACCAAAACTTAAAATCTCATACACCTATTAAAAGGTATGATTATTCTATACTCTAAATCATTTTTATTTATTTATAGATTTAGATCAAGAATTTATTATATTTTATTAATATTTTTTGTGATTTAGAAATTGAATTTTAATTTGCAGTTTACGGATGAAGGATGCCTAAGCTTCCATTGTAGCTAGGAGTCAAACCATTGTTTTATGGTATGCTTGTAATTAAGACCGAATAACATATATATATATATAGAGCAAATAACAATTTAGTACCTCAACTTTATATGTTGTTTCAATTTAGTACCCCAATTTTAAAACCTTGCAAAAAAGTACCTCTACTTTCATTTTGTATCAATTTAGTACCCCAACTTTAAAACCTTGCAAAAAAGTACCTCAACTTTCATTTTGTGTCAAAATAGTACCTCCGTTAGTTTTTTTGTCAAAATAACAGGGGTATTTTCGTCTTTTTCTTAAATTTAAAAAATAATAATTTTTTTTTGAATAAAAAAAATTTAAAAAAAAATTATTTTAAAATAATTAAAATTAAAAAAAAAAAATTTGGTTCCCTTCCCCCCTCCCCGGTCATTTTTAGTCTCTTTGTCATATCACATCACACGAACTATTTGTGGAACAATTAACAATGACCTTAGCACCTTTTTTCTGCGATGTAATGATCTTCTTTAAGCGAGTCTCTTTATCCTTTTGCAAGAGAACTTCAAATTTCTATAGATTTATAAACAAATCATCTTATTGTAAGTGCAACAATNGGAGGTACTATTTTGATACAAAATGAAAGTTGAGGTACTTTTTTGCAAGGTTTTAAAGTTGGGGTACTAAATTGATACAAAATTAAAGTTGAGGTACTTTTTTGCAAGGTTTTAAAGTTAGGGTACTAAATTGAAACAACATATAAAGTTGAGGTACTAAATTGTTATTTGGCCATATATATATATATATATATATATAAGTTTTCATTCACTGCTGCAAATTATTTGTTTGCGTGAAACTATAAGGCAAGATTTCCTTGAGAACGTCAATATTGCAGCTATATTAATATAGTTGCAGCTATCTTCATCAGTTTTGAGGTGTATACACAAGGCATGATTGTGACTTTTAAAGAAAATTTGAACGCTCAAAACAACAATACTAGTTTATTCATACTTGTTTTCTTCATTCATTGTAAAAGAAGAATTGAAGATGATATTAAGGTTTATAGAGTTTAAGTCGTAGTAGAAGGTAGGTGGGTAGGGTAGAGTTATTTTTTTATTTATTTTAAGTCATGTCCTTAAAAGTCTTTTAACAAAATAATAAATTTGTCATTATTATTTTAATAAAATGTGAGTATAAAAATAAAATAAGGAGCGTGAGAATATAAGCACTCATAATTAGCTGGTAAAGTTAGAGAAAATGTTGAGGGGCAACAAAATTTGCGAACAAATAGGTAGAAGATTGATGGTCAGAATTCATTTCCTCTCTAAGAAAGATTGGAACCAATCCAAAAAACCGGGCACAAGGCTTAACAAACAAACAACTACACGGTGTATTAGGCCTGCAAACCCCAATTAAATCCTCAACAAGAAATGACCAATACTCAAGGAATAAAATTTTGGATTACAAGAAAATTTTAATGAAAATTTCGACGAAAATTTTGAAGATTTTTAAATTTTGAAAAAAATTAGACGGAAATTACTATCAAAATACGGAAATTTTGAACGAAACTTTACCATATGTTTATTTAACATTTTATGTACTACATTGATAAAAAACATTGAAAAATCAAATTATATGGTAGGTCTCATGTGATATGTGATGAATATAATGCGCGCTGGAGGCAAATACTGTTAAATAAAATTAATATAATGAATAAATAAAATTAGTATATTTTTTATACTCTATAATCTATACACTAAACTCTATACTTTATATGCCATGATATTACATTAAACCTTATATACTCTATATTCTTTAAGATATGATATAGGATATTAGAATTTATGCCCTTTAGAGTATTTTTAATTATTTTTTATATAGAAATCTATTATGATTTAGGGTTTATAGATAACCAAACGAAATTCTAAAAAAATCAAACAAAATTCCAAATCCTTTTTTTTCTTTCCAATTGCCCAAAGACCTCAAACTTTTTTTTTCCCTTTTTTTCTTTTCTTTCCTTTTCTCCTTTTTTTCTTTCCTTCCCGTGTTCCACTTCTTCCCTTCCCGTGAGTCATGTCATGTCATTGACTTTTTTTTTTTTTTTTTTCTTTCCTTCCCGGTTTCCCCTTCTTCCCTTCCCGGGAGTCATGTCATGTCATTGACTTTTTTTTTTTTTCTTTCCTTCCCGGTTTCCCCTTCTTCCCTTCCCGGGAGTCATGTCATGTCATTGACTTTTTTTTTTTTTTCTTTCCTTTCCTTCATGGCTTCCACTTTCACTTTCTTCTTCCCTTTCATTCAGCTCTCTCCGAGTCGCAGGCTCGCAGCCAATACAGATCAGAAATTTCATGCAGCCAAGAAGTTCTTCTCCCTCCCCGATCTCCTTTTATTCCTCCTCTCCCTCCCTCGATCTCCTTCTCTTCCTCATTTCTCTCCCCGGATCTCTTCTCTCCCTCCGACGACGGCGCAGCTCTGCAGCTCCCTCTCCCTCCAGTCTCTGCCTCCCCTCTCTCTCTCCGGCCTTTACATCGAAATTTCGAGGATTTCGGAAAATTTTGGCGAAATTTTTCGAAATTAATTTAGTATGGTGTTAAAATTTTCATATCCCTAAAAAACGAAATTTTCGGGAAAATTTCGCCGAAAATTTCGAAATTTTACTCCTTGCCAACACTTGGACGAGGGAAGAAGAAAAGCAAAAAAAAACCCATATCTCAGCACAATAATCCAGAAGAAATGAATGAACTTTTTATTGTTTTAATTAATTTAGTTTTCAATCAAATTACAAACATCGATCAAAACCCAGAATTTAAAAAATAAAAATAAAATAAAGAAAATTAACTATATATTATTAAGAGGAAATTACAAATTTGGTCCACTTATTTTATACTTAGTTTAATTTTGGTCCACTTATTTTATATCTAATTCAATTTTGGTCCACGACTTTTTTTAAGTTATGATTTTAAATTATTTTTGTTGTGTTTTCTTGAATTATAATTGAAGTATAAGTTATATGTCACCAGTTCTTAGTCATAGAAACCAATTTGGAGTATTAAAATAAAAGATAATTGAAATTTGGTGAAGTTTGAAAAATCTGAAAATTTTTTAAGAAAAATTAGTAGTTTCAGGTATCTTACTTTGGGGCCAATTATCTTGAGTTTTAGAATTCCGATTTGAATGATCTTTATATAGTTGTAAAGAAGATACGCATAGCTTTAAAATAAATATATATTTGTTGAATTTAGCTGAGATTTAATAGGATAAAAGACGGGACAAATTTGAGATAACAAGTATGAACATCAGTCTAGCAAAGTCATAACATATCCCAGCACTACTACTACTGCTAATATTTTCAGTTGTTCAATATATATATATATGGGTCATTGGGTGTAGTTCGGTAAAATTAACCATGCTTTCCTTTCTTGGCTTCAGTAGTACCAAGCCCTGCTGCTTGCAAGTGGTGTTGATTAGTAGGAGCATTAGACCCAAAGAAAATTAGGGAGCTAGCTAGTCTAGTCAAAGTCAATTTTTAGTGAGTAATTACTAATTAGAAAGGTGAGCTGCTTGGAGAACTGCAGTCATCAGCAAGGGAAGCAAATATTGACTTTATAGCAGATATGATCAGATAATATTCTAGTGTTGGTAATTATAAATTTATAATGCTCTTTCCTAGCCATTTCATTTGGAGGATAATTACAAATTTAAATAAAGCTAACTTGAGAGAGACAGATCGAGCTACAGATATTCAAGCTTGCTGGTCACGAAATAAAGACATGCTAGATGAATATGCACTAATTAAGCAGGTGGGCCCATCAATCAAGTTGATCTTTCATCATTCTCTCTCATTATCATTTGGACTTCGGAGGAAGGCTTGGAGGGCAAGGAAGACAAACATGTAGCATCAGATTGAACGCACAATTATTGCCTTTTTAATGACATCCTTTTGCCACATTCATCAGCTGCCTCTGTACTCTTAGAGTCAACGCATGGTTTTTAAATTTATTTAACAAGAACAACAAAAATACATGTCCAAAGTTTGATTTTGATCATGTAGTTTGAGTTCGGTTCTATTTTAGTTTTTATAATTTTAATTGTTATGATTTTAGTTCATGTAGTTTGAGTTATGTTCTACTTTAATTATATAATTTCAATTGTTATGATTTTGGTCTTTTAATTTATAAATTTTTATAATTCAAAGATATTATAGCATTTTAATTTATCAAACTAAAGGACCAAAGTGAAACCTAATTCAAACTACGGAGACAAAAAATGAAACCCAACTCAATGATTAAGGGATATTAAAGTGAACTTTGGTCTTTTCTTATTTCCTTAAAAGGAAAAAAAAGGTTTATTTCCAATATTCTAGTTGATGCCTACACAGCATCGCAATGATTAAGGGATAAATTTTGAATAATAATGAGTACTCAATGGTTGAATTTAGTATGATTAGTAATTTTTATTAAGTTTGGCAATTTTAAATTTAATCAAAAGGCAATTATAGATTGTCGCTCATGGTTGCGCAACATTTGTTCTTCATTTGGTTGTTTTTTTTTCAAAGATGATTTTTAAAAGTTGATCTAAAAAATGAACGATTTCGATTATAAACTTATAATAAAAATGACATAATTTTAATTGATTAGTATGAAATTAGCACACAAAAAATTAATAGAGAATCCAAATTATGCCTTATTAATAATATGGACCCTTTTAAAATAAAACCCATGTTGCCTGAATCTACTTAGCTGGTTAAGTTAGAGACAATGTGAGGGGCAACAAAATTTGCGACCAAATAGATAGAAGATTGATGGTCAGAATTCATTTCTTTTCTAAGATAGATTGGAACCAATCCACAAAACGGGGCACAAGGCCAAACAAACAAACAATGTATCTAGGCCTGCAAACCCCAATTAAATCCTCAGCAAGGAAATGACCAACACTAGGACGAGGGAAGAAGAAAATTAAGCAAAAAAAACCCATATCTCAGCACAATAATCCAGAAGAAATGAATGAACTTGTTATTGTTTTTATTAATTTAGTTTTCAATCAAATTACAAACATCGATCAAAACCCAGAATTTAAAAAAAGAAAAAAAAGAAAACGAAAATTAACTCTATATTATTAATCATCGAACTACACCCAATGAAGAACAACATAGCTAGCTAGATGTACATCAGTCGAGCAAAGTCTAAGATATCCCAGCAGTACTACTAGTGCTAATATTTCCACTTGTACAATTTATATATATATGGGTCATTGGGTGTAGTTCGGTAAAATTAACCATGCTTTCCTTTCTTGGCTTCAGTAGTAAGACCTGCTGCTTGCAAGTGGTGTTGATGCCCAGCTCCTCGATCCGCTACCCGGCCCGTGTTGCCGGGTGAAGTAAACTCATAAATATATATGAGAATATGAGATGGAGAATGGAAAAGTAGTTAATTAAATTACATGCGAGAGAGATATGAGTTTTGGGGAAAGTGAGAAACTATTATGGGAGCTCCCTTTGATGGTGATGATGATGATTTTGATTTGCTTTTCTTGACTTCCTTTGACGCAAGAGCTTTTGCAGAACTATTTCTAGAACCACCTTCTACAAGATCATCAGAGACCACCTGTGACGATGAGGACGAAGGCATGAAGCAACTCACAAAAGCTGAGAAAACCGTCATTCTTAATTTTCTTCTCTTGTGGTATATTGTCTGAAGTAAGAGGCAAGGCTTTATGATCAGCAATGGATGATTGGATGGGCAATAGCAAAAGTGATGCTTTATGATCAGCAATGGATGATTGGATGGGCAATAGCAAAAGTGATGAGAGATGTATATGATGGGTGATGAGAGATGTTAGTATGTTGTCCATTTATAGTCAGACAAACTTTGTTGATTAACTTGGTGGGCAAGGAAATATTAATTTGAGCACGTACCACATGCACTGAACATCGATATTTCCTTCTAGCTTTGATGCTTCTGTCCACTTTCATGAGTGGACGCGGCTGCTTTGACCCCAAAAAGCATATATAACGACAAAACAAAAAAAAAAAAACAATGTTGAAATTTCATGTCAAAGTTAACATAAAAGCAAGAATTTAGAAGTCTATCCGCAAAGTGGCCATAAAAAAGAAGTCTATCTGCAAAACTGCAACCGACCTTACTTGGCACGGATAATGCTAAGTACGAAATTGGCGAATCAGTAACAGCACCACACAAATAAATAGTCGGCTTACAAAAATGTTTTAGCTCATGACATGGCACAAGTACGAAAGTAACGAAACCAGCCAAAGATGGTGTGAGCATAAAATAATTATAAATTACTTATGACCTATTTAATATTTTTATTTTATAAAATACTTTTCAATAAGAAAATTTAATTTTTTAAACAAAACATTGTTTTTTTTTTGGTCGAAAAGTGATCTTCATAGACAATCAGCAAACAATACATAGGAGGGAAGGTAGTAAGAGGGGATGGAACCCAGGCTCTTAAAACCCAAGAAAAAGTTAAACATTACAACACAAAGCAAGTACGAGGAAGCTAAGAAACAGTAAAATGAAAACAGTAGAAGATAGATAAGTCTGTAGCTATAGGTAGATTGCTGCGGCCTGCCACTGCTGCTTGGAATTAATCCGGACTGATGGAAGACAGGACCTCAGCAAGTGGATGAATGCCCATCAGAAGTGGCTGCCCAGTCAAAGTAATTAGTGGGGGGGGCAGGGGAGCCCATCGTTGCGAAGAACCGACACAAGGGAGGATGGGGGATGGTGTGACCATGACTCCATGCACATACTCCTTAAACCATGCCTAGCAGCGCAGTCAGCCACACTGTTAGCAATTCGGGGGATCCAACCCCAGTGAATCTCAGTGAAAAAGTGTCCAAGCTTGTAAATCTCTGTGAGAAAAGGGTAAATTTTCCATTCACAGTTGTGGAGACCTCCCTTAATATTCTGAATCAGATTAAAAGAATCACTCTCCAATTTGATATAACGAAAGCCTTTAGATTTTGCCAGCAATAGGCCTTCCACCACTGCATAAGCCTCGGCCTCAATCGCCGAAAGGAGACAGCGATGCTTAGCAAGGCCAGCCAAGAAAGAACCTGTATGGTCGCGCAAAATAGCTCCACACCCGGCAATGGAGCTAGATTTGTCCCATGCTCCATCAACATTCAGTTTGATAAAGGGGGAGGTGGGCGGAGACCAATGTCCACTATGTGAGGGGGCTGGTGTAGGAACTTGGTGCAAGATTGTGGCTCTAGCATTCAAGAATTCAGCAACAGCCCTCTTGATATTGAAAATGACTTTGTGGGGAGAAGGAAGAGAGCCACGGTAGAGAGCAAAGCATCTTTCCTTCCATAACTCCCAACAAGTAAAGCTAACCTGAGTGAGAAGGTTATCATTCATATTCATGAGGGAGGAAATACCAAGAAGCCATTGATCAAAAGTGGAGATCTGAGCATAATTGGGGCTGTACCCCAGTTGGCCACAATGCCAAACTGGCCTAGTCCATGGACATAAGATCAGAAGGTGTTCCACCGTTTCCTCAGCATCATTACAGAACTTACAGATTGGGGAAGTTGTGATCTTGCGTTTGCAGAGGTTCCGCATACAAGGCACAACATTAGTTAAAGCTTTCCACAAGAAATGAAGAATTTTTGGGGGAGCATTTGTACCCCATAGCAGCTTCCAGATTCTCAAGTCAAGGGAGTGAGAGCCACTAGGTCTGTTGTGGGAGGGAGCATTTAGAGAGGAGTTTAGCCAATGGTAACCAGATTTGACGCTATACTTCCCCGTTTTGGTCGCTGGCCAAATCATTCGGTCGTCCCTAGAGTGGTCTCCAATGGGGGTAGCAAGGATAGCCTTAACATCTCGGGGGGAAATAAAAGGGAGAATGGAGGATAAATCCCATTGTCTGGTATCTTGATCGATGATTCTACAAAGACCCAGGGGAGTGAAGCGGTTTCTAGTATCAGTTGGCTTCAATAAACCATCAGGGGAAGTAGTAAGCCACCTGTCCGACCAAACCTGGATCGATCTACCATTATGCACCTGCCAACGAGCCCCTTTATCAATGATATCTCTACCGGCCATGAGGCTACTCCATGCCCTAAACCCTAAACAAAACATTGTTAATATTTAATTATAGAATAAGTTTTTAACCATAGCCAAATTAAAAGAAAAAAATGTATGGCACAAGTAAAACTTGGTCGCGGGCTGTGTCGGGACTAACTTTGGCTATTTGGACTAAAACGAACATGACACGACTATTTCATGGTACAACTAGTTTGACACATCTAAGCAATTAAGATATGTGTTTAATTTTGTAAAATTTGATTAAAGAAAGAGACATTCATCTTTTTTATTATTTTAATAAAGATAATTAATTAGAGAAGCAATGTGAAAATTCTCCACAACACCTACTAGTTGGACCTACGTACATAACCTTTTTCGAAGAAGAACATCCACACCTTCAGCCCTTATTGCAAGCACAAATGTACGTATCATTCACACTAATTTTTAAAATAAATTAAGATAAAAACTATAAATAATTTGGATCATAAAATTATATTGTTAATTTAATAAATTCAAAAAAATAATTAACACCGTAATATTTTACAAACTGGTTAATTATAAAATATTTTATATATTTATTATACACGTAAGAGCTATTGGAGTTGATCACCTAAACTGTCTATATGTGTGGACTTCTAAGAAGCCAATTAATCTTTGTGTTACCCAACTTCTAAGAACTCAGTCAACAAATTAAAATAAAACACATGAATTTCCCAGAAGGCTCTCTCAGCCTCCGCTGATATTTTCAGGGATGACACCAAGCCATTCAAAGCTAGGCAATTAATAAGTGTCTTAAATTTGTTTATTTAATCTCATAGCGAAAAGCCAAAGGTTGTTGAATCTTTAATTTATTTCAATAAATCTGACACAAGCCAACAGGTGATGCAATTGCTCTCATGTCATTGCCAAGTGGCTAGAAACCGATCATATATTATCAACAAACTCATCCGAAACCGAAATATCTAGGAGTGTGCTAAACAATGAAGACATACACTTTGAAGTTGACACAAATATTTTAACAATCAAATGCCACGCTTTCTATTGTCCACAAAAAAAAAATGTCACGCTTTATATGTACCAAAAAACTATAGAGCTAATTAGGCTTTAGTTCTTTAAAGAAATAGTGCTTTGACAAAGTCCACAATAATTTCAAATTTATAGTCAAGTCATTTGCATTCATATTTAAGTTTCTTCTTAATGCCATATCAGACTTTTAATTACACATAAGCATTTTTTTATTTTTTTAATAATTATTATTTATTGTGTAAATATTGTTCAACATTATCTTCTCTTATTTTTATTTTTATTTAAAAAATATTATTTTATTTTCAATTTCAATTTAATGCATGAGATAATTATCGTCAAAATATATTTTTTTATATTTCTCTATAATATCTCTGTTTCTTTCTTTCTGCATATCTTCTCCCATTGTGCAAAGGTGAAAGTTTCATAGGCGCGCATGATTGTTTTCTAAATTGTTATCCTCCATGTACACATTTAAAGTTGTGATCTCATCGTTGATTTTATTTACCATTGGGCGATGAGTACTCTCTCTCTCTCTCTCTCTCTCTTTTCCTCTCTATATAAAGTGAGTTGATGTATGTAGTTCGGAGCTTTGATTATGGCAATCAAATGAATGTTGGTTTATTTGAAAAGTACCAAGCCACGTATTAGTACATTTCAAATGTACATAACTCCTTATTTGGTACAACTAAAATGTACCAATTTATGTATTTAGTACACCTAAATGTACCAATTAATCTGTGTAGTTGGGATTTAGCTTCCATGGTTGAGTTTTGGTATGATGGTGGCGGTGTTGTGCTTTTGGTTTAACTAATTAAATTGTACCAATCCGTGTATTGGTACACCTGAAATGTACCAACATGTGTATTTGATACAATTAAAATGTATCAATCCATGTATTTAGACTTGAGGATATTGGTTTTGGGTTTATATATGGTATAAGTTAGGGTAATTTAGAAATTAGGGTTTAGAATTTAAGTTTAGAGTTCAAATCTCATAATTTGTGATCTAAAATTAAAATGCCATAAATTTTGGGATTTAAATCCCTTAGATTGTGAAATTTAAATCCCTTAACATGTGATATTTAAATCTCACAAAGTATTGAGATTTAGATCTCATGAATTATATTTTTAGATATTTAAACTAATAGTATAAGCAATATATTAGTTGTTCGTCACTTATAATTAAAGTACATTGAAATTAATCCCACGTCGAAAAAATGAATCAACATTCTACAATATATTAGTTGGAGATCTATTACTAATAGCACTGAGGCCTTTAAAGATAAAATCTCACACATGGAAATGTTCACTAGGTCTACTCCTACCTAGATAGTGAATATACATATGGTTAAGTGGAGCACAATCTCAACTAGATTATGAATTAGTAGTGGTGGGGTGGAATTGGACCCATTCGATCAAGTGCGTGAAGTGAGACGAAGATTCATTCTATGAGGCATGAGGCACTATATGTTTGGGCTATCTCATATACAAATCAGTAATCTGAACCGTTTAATTTTTAGATGCACATTAATTTAAAATCATCTTTGTGAAAAATTCAGTAAAATCAGAATTTGTTTAACCATTTGATTATCATCATGATTATTTCAATGTTTATCGGAAACACTATGTTCGTCTATTTATTTGGTCAGAGTAAGATGACCAAATAGTTTTCAATTTAGTTGATTTTTTGTAAGGGTGATATTTAAGGTGATACCTAAGTAATAGACAGTTTGGATAGTTGGATTGCATTGTGGGTTCGGGCTACACACTACAAGAAAACAGAGATTTGGCAACGATTGAAAGTTGTTGTCTAAAGCTAAAAATTTCTTGCCTAAACAAATAGGCAACGACTTTTTACCGTTGCTAGGGTCGTTGCCCTAGGATCCTTGCCTATAATTATAGGCAACGATTTCGGCGGTCGTTGCGAAATTGGCAACGACTTTATCGTTGCCTATTGTGACTCGAAAATATAATTTTTCGAAGGATTGAGCAACGATGGCCTCATTTCCTATTACATTATGCAATAGTATCGTCATTGCCTATTCTATTTATAGACAACGACTCTATTGTTGCCTAATATCACTACAAGAAATTTGGGCAAGGAAATCCTCATTGCCTTTTCATAGGCAACAACCCTTTCCTTGCCTTTTCATAGGCAACAACCCTTTCCTTGCCTTTTCTCACAATAGGCAAGGAAATCCTTGTTGCCTTTGCATAAGCAACAACCATTTCCTTGCCTCTTCTTACAATACACAAGGAAAATGGCGTTGCTTTTATGGTATTTTTGCAATTAAAAATATAGCCTGCATTTTTTTTTTTTTTGGTATTTTGCAATTAAAAATACCATATACCATTTTTTTTTTTTTTGTATTTTCAACCATAAATCCATTCAACCATATAAGTCCATTCAACTATAAATCCATTCATTCAAAATCTATTCATTAAAGCAATCAATATTTGTTCAAGATAACAATCAATCGCTTGTGTACCAAAACCTAGCTACCTAGACTTACAAATTATTGTCATGGCAGCAATTTACCTACAATCTGAACATCTACACCCTTGTTCAATAATCTGCCCACATTTACAAAAATCAGAACCACATGTACTAGCACTTGCCTTCTTTACCCAAAATATGGCATGGCAGCATAACTTGATCTAAATATCAACAAAATGGCAAACCCTAAGTACCTAATACCTCCCAACAGGGCTACAGATAAGTCAAGGTCACAAACTCTCCCCATTCAACCCGCACCTCATCAATTTGTGCTTGAGTGTAACCGCTTCGTTTGTTCTTTACATTACTCCACTGAAAACATACAAGAAAATCACTATCAATACTACACAGAGAATTCATTTACACCACTCAACATGCATATAACTCAAACTTCGCTTGTATACCTGCAAACGCCTAGATTAACCAAAATTAGAAGCAGATTGAACGCACCTACAATTTCAACCAAAACAAACATGGATAGAACCATTGAATTCACTTAATCATAATATACTTAATTTTATAATAGATCAATCTGGAAGAAAAGTAAAAAAAAAAATGAGTATATAGGAAGAGCAATACATCTATTGGAAGGCAGAAAGATATACAAAACTACATAAACCAACAACCACACTCAATTGCATAAATCAACAAGCAAGCACATTCACTTCAACCGGCTGGTGAAGACATCTTCAGCCAAAATTGTTTAAGAACTACATAAAAAAAAAAAAAAAAGGAAAGGTTTATATTTTAAAAACCCAACTCTTAGTTTGAGGGGTCAGGAACAACCATTTTCAAGTAAGTTCTAATATTTTCCTGCACAATATTGTAAAAAACATATACAAATGAAATTAACCGTATGAAAAGGGACAAAAAAGAGCACAATTAAAATGTGTAATCATGGTTCCATCCTTGGTGTGGACCCTCATACTAAAAACTGAATGTATTCGATAACTTGGGAACCAAAAAAAAAAAAAGAATGAAACTCCAGTTAGTCAACAATTTGGAATGTACATCTAATAAAAATGACGCTTTATCTCTCTTTTGATCACTATGGTGAATGAGCTCTCCCAACATTTGGAATCTGCAATAGTAACTTTAAGGGTCAATCACTATATTAATGTTTTTAAATGTTATAATTCATTATAATTAGCACATACAGACTATAAAAATTATATTTATACAAACACAAATGTAATTTAAAAAAAAAATTAATATACAATCAACAATGAAAGTACACAATGAAGAGCGTTACAATCAACTATATGAAAAACACCACAATGTCATCAGAATGATGCTATTTATTAGCCATCTAATACCAAACAAAAATACTCCTTGAAATGTACAGTAGCATGATTTATATCAAAACTGTAATGACAAAGATTCCACCAAAGTTCAAAACGAGCTAGATTGCAATAAGGATAGCCAATACTTCCTTGACTTAACTGTTTGAGCTTTCAGGATAAAACAGAGAACCAAGAAAGAGAGAGTACCAATGGTCCAATACAATACCTATCCTGCACATCCTTTTTTGGTGGAACGAAGTTGAATTTTGAAGATCTAATAGTACAAACCAATTGTATGGGCAATGCGTGAAATCAAATAGAAACAAAATAAGACAAGAAAAAATGGCTTGTTTGATATAATATCTGTACATTGAAATTAATTTTCATTTTTTTAGAAGAAATATACAGTAAAAACAAATTACAATAACTCAAAAGAAAGATATAGGAATAAATAAACAAATAAATTAGCTCAAGGACCTAAAAAAATTTAGAAAAACGCAGAGGGGATGGCATAGGAGGAGGCTTTGTTGTGGTCTGGTGCTCCCCATTAGAGGATTTCTGTGTCATATTCTTAGATTCCTCTAAAATCCAAACACCTATAATAATTACCAAACAATCAAACTCTAAAAAGTAATATCAATAAATTAGTAGTGGAATAATCTCAGATTGACACAAGCCTTCAAGTTATATAGAGACTACAAGATCAATTTTTTTCTTCAGAAATTAAAAATGAACTTCTAATCAGAAAAAGGAGGAAGAATAGCCTCAGAGGAAGAAAATTCAAAACCTGAAAAATGAACTTCTAACCTGAAAAATAGCCTCAGAGGAACAAAACCCAAAACCCTAAACAACCTTTGGATCCCCAAAGCTTAGTAATCATAAACCAAAACCCAAATCCTAGCAGCCAAAACCCAAATCCAAGCCAACCCAAACCCAGCCCCATCTCTCCTGCCATAGTGGTGGGTCGTCGGGGCTAGGGGTTGGGTTTCGATGAGTAGGGGGAGCGGGGACGCGGGGGGTAGGGGATAGGACGGGGGCGGTGGGGAGAGAGGAGAGAGAAATCGAGGGGGAAAAAGATGAGGGTCGGGGCCGGGCTACGCAGGGCAGGTCAGGTCGGGGCGGGACTGGACTGGGCTGGGCTGAGGCGGGGAGCGGCGGAGCAGGGAGGGGCTGAGAGAACCAGGGGGACGAGAGGGAGAGTGTGAGCGTCTTTGATTTTCTAGAGATTTTGAGTGTTTTTGATATACTAGAGAGAGAGAGAGAGAGAGAGAGAGAGAGAGAGAGAGAGAGATTAAAGAGGGAGAAGGAAACATAAGGTGGGAAATTGAAAATTTACGATCAGGCGGGTAATTTCGAAAAAAATACAGGCTTACAAAAAAATAAAGAATAAAAATTAAAATAAACAACTGTTTTTTTTTAAAAGGTTATTAATACAAAAATAAAATTCTTCTTTAAAAAAAGTTTATTATGTCAACTTTCTTGATCACCGTTATCTAATTTCAACGATCGGAGCCGTTTATTTTCTATGTTCATACTCAAAGATCATCCCTGTAAAAAATCGGCCCAATCGGAATTCACCTACCCGTTTGATTATCATTAGAAAAATCACGATCGTTCATAAGTTCGACCATCGTTACCTAACTTCTACATCTCCGATTAGGTCAATTTTTTACAGGGATAATCTTTGAGTGTGGAACTAAAATATGAATGATTTGGATCATTGGAAACACGTTCGAGATTTGAGCTTCTATATATATAAATACACTTGAAGAGTATTATGCTATTAACTTTTTCGTTGAAACCTTATCGTTTCACTAATTGTGAAGACCACAACGTGATTTCAACGATCGGAGCCTTTCATTTTCTACATTTACACTCAAAGATCAATCTTGTAAAAAATTGGCAAAATCGAAATTCATCTTCATGTTCAATTATCATTAGAAAAACCAAGATCGTTCATAAGTTCAACTACCATCATCTAACTTCTACATCTCCGATTGGGCCAATTTTTTGAAGGAATGATCTTTGAGTGAGAAACTAAAAAATCAACGGTTCGGATCGTTGGAAACACGATCGAGATGTGAGTTTCTACATATACATATACTTGAAGAGTATTATGCTATTTAACTTTTTCATTGAAACCTTGTCGTTTCAATAATTGTGAAGACCACAACGTGATTTCAACAATCGGAGCCGTTCATTTTCTATGTTTATACTCATAGATAAATTTTGTAAAAAATTGACCAAATCAGAATTCATCTACCCGTTCGATTACATTAGAAAAATCACGATCGTTTATAAGTTCGACCACTATTACCTAACTTCTACATCTCTGATTGGGCCTATTTTTTGTAGGGATAATCTTTGAGTGGGGAACTAAAAAATGAACGGTTCAGATCGTTAGAAACACGATTGAGATGTAAGCTTCTACATAGAAATACAAATTCTTTTTTCTTAGCCTATATTCTTGTAAATCAGCAACAAATTCTGTTTTTTCCTTGCCGATAACATTAATGGGCAACGAACGTTATGTTGCCTATTATTCTAAAGTTGTTGCATATCTATTGTTCAATATCTAATGTTCAATCGTTGCCCATGACCAACAATTCCTTGTGTGACGCCCCGAAACTGGAAAAATTACAGCGGCACCCGTCTTAAAGATCCTGAGACTATAATACCCCTTACCCCGAGTATTATATTCTCAAGCTCTCTAAAACGAGTTAAGCCCTTTTTATTGAAGAACCCAGGTTGGATCAGAGTAATAAAAAATACAACGGAAGAAATTACTGAATATACCTCATATTATAAATAATAGTAAAGAGTACCAACCCGTGAGGGTTATGTGTTTCAAATACACTAACCCTAGTGCTACATAATAAAACAGTAGATAAACAGATATGTCAGGATAGTCCAACCCACGCCAGAGTGATTCAGTCTTTAAAAAAGTGGTGCAACAAATTGGACTCATGGGTAGCCAATGAGAGATGCCACCTACGAGGATGAAAGAGAAACACCACCACGGATCCAAAGAAAGGATCTAAACCAGATAGCAAGGCTAAAACTGACAAGCTGCAAGTGCCACACCCACGACCTCAGTCTTGGTCTCCAACAACTGGATTATCTGCACTCATAAGAGTACAGTAGGGGGTAAGCGTCACATACGTTCATCGCTTCCCCTCGGGGGAAATCCTGGTTAGGTTTGAAATAATACTCGAAAATATAGGATTTCAAGGGAAACAGTTAAAAGCAATGTACACCCAAAAATAGGGTATCAATACCAATAATATTGTAACCAAAACCAGTAATGATAAATATAATTATGCCAATAATCAGGGAGGAAAGCCTTTGCATGCTCATACATCTTTTTCAGTGAAAATTTTTCCTGTCACGTGACATAGTTCAGAAACATACCTGCGACCGATCACATATAGGCCAACCGCCAGTATCGGAAATTCAACCACCACCTCGATACTGTGGTGAGAGTATCCATTTACCTGGTAATACCACATTGGTTAGCCTCCCCAAAAGGACATTCGACTAACCAGTCCGTACTTACCCCTCCGGAGATTTAGGGGATCGAAACCCAAGGTCACAACACGTGCCCGTTACTCTCAGATCGTCCAAGGTATCACACAAAGAAAATCACACAAATATGCCATACAAAAATTATGCATATTCTTTGTGAAAGATATTTTCATATACATATAGTACGAAAATAGGCAGGAAATCCAATAACCGGGATATGGTACCTTCCCCCTACATGTTTTACCAAAGTGTGTCCATTGCCTGATCCCTTTCCTGTGTCTGGGTCCCACTTGTACCTGTTGGGAAACTGGAGATCCGAATCCGACAACAGCCATTAGGAACGTACTAAACGTACTCTCGACCTTGTCTGTTAAGACCAGGTAAAATCTAGAGATTTGGCACTAGCGTAACTTGCTAGGCTTCTCTAAATTCTTGATTCGGCATGACCCTGCTCCTCGAGGTAGACAATCATGTCATACCGTGTGGTTTCTAAGTTTATTTTAATTTATTGTCGAGGAGGTTGATCAGATATGAACCTTACAACGTGACCAGGTCAGTGCATGGGGAAACTGAGGGAGCTCTGGCTCAGTACCCAACGCCTGTATGCTCATGGACTGACCTTAGTCATCACGTTATTTGGTTACCACTGATATGACCTCGATATTTATTAAGTTCATTTGATAACAACAGTTAAACGGCGTTCTGTCTATAACCACAACTTAAATAACGGCAGATTAAATAAGCTGGGTTAGGGGTATACCTGTTGAAGACTTCTCACGGGCAGAGTCTCAGTACTACTAGACTTGTTAAGTAACAAGATTAAAAGAGCCTAATTAACAAGAGATTAATTTAACAAAATTTTAGCAGAAGTTCGACAGGGATCAAGAAATCACCTATGGAGCTCAAAAATGATTTTTTTAAAACTTCACCAAAACATAGCCTTCACACTACTAGAATTGAAGAGCTCGTCGCCACGATCGCGTAGGCAAAATTGAATCATCAATTGGAGTTCTAGAACTCAAGATAAACTCAAAACAAGATTGAAGAAGAGAGAAAAAAGAGGAGAAAGGAGAGAGAATCTCTCTTGGGAAGCGTGCGCTGAGAATGGATGAAGAACTAGCAAGGGGGTATGGCACTATTTATAGGGAAGCTTGACTGAGTCAACTCGGTCAACTCGTTGACTTAGAGGGTGGACTCACCACCAATCATCGCCACGTGTCATGTGGGGATGCTACCACGTGTCGCGGGCCATGCAGCTGGTTGCACATGCAGCCGTCGGATCAAATGGGCCATGCAAGATCCAACGGCCCAGATCGTGCCACGTGGCGCAATCTGGTGCTTCTTATTTTTTTTTCCTTTTCCTATTTTTCTCAACTTAAAAAATTAATTAAAAATAGATCGGGACTCAGAAAAATATCCCGAAAAATATTACGGACTCGTATCGACTAGTACTAATTAACTATGAGGTCAAATTACCAATTTGCCCTTTAAAAAAATTTCATAAATTTCAAGCTCCACAAACTAAGATAAAATGCCTTAAAGAAAGAAAATTTGGAAAATTCATAAAATAATTTTCCGAACTCGGAATAATACGAGACTTGCACCGTTGGGTTTGTGAGTGAAAGTGCTACCTTTTAAAGGTCTAACTTGGGTCAAAATCCTTGTCAAAGTTGGTCAAACAATTAAAGCTCAAGGTGAAAAAATACGATTTTTCGCCAATCAATTTCTAGAAATTAAGGAAAAATTCCAAAATGAATTTGAAAAATTTTGGGTCTCACACCTTGCCTATTCGGAAAATAGGCAATGACTTTTCTGTTGTTGCCTATTGTTCCGTTGCCATTCCAAGTTTTCTTGTAAATAGGCAACAAATTCTTTTTTGCTTGCCTATAACAGTAATGGGCAACGAATGAAAAAACATTAGGCAAGGAAATCATGGTTGCAATGGTTGGCGCTTCAATCCGCGTAAAAATACAGTACGAGTTGGTACTTTCCTTGCCAAATAGAGTGTACTTTCCTTGCTAATTACTCTATTTGGCAACGAAATAAGCATTGCCTATTCCAAAGGATTCGTTGTTGATGAGTTTTTCAATACCAATTTCAGATTCGTTGCCTATGTGCAACTATTCCTTGCCTATTGTTCCGTTGCCTATTCCATATTTTTTTGTAGTGACATGCGATTCCATTTTATTCTTATCAAAAGGGATCCTTCTTGAGAAGAAAGCTTTGATTGAGGATGTTTGTTTCTCAAGTTAGGGTTTGCTACTAAGTAGCTAAGGTTGGGGCTCGACCTCTACCTCCCTCCCCCGGGTCACCTTTTTTTACCATGGCCTTGCCTTTCAATGTAGTATGTCTGTGGGCTTTCCTTGCAACTTCGTATGTCTTTTAATATTCCTTCTCCATCAGCCAATGTGCGTCCCAAAGCAAAGTTCCTTGCTGTGATTTTGGCTAAATCATTTGTTCCCAACTTCACGCTTAGCCAACTTCCAACACCTACCAAACGAAGGGACATCATGTATGTGAAGGTTAGTGAAGATTTATACCAAGAACAACTGTGTAACTGTTGCACCAATCTGATTAGAAGACTCCTTCTTTGTAAAAGGTTTGTGCAATTTAGAACTGAGGCTCTTAAGACTGTACTTGGTAATCTTTGGCACCCCTCCGCTCATTGGTACAGCTTCTTCAATATTCATTTTGAAAACGAGTCAGATTTGCTTAGTGTTTAGAGTGGTGGTACTTGCATCCTTGCCAATAGTATTTTTTGATTTTCTAAATGAAAGCCCGACTTTAAGCCTGAAGATGTGCTTCCTCAAACACACAGTCAAGTTAATTTGATTCATTTTTAACTGGTCTCATTTTCGGATGCTTGGTCATGATGTAGCAAAGTGTCTTCATGCTCAAGATCAAGGTGTTCGTGGTTAAGAGGTTCGAGGTCGTTCTTGCAACCGTCAAGATGATAGTAGTAAGCCCATCCATGGGCCTGTTAACTTTGCTGATAAATAAGCAGTTCTTAGTGTCATCTCTCCACCTCCTTTGGCGGCTAATAATAATGATAGTGTTGTTGAGAATAATTTAGGTACTAATAAATGGGTCTAAATTTTGATGTAAATGGGTCAGCCACTACTTCTCATACTTGTTTCCCGTTCTTAGCAAGTGATTTTTTCATATGAGCATATATGATTGAAATATTGATGATTCTTGTTCTGGCTATGGTTCTTCAGCGCCTCCTGCCTTTGAGCATGTAGGTGCACTATTGAAGAATTTAGAATTTAGAAACTATGGGAGACTTTTCTGATGGTCAAACTAGTGGGTTTTCATCGATCCTATCCAAGTCTAAAAAAAAAAAAAAAGCGAGTCGGTAAGAAGGCCATGAGGCTGTCCAACATACGTACTGCCTAATAAAGCTTCTATTTGGGAACATCTGGGGTGTTGGAATTTTAGTTCCTATGATGATCAGTTCTCCAATATTTGACATCTTCCCCGACCAAATTTGGTGGGGCATATATATATATATATATACAAATTCTCTTTACAGGATGTCCATTTTTTACTTAAAGAATATACATAGGTATTTCTATGATATTTTGTCATTTTTTACAGAGTTCAACATGTTAGGGTATAGGGTTTTATATTTTAGGGTATAGAATTATTGTTCGATTCTAACTGAGGAACGAGAGCCCAAAACCATGAGAGTTAAAACCAAGGAATAAGTCTCAATTGACGATTTATATCCTAAATAATTAAATCCTATCAAGTTAAAGATCAAATGGTGAAAAAAAATCAATAAAACATATGTGTTCGTTCTTTGGTTAAAGCATGGACGTCCAACAGAGAGAGTTTATATATATATAAATATATATATAGGAGTGATCTAGAGCTAACCAGTTAGTAAGATAATATAACGCTAACTGTCATTTTGAACCCACTACACAATGTAATTTCATGATCTGAACCGTTTATTTTTTAGGCTTTCATTCAAAGATCATCCTTAGAAAAAAGTAACAAAATCAGAAATCGTTTAGCCAACTATTAATAAGCTAATTGTGCTCATGTGAATGGACGAACACAAGTTTTTCAATAAAATATGAAATGATTGTAATGATAATCGAATGGCTAAATGATTTCTGATTTGGTTGATTTTTTGTAAGGTTAATCTTTGAATGGAGATCTAAAATATGAACGGTTTGGATTATGAGATTATATTGTGTAGTGAGCCCAAAATGGTGGTTAGTATTGTATTGTCTTATTAATTAGTTAGTTCTAGAGCATTTTTGTATATATATATATATAGGGCTTAGGCCCCTTCCGTTGAGGTATACCTCATCTTAAACATAATGATGTATGGCTTGTGAGACCCACTCCGCATTATAATTCAATGATCGAAGTCGTCTATTTTCTAAATCTCTATATAAGGATCATCCTTGCAAAAATTAGACAAATCAGAAATCGTTTAACCATTTGATTAAAGGGCCATCATTTCAAGTGTTTACGGAATCACTATATTCATCTGTTTATTCAATCACAATTAGAAGTCTTACTATATGGTTTCTGATTTACCTAATTTTTTGCAAGGATACTCCTTGTATATAGATTTAGAAAATAGACGGTTTCGATCATCGAATTACAATACGGAATGAGTTCCACAAGCCATACCTCATTATATTTAAAATGAGACATGGAGCTTCAGTCTATGGCTTTTACCTAGATTAATGAACTATTTAATTAATCGTCCTTGCATTAACCTATATGTGTGTGACCCTTTAGGTTCCATTTAATTTGATATTGGAATAATTAAAGCACTGTTTAATTTTCCCTTCGAGAATAAACTCTATAAACCCAATTTATTCTCAGGGTTTCCAAAGGCCTCAAGATAGCTATGTTTTTGGCTATCCAAATTAAATAGATATTGATCAAGAACCTATTTAGTTGTAGTTCTAATTCGATATGGTCCTTATATCTCTCTACGTCCCGATCACATTTATGAGGTACTAAATATTTTTTAGAAGTTAAAACCTGTAATGTGATTCTATGATCGATCAAACGTCACTAGCTAGATATGAGTCCTATAAGATATAAATCGAAAACACATTTCCGATTATCATTTCTCCAATTTAGGAACTGATTTAAGAACTATATATATATATATCTATTAATAGAGATGTATAGGTGTTGCAGCTAATGCACTTTAGTTCACTATACTCCCCTAGATAGTTCTAGGGATTCATTCATCTATGGATATGTTGATGGATGAATAATTTTCGAAAATGTCAACCTACAATCCCATGTCTCAGTATAATGGAAACATTACTCTAAAACCAACTGATGCAGTGCATAGCGGGTATAGGAATGAATGGATTAACCAACATTATGTACATGATTAGATTAGATTAGTTTCCCTTAAAATAATAGATTAGATTAGTATAAATAACTAACATGATTGACTTAATTAGTTAATCTAACCTATTCTCATAATCATGTACATATATAATGTTGGTTAATCTAACCTGAAATTCTAGGACCTCTTATCTCTTAACCAAAACCATCATTCATAGTATATATAAAAATGATTGAATTAATCCACTCAATGCAGATATATACTAGTTAAATTAAGAGAAAAAAAAAAAACCCTCTAATTCTAAAAGGATTAATACAATACCAGCTCAAAAAACTAATAAAGGTTAATTAGTATTTTAAATATATATTCATATACATATTGTTTCATACATGAACATATTATCTGACAAGTGACAACTACTGCGGTAGGAATTAGTAGGGCATGAATATTGTTGACTCATGCATTTGGAGTGAAAACTAACATATTATTATTTGGGATTCCCAACTCACATTACAAACTCCATCCAGAAAGGAACTCAAATTACCCGTCGATCTTTTCATTGTTCTTTTTTTTTTTTTTTTTGGCCGGGGATCTTTTCATTGTTCAAATTAATATTTCAAACTCATAACTAAACATTTTTTTTCCTTCATTGAGAGACATTGAAAAACCTTTTATATAATTATGTTACATCTATACCGTGAAATATTGGAGGATATTAAAATAACTATAAAGAAATTTTATCTTTACCTACTATTAGCTAGTAACATTTTACCTTGTGCTATTATTTTTGCTGGTTTATTTATTAAACATGCAGTTTTGACTCCACCAAACCCAAAAGACTGTAGGTTAGCTCTCCTGGAAGTCTCCCCCTAGGAGTGAGTATGAGCTAGGCTAGTTGGTTTTGGGCCCAACCTACCCACAGAACCGAAAAACTTGATTTTAAATTTTGGGAAACCGCAACCAACAAAATTATTATAAAAATCACACACCAACCTAGGTTGAGTCGGTTTAGTATGGGTTTTGGTTTTTTAACATTTAAATTAGGCAAAACCACAATATCATACGAAGTTTTAACTTTGGACCCACAATATACTATAAGCTAGGCCTTAAGATATGGAAACACGCTTAAAGCCAATGTTTACGAGATTATTTTTTTGTTTACATTTAATAATCTAATAAAGTATATAAAATACTATGAGGATGTTTTATTTGTCTTACATGCAGAATATCTTAAACTTTAAAGATGATCTTTAATTTATCGAAAATTGAAATTATATCGATCCAATCTAGTATTCTAAAATTGTCAACAAAAAATATACTGTCATATAATTTTTCCGAGTGTTAGAGATAAGATTAAAATTAATCCAAAAAGCCAATAAATAAATAAATTACATATTTTTTTATTACTAATTTAGTTTAATTTACTTTACAATCCAAATTAGAAGCATCTACATAATTTAAACAATAAAAGATAAAAAAAATTAACTAGTAATCATAGAACTAGGTCTAATTGAGAACAGAGCTAGCATGCATAGATACACATCCGTCTTGCAAGCCAGTTATACTATTTTTTAGGGGTGGGCATTTATTACCGAAATACCGAAACCGAACCCGTACCATACTGTACCGTACCGTGTCAATGTTATACCGAAAAACAATACCGATTATATACCGTACCGTACCGAGTCTAAATCGGTATGATATAGGTATGAAACTTTCAATACCATGAAATACCGTACCGTACCGATATATTTTTAATTTAATTATTTAATATTTTTTTAATTAAGTGTTGACATATCAGTGGCTATTTGGGCAAGTCTATAGACTATAATAGAAAGCATTATCATGCTTTCTATACTTGGGTTTGAGTTGCTGTTGTGTTTTATTGTTTTACTCTTCCTTTTATCATTGTTGTAGTTTATTTGGCATTGATATATATATATAGAATGATGTGTAATTTATGATCAGTTGCTTTCTTTTCTAATTCTGTGTTTACACTGGTTGATGATGAATTGGGTTAGAATTATATATGTGCTTAATTAGTCGTTTGATGGTTAATTAAGGATCAATACCACCGGTCATAGTTCACAATAGAAATGAAAGGAACGTACAAGTTGGGTTTTGTTTTATCCTTTGGTTGGGAAAAGTATTTTTTTTTTTTTTTGTTAAATATTGTTTTTTGACAAAAAAAAAAAAGTTTAAAATGTTGGTAAATACCGAAACCATACAAAACCATACCGAATTCATAGAACACTGGTATGGTATGATACAAGTTTTAAAAATGTCCATACCGTACCGAATAAAAATTTCGGTATGGTATCGGTATGGGGCTCATACCGTACCGTGCCCACCCCTACTATTTTTCGGATTCAGTACTGTACGTGGTACCTACATACTTTCTTAATGAAATAATTACAACCGAAAGACATATGAATGCTAGCAAGTTTGCTCACCACCATAATTTGGTGGGAGGGCTGCTATTTGCACACCCTTAAATTTCTTTTTGCACATCATTCTCCACACACTCATCTCAAATTCAAAACCTCTCAACACACACCTAACTCATTACCAAAATACCCTCATTTCATTACACACTCACACACCCTATCTTTCTCTTTCCCTCTCTCTCCTTCCCTCTCTCTCTTTCTCTGTCAACACACACCGGCACAGCACCACCACCGTGCGCAACACCACCCCTGCATGCGCCACCCTGTTGCACCACCCTCTCATTCTCTCTCTCTCCTCCCTGCTGCACCACCCTCCCCGCGCCCACCACCATGCCAAGCTCGCACAGCCCCAACGCCCGACCATGCTGCCGACGCCCGACCTCGCACAGCCACGCCTACCACCATGCCAAGCTCACACAGCCCCAACGCCCGACCACACCGTCGACGCCCGACCTCGCTCTGCCCAGCTCGCACGACCAAGCCGCAGTGCCAGCCAAAAGGATGAGCTTCGCAGGCCGTTCGACAGTCATCCGCCGAAACCTGCGGGTTCGTTCGGCAGCCATCCGCCAAAACTGGCGGTTTTCTTCGGCAGCCACTCACCGAACCTTCGAGTTGCCTTCGGCAGCCGCCACCCACCGAACCTTCGAGTTGCCTTCGGTAGCCACCCACCAAACCTTCGCTGCAACTCGATCTCCTCAGCCCGGTGGCGTTCGCCGGCGAACCAGGCGACGAGACACCCACCAACCACCCAGAAAACCAGCGACGGCGCCGAAACCAAAAGCACCACGCCGGCGTTGATTCCGTTTTCGGCGGAATTGGGAGTCGGGGCTGGTGTGTGTGTTTCTTTGGTCGGGGTGAGGGAGGGAAATGGGCTGGCTGGTGTTTGTTTGTTTGTTTGTTTTTTTTTTTTTTTTTTTTTTTTATGGGGGTGTGCAAAGAGAGAAAATGGAATTGGGCTTTGGGTGAGAGAAGGAGAGAAGAGTATTTTCCCTTTGATCTTTTTTATTTCTTTTAGGAAGGGTGTGTAAAAAGAAATTTAAGGGTGTGCAAATAACAGCCCTTTTTGGTGATCACCACCCATCTCAACAATTACCGTCTGTGTTCTAATTAACAATAGTTAACCACACAAAATAAATGCATTCAAATATTTAAAATGATTGAGAGAGAAAATTATTAAATAATAAAAATTCTTATATTCTTTCCAAAAATTTATTTTAATTTAAGAATAAAAGAAAGAAAAAATAGAAAACTATCAGCCCCCATTTCCCATAAGCAACCCCACCCCTCTGGCCCTCTCCCTCCGTCTTTTCCAGTGACCATCATGTTTGAACTCCGGCGACTCCTTCGCTCGCCGCCGGCTGGTCATCACTCTCCCAACCCCGGCCGGCCACCACTCTTCCTTCCTCTCCTTTTCACTCCTCTGTTGTTTCTTTTTCTCCTCATCTCTCTCTTTTTATTTTTTCTTTTGAAGTGAAGGTCGTGATTCAAATGAGAGAAATCAAATATGAAGTGGGTTTATCAAATCTGAAGTGTTGTTTCTTTTTCTCATCCTCTTTGATGTTCGTTCACCATTTATTTTATATTTGGTTTTATTTTTCTCTTCTTTCTCTTCTTTTTCTGTTTGGATTTAGAGAACGATTCAATTTCTGTTTGGATGGAGAAATTAAAGAGAGTGGAGGGGAGAGTGATGACCAGCCAGCGTCGGGCGGAGGAGTCACCGGAGTTGAGACATAATGGTTGCTGGAAAAGATGGAGGGGAAGGGGAGGGTTGCTGCGTATGGGAAATAGGCATTGATGGTTTTCCTATTTCTTTTTGTTTTATTCTTAAATTAAAATAAGTTTTTTGAAAGAAGATAAGAATTTTTTATTATTTTGTAATTTTATTTCTCTATCATTTTAAATATTTGAAAGCATTTATTGTGTGGTTAAGTTGGTTAACTATGATTTATTTATAATACAATTTATAATACATGTGTCAATTGTTGAGATGGGTGATAATACCACCACCAAATTAAGAACCAAATTAAGGTGGAGAGCAAATTTCCATATGAATTATGGAGAAAGTAAGAAACTATTATACATGGAGCTCCCAATGTCAATGACAATGATTGTGATTTGCTTTTTTGACTTCCTTTGAAGAAATTGCTTTTGCTGCAATATCATTAGACACCTGTGACGATGATGAGGAAGGCATGAAGCAATCGAGAAAAGCTGAGAAAACGACCATGAATAATTATAATTTTTGTTGGCTCGCTTTCTAGCTTAATTGTAATGTCTAAAGGAATGGATTGTATGTATATGATGAGAATAATAAAGGTAAGTTGGTATTTGGTTCATTTATAGTGAGGAAGAAATTATGAGACTTGGTCTGTTGGTGAACTTGCAGGGCAAAGAAGATTTGAACCATATGCATATATTGTAGATTATTTAATCTTATTTTCTAGCTTCGATGGTTCTGTCCACTTTCGTGAGACTGTGTACATGCACGGTTGCTTTGACCAAAAAACCACCATGTAGACGGTTCATGTCAAAGTTCACAAAAAAGCAAGATCGATCAATTTTGTTAAACTTGACTAAAGAACTTAAGAGACGCCTGAGAGTTATATACCACGTCAGATAAATAAAGCATTGTATAATAAAATATAAGTTTTTAGGCCTCTTCAACTATTATTAATTTTTCTCTCACCTTTGAGGGTTGTTTTCTTTGTTTGGAGCATCAATTTGAGGGTCCTAAAGTTTTGAAAAATATGTACACATCAATTGTGTATATGAAAATTGAATCTAATAAGATCCAAATAATATTTTCAGTTATTATTTTTTAAATAAAATTTAGTATGCAAATTTTTTATGGTACACGTACTATTTCTTAAAATTATTATTATATTATTTAAAAGAGACATTTTTTAGTGCAGACAGTACCGCATTCTATACAATGAAAACTACACCCTAACTTCTTATTAGAGTGCCCTTAGTTTTAGAATCCATCTAAGAGTGACAACTGTATCAGTATCACATATATAGAGTCCGCACCGTAGCAACATCCCACAGAAGAATTAAGCTACTTGGCTATGTGACCTGTCACCTGTGTCAAAGATGAGGTTTGACTAATATTTCACACTTCACAGATATAAGCACTGAATTCAATTAGTTGACCTTTTCTTTTACGAATATTAGTCTTATTATTCATGAACTTCCATAAATAAATGGAAAGATGAAAACAGTATGTCCATATCACTCCTCAATTGTGGATTCTTTGAGCTTCTAAGAAGCATGTATTGAACTTCTAAGAGGTCAGTCTCAAATAATCAAATAATTAGAAGAAAAACCTGTGAATTTCCAGCTAGGCAGCTCTCAGGCCTCTCTAATTAAGTTCATTGTTGACAGTGGATGGGAAGCAAAATGAGTGACATTATTATTGTTATATTGATTTAATTTCCATTCAAATTACATACATCAAAACCCAGAATTTAAACAATAAAAAAATGAAGAAAATTAACTAGCTAGCTAGTAATCATCTATACTGTACACCCAATTAAGAACAACATATATAGATACAAAAACCTCATGCAAGACCTAACATATACCCTGCTTTCTTCAGATTCAGCAGTACTAAAGTACTACATTTCTTAATAAGATGAATATTGTAGTAATTAATTAAGCAATTACTACAAGCGAGAGAGACATGAATTTTGTGGGAAGTAGGAAACTATTATGGGGGCTCCCGATGATGATTTTGATTTGCTTTTCTTGGAATATTCCTTTGAAGAAGATTCCGCTTTTGCATTTCTAGACGACCCTCCGGCTGCTGCAATATCATCAGATAACACCTGTGACGACGATGAGGAAGGCATGAAGCAATTCACAAAAGCTGAGAAAACTGCCATTCTTAATTTCTTCTCTGTTCTAGCTCTCTGTCTCTCTCTTGTAATGTCTAAATTAATTAAGGGTATTTGGAAAAGAGGCAATCGAGGCTAATTGTTTTGTGGTTTCTTTAGAGTTTAGACTAATTGAGCTGATCGAGCAAAGTAGAAATAATATTGGATGGGAAATAGCAAAGAGCTAGTAGTGAGATATATTGATGAATATGATGAGAATAACAAAGGATGTGGTTGATTTATAGTGAGACAGAAATGAGATTTTTTTGGTAAACTTGGACGGCAAGGAGTTGAAGAATTGAAGACATGATGATGTATTCTAGATTGATCTTTTCTTTTAGCTTTCACCATGTTTGTGAATAAATCTACATGGATTCAATGGCCAATCACAGACCAACATGTGGCATACATGTCTCACTTTTGCCCTGATTTTTCAAACAGTCAACTTGGTCAGACCCAGCCATTTATGTCATGATACCAGCTCAGCAATGCCAACAACTTGCACATCTAAGATCAGCTCTTAACTCCGGGTTACCCATGTCCGATCTGAACCGACATTGAGATCCACCAAAAATTCGAGAGATCATCTTTTTCGGACACCATCAGTTCGGCTCAGATCTAGAGATCATCTTTCTCCAGTCACAGCTCAACCATCAAACATTCTATTAGAACCTAGAACGTCACTTCCAAGTCTTCAGCTCCGATCGGCTCGGCCAAACAAGACCATGATTGAACATCTTGGTTCGGCTCGACCAAACGAGATGACCATTGTACAACTCACCTTGGCTCGGGCTAGATCATCATTTTGTTGATCAAACTAGACGACAATCATTGCACACTTAAGACATTTACAAAGTCATATGTTCGGCTCTGCCCCCGAACCAGTCATGATCGGACTAGCTTGGACGCTCTTGCCACCACCAAATCACCTCAACCATTTGGTTCGGCTCAGCCGGTCCAATGACCGATCATAATCAGACTTGCTTGGACAATCTTGTTACCATCGGATTGCCTTAATCATTGGGCTCGGCTCGTCCCAATACCCTACCTTTCGAATTTGGCACATTTGACTGCCTTATATATGGGAGAATTACGGATGACATGTGTTCGACTCGACCCAGGGATTTTCCCCCGTCGATCCGAACCAATCAATATGGTTTCTCTACACTTGGAGAAATCCATCATAAAGTGGACACCTAGTTCAGCTCGGCATATACATGTCATCCTAATCCCAGTCACAGCCGCTTTATACTTGAAATGATCATTACACTATCTACCTGATTGGCTCAACCCGACTTGTCTATGTCTGATCCGATCACACATGGATTTCACGTCTATACATGCGCACATATGTGTTCGGATCAGCTTGACCTGCCACCGCCATTCGAAGAAGATCATGTTGGAACGAACTACTATATTCAAGTGCATCTTACATGACTTTTTGACATATGCGATATCTCAGCTCACAACCATGACTATTAGGGAATTCCACTTGATCTTCCATACTTGTATTCAATGCAGCATTGAATCCAAAGATAGGGGCAGCTATGCATGCTACTATTCCTGACCGAATGTGTGGCCTATTCTCAGTCATTCATCCTCATGCAGGTAACTTAACATTCACCACTTCCTTTATCTATATAAACCCACTTATATGCACAAAGGAAGGGGTCACAAATTGTTCACAAAATTCCACACAAACACACATACAACCAGCTGAGAATATCCCAGAAGATCTTGCATTGTTCTTCCATAGTCTTCCAAGTTCATCACTTGTTCTTTCTTGTTCTGTTTGTTCTTATCCAAATACCTTCAAATACACTTCATTGACTTCATTATCTGAGTGTATTTAGCTGGTACCACATTGGTCCATCTTCTTTGCTCTTGTGTTCATGCAGAAAGACCTCATCAGCTTCAACCAGCAATCCAACAAGTCTTGATCATCACTAATCAACATCCAACTCATCATCCAACAAGGCTTCTTATCAGCTAAATCATCCATTTAAGTTGTTACATCTCTCTTATGAATTTTTGCATCAACAGACCACATGCACAAACTATATACAATGACAAAACGCAAAAGCATGTTGAAATTTCATGTAAACTTCTATCCATAGTCTTATTATAATATTATCCATGTGAACTTCTATAAAAAAAACTGTATGGTCCACTTCACTTCTCAGTTGTGATTAATTTCACGCGTGTATTTTTTTCTTTTGGCCACTTATTTCACGTGTGTATTTAAATTGTAAGAAGTCAGTCAATTAGATAGAAGAAAAACCTGTGAATCTCTAGGAAGGCAGCTCTAGCTCAGGCCACGTGTCTAAAAGATTTTTGTTCATTTATTAATTTGTTGAATATTAATTTTGTTAATAAAGGTCACACAAGCCGGCCCGCAAGTGATGCAATCATGATTCATCAGTCATGGCCAAGTTACTAAAAACCAAACATTATTAATAAACTCATTAATTCGAAACCCAAATATCCAGGAGAAAGGAAGAAAAATGAGTTTAAATTTATATATTTCAATATGATAAGAGGTGGGGCTCTTCAATAACTCTCAACTTTCCACAACTCTCCAATACACCCTTGCTCTCAAGTTTCTTGTGCGCACACCAAACTCCAAAGTCAACTCATAACCATTCTTTCTAGCTAGGTGGAAGATTCTTAATTAAGCTAATTTGACCTAAGACCACAAAAATCCCTAAAACTAATTCCAATTTATATAAAATTCTAAAGCTTCCAACTTGGTAGACAAGGAATAATCAACACCTACATTTTATTTTTTAATGGGGATAGGCTTCATGACCTAATTCATGACCTAATACATGTGAAATTGTGAATACATGGGGATAGGCTTTTTATTCTATGAAGAAGTGTTTAAGAGGAGAGGCCAAATACGAGGAAAGGTTCAATATCCTTATTATAAGCACTTACACAAGACAATATGAAACGACATTCTACATTCTGACATACAAAACATATACTCAAGTTGTCAACTTGTGCCATGGACGTGGAAAAGAACGATTTTTCCTGTTTGTGACCTTTTAATTTATAGAATGGAGTTGATGAAACCATTTATAAATGGAATATATACTTGGAGTGATTACATCGTTTGGTATGGACTATGGAGTATCATTGTTTTATATTGTTGAATAATTTATGTGTTGGCGAAAAATTGGAAGCTCAACTTCATACTTTTTCATTTTTTATGATTTTATGAGGATTGGTGTGGTGATACAAATTAAAGTAGTACCCACGTTGATTTGCAGCATCCCACATCTGAGTTTCCATGGAAGATAGGCTGCCATGGCTGCTTTGTTTTTTAGTCTTTTAAATGTCCTTCTTGGTAATTATATTGTTATTTTTTTATTTACAAAAAAGAATTTCACTACTACAATAATGTAAATAGACAACGGTCAATAGATAACGGTTGTATTTTTTCCATTATCTTAATTTACCACACAACAGTTTTTAAAAAATCGTTATATGAAGGTATAATATCCAATGGTATTTGGTCTTATGAATTTTTCTAAATTATTAAATACAATAGTATTAGACAAAAACTGTTGTGTTGAGCAAGTTACACAAAAATAAAGAATTGCGGGTGTTCACATTTGGGAAAAACCGGAGGCGTGCGTTAATGAATTAATGAAACATTCATATCGTGCCTTAAGTCAGAGAAAGTCAAAGCCCTTCAGACACACACATCCTTCTGATTTCACCAAGCTGCCATGGTTCTTCTCACCAGCTCCATCTCACCTCAACTCTCTCTCTCTCTCTCTCTCTCTCTCTCTCTCTCTCTCTCCAGTCTTAGGTCTCAAAGAAGGATCTGTACAAGATCTGGAAGACCAAAATAGCTCTCATCGCACCTTTCTATCTCTCTCTCGATCTCATCAAAATCCAAAATCAGTTATCTCCTTCTCTCTCCACCGCCGGCGACATCATCGGCACTACTCGAATCGTGGTCGAGGTTGGGTCGAACGACGGCTGCCACTTCAGGTTGCTCAAACCCAGATCCAAAAACATCATGCCCAACGATGAGAAGAGCCAAGCTCGTTGTTGGAGAACATAAATTCAAGGCTCGTTGTGGACGTTGTTGGTCGGGTTCCAGTTGGAGAAGAGCCAAGCTCGTTGTTGGTTGAAGGTATATTCTCTCCCTCTCCCTCTCCCTCTCCCCCTCCTTCTCCCCCTTTCTCTCTATCTGTATTTCCTCATATTTATTGAAAATTTGTGTTAGGGTTTGTAATTTGGGGTTTTCTTTAATTATTATGTTTTTTCTTTTTGCTTTTTGTTTCTATTTCTTCAATTATAACTCCTCTCTGGAAAAAAAAAATGTTTGCATATCTTCACAAGGTTATTGAACAATATTCGACACTTCAAGGAAATAAAAAAGACCATACTGGTACATGTTGTTAGTTTAGCTCTCTAAATAGCTACTTTGATGATACAATAAAAGAAATACTGCAAGTGTGCATCCCTCATCATGTTTATTGTGAACAGGTATAAATAATGTCTGCAATGACCTTTTGTCCAACCCATATTGGAATGCTAGCTATAGGTTCTTACAGCAAGACTACTGCAATATATAGAGAATATTATATGAAATTCTTATATGTATTACATGGCCATGAAGGTGGGATTACACATGTAAGTCAACATTCCTTTTTCCTTCATGTGACCAGCCTTGATCATAACTCCATATATGACCCAAAGCATTTTTCTCTCAAGTCCAGTTCTCAAAAGATGAAAATATATTATTTATATACTGGAGGTTGGAAGGTAAAATGCTTTACATGTTCTATCTTTTTTGGCATTGGTTTGATTTTTGGAAATGCAGTAAACAAGTTGTATGTAACAACTGTTAGTTTATGATATATATATGTGTGTGTGTGTGTGTGTGTGAGCCATAATTTATTTCTCTTGGAATATTTTTGACGTATTCTATTAGATTAGCATAAATATGACTCTTTCTTTCTACTCTAAACATGTTTGATATTGGCTTACTAAATTTACTTGAAGGATCCGTATATATATATAGCCCAAGATATTATGTTTTTCTATCTTTTTTTGTTTCCTTTGTTTCAGTTTGTTGGCTTTGAGAGGGATGTTCCAAAGGAAGACGCAAAAAGAGTGGTGAAATCAACTTTTCAGCATTTTGGTAGACTGATATACTTGTGAATGCTGCAGCTAGAAATTTTCTTGCGTCAGTAGAGGATCTATCCTCTAATGGATTTCAAACAGGTTCAATGTTGTAACAATCTTTGTAATATGTTTGCACATATGAAATTGTTGTACATGATAAGATTTTGACCCAAAACACGATTGATTTTATTTCTTCCCTGCAGTTATCGATATTGATATATCTATATGATATGTTTGATCTATCCTCTAATGGATTTCAGATAGGTTCATTATCCTTATGTTTGCATGTATATATGCCTATATGATATGTCTAACTGCTTTACTCATTTTACCATGGTTCCTTTATAGGATAAGGTTGATGCTAAGGTTATTGTAGTTGGTCTTTCAACAACCTGTAGTCAGAAAATTCACAATCAATTGGCATGTATTTATTGTACCAAATGATACATGCTTTGATAGGACAACAACAAAGGTCTAATAAAATTTATGTTTTATCTTCTCCTGTCAGAATGTATTTATAATTCTCCTTTATGTTGAAGGTGCTTTTCTTTTGGAATAGATTATACATGAATATAAATTTGTTTGTCACTCTTAATTGTGTAGGCTTATAGGTTTATATGTTTAGACTAGGTATTGGATCAAATTAATAATTATTGTAGCGTTTCCTTCGAGGATTCATGTAGAAGGAAAATGAAAGCTAATGAACTAACAATTAGATAGAAGGAAAAATTGAACTCCAGTTACAATAATTTGTTCCATATATGCTTTAAACTCTAGTTAGGTGATTGTCATTTTTTCACAACTTCTTCATTTACATCTGTTGCATTTTTTAATCAGTCAAAATTTTGAAGGGTGATAAGATTATATAATTTTTTTAGGTCCTCCAAGCAGAGTATATATAGTTATTTCAGTTCACTAGCACATATATATATATATATTTGGATTTGGCTCAAACACAGGTCAGATCCCTTTTAATATTAAATTTTGATATAATTTCGAATGAGCACTAGGGTGTTTTTAATCTAAAATCTGATTTTGAGATTTAAATGTTTTTGCCTTATATAATTGTTTTTGTTAGTATTTGTAGAATTTGGTTGTGATTACTTTCATTTTCAATTGTTTTGCGTTAATTTATACGATTATCATTGTGCATTACTCTGTCCATATAGCGTTTGCATATTTCACAGTCGGAAGTGGACCAGCACTGCACTTGGCAGCCAAACTGCCAAGCTGAGGGGACTAATATAAAATACTTTTCTTAATTGTTACTTTTCTTTTTTTAACTGCAAGATTGACTATAAGAGAAAAGGTCAAGGTTGGGACAAGATCAGACAGGCTTCTCCGGATGATTGGAAGAGAAACTTAGCTACCATAGTGTTGTACGTGGTCTCCTTATTCAAGTGAACAAGATCTTCTTCAGCAAGTAAGTCTCTTCCTCTTTTTTTTTTTTTTTTCAAATTCTATTTTTGCTTTTTCCATATTTGGTGGAATTTATGGTTGAATCAGTATTTTGGTTGTTCAAAATGTTGTTTCCTTTTGTTTAGTCTTGGTTGCTCAGCTTCATGTTGACAGAAAACTGAGTTCGCCGCTGGAGGTCTTGTCCTCAAAGAAGAGGTCCGGACCTCAAGCCTATGTCTCAAACACCAATCTTACTGGAGGTCCGGTCCTCAAAGGTGAGGTCCGAACCTCAAACCTAAATTTCTAAATCCAATCTTACTGGAGGTCCAGACCTCAAACCTAAATTTCCACATCCAATCTTACTGGAGGTCCGGACCTTAAGCCTAGCTTTGTATTCTAATTTCTTGTGGGATTGAATGCTGGATTAGAATGAAATTTTAAAGCTTGCATGATTATTCAAATAATAAGTTGGGCACTAGGAAAATGGACCAAACATGATTTGTGCACAGACTTTGTAATGATGATTATCTCCAGAAATTTCAAAAAGATAAAAATATTCACTTATCTGCAAATGAGAAACCCTACAGTGAAAAAAATGCATAGACCCAACAATATTTGGTCAAGATACAAAAAGTTAGTGGATTTTCCTTCTTTCAAAACTCTCTTACTTGACCAAATAAGTGAATATTTGTATCTTTTTGAAATTTCTCTGAAGTTTATCTAAATGTGACTTTGTGTGTGTTTGTGGTCTTTTACAGGGACTTTGTTAATTTTTTGGAGTTGGGGCAGCTACTTAAAAAGGTATGGAGAGGAGGAAGGACAACACTTATACCCAAGAAGATATCGATGTGTAAATATACAAAATTATCAAGGATTATAATAGTATTTTCAATTCTTCTATTTAGAGCTTGCATATGACTTTCCTAATGCTTTGCACTGCATTGCATTGGTGTCCTATTAGCTTTGTTTTGATTGTAGTTGGCAGTAAGAAGCTGGCAGATATTGATGCATATGCTTGTGACTTAGGGGGGTCAAGTTGGAAGGAATAACTGTGTTATGTTAAACTAAGTTTTTTTTTTTTTTTTTTTGGTGTCTTTTTTTTTCAGCNACGCAACAACGGTATCTCCTAAATCATTGGTTTTTGAGGGTGTATATACAACGGTTTTAAATTAAAACTATTGGGTTAATGTTTACAAGACAACGGATATTACCCGTTGTCTATTGGTACCCCAATAGACGTCGGTCGATTAGACGACGGTATTTTGGCAAATTAGACGTCGGTCGATTAAAACCAATGTATATTACGTTTTTTTGTAGTAGTGAGGGGTGGGTATAATGCCACTTTTATTCTCTTCCGAAGAACAAACTAAAAAATCTCCCAACTTAGAAAAAAAATCTGTATTCTAATCAACTTGCACTGGCAGATATAAGGACAATATTAATGTGAGTGCATGTGTTAGGAATTCTAAAATTTGTATACTAAATAATGTGACATATGCCATATTATCAGTTATTAGTTATTTAAAAATAGTAATCTCTAAAGATAAGATTGGTGAATCCTATGTGGCATATCATTTAGGATCTAAATTTAATACACAAATTTAGGATCTCATATTATTCTCAACCGAACCACATCAACACAGGGTGAATGGTTTTTAGTCAAAGACCTCAATGCAATTCAAGGAGATATTTCACTTAATAATTATTGTATTCAATCCACAATCCGACCCTGGAAAAAAAATAAAAATCCACAATTCCAGACAGCATAAACATATCATTAAGTGAAATATCTCCTTGAATTGCAGACACCATAATTTAAACAATAAAAATAAAAATAAAAATAAAGAAAATTAAATGCTAATCATCGAACTGCACCCAAGAACATCCCCTAGCTTGTAGCTGCTTGCAATTCACAGGTACCCAGATAGAGCAATTAAATAAATTAACTCCATATGTTGATGATGATGGTATATCGAGAGAAGCTATGGAATGAATAATTACAAGCGGGAGATATATGAATTATGGGGGAAGTAAGAAACTATTATGGGAGCTCCCGACGAAGATGACTTTGATGATTTGGTTTCCTTTGAAGAGGGCACTTTTGCAATATCATCGGAGACCTTCGACGATGGCATGAAGCAAGTGAACAAAACTGAGAAAATGGGCCACATCGTTAGAAATTGTGCGACTGAGGCTGCTGAGCGAGCAAAGTAGAAATGGATGGGAATATATCAAGTTTAGTTTCTGTTGTGTTGGTTGTTCATTTATAGTGGGATATATATGGGACTTTGTCACTTGGAGGCCAAGGGAGATTTGAACCTTCTCCGCACTTACCTCATACCAACCACTACGTGGCTCATTTGACCAGAATCTTCCAAGCAAGTCCATTTAATTTATCTACCAATTTTATTATATGAATACATATATTTGGTGATGAAACATATATAATGACATATAAACAGATAAAACATTTTGAAAAGGACAATGAACTCATAATCAAAAAGGCAAATAATAATTAAAAGAAAAGCCTATGAATTTTCAACAAGGCTCTATATCTCAAGCCTACCTCCCAGATATTTTCAGGGTTGTGAATGGGACCAGGCCATTCATTCCAAGGCAATAATAAGTATCTAAAACATTTTCATTTAATTTGTGGAATCTTTTAATTATTTCAATAAATCTCACACAAGCCTACAGGTGATGCAATTAATTGTTTATCATGATTAATTCATGAGTGATGGAAAAGTTGCTAAAAAAACCAAACATTATTAATAAACTCATCCTAAACCCAAATGATCTTGCTTAACATGGAAGAAATGCACCTTCAAGCTGACAACACAAATATTTTAAGGCAAACAACATTTTAGTACTTTAAGTATACCTTGTATTGCAAGTTGGTACCTTGAGTTTAAATTTCAATTTTTCAATACCTCAACTTTAATTTTTCAACAAATACATACCTTTGTTAGAC
This sequence comes from Dryas drummondii, assembly GCA_003254865.1. NCBI lineage: Eukaryota > Viridiplantae > Streptophyta > Magnoliopsida > Rosales > Rosaceae > Dryas > Dryas drummondii. The sequence continues at coordinate 152,883 of QANW01000506.1, forward strand.
TCTCTGTTAAGAAGACCGTCAAAAGCTAACATGGCGCGCACTGATGTGGTGCATTTCCGGCGTAACTTTAATTTTTTTAAAATAGCCACGTGTACAAATAGATAATAAAATAATAATAAACTTTTAAAAATAAGAATAAAATAGAGATAAATTATAAACCTACGTTAATTTAATTTAATTTATTTTTAAATTTGATTTGTGAGTAAACTTATAAATGTTTGGGTATAAAGAGAATCTTTTAGGGTATGAATAGAAACACTCTTAAAAAAATCTTATGGGACTTCAAAAGACTAAAATATTCCTTTAAATTGAAGAGGTCACATGTGATGCACATAATTATTTTTAGACAAAATTATTACGGAATCAGATGGAGGCGGTACATTGAAATAAATTTTAAATTCAGGTGGTAAATTGACATAATTTTTTTTTTTTGTAATAAAGTGAAATCGACCTCAAAATTCAAGTGGGCAAAATGTAAAAAAAACCTATTATATATACCCGTCTTCCTTCATACAGATTCAGTACTGTACTACGTACAAACTTTTTTAATCGAACAATTACAAGCGAGAGCGCGATATGAATTATTGGGGAAGTAAGAAACTATTACGGGAGCTCCGGCCCGATGATGACGATGATAATTTTGATTTGCTTTTCTTGGACTCATTTAAATTAGAAACCGCTTTTGCTGCATCCTCGGAGACCACCTGTGAGGATGATGAGTAAGGTATATATGAAGCAACTCACAAAAGCTGAGAAAACCGCCATTAATAATTATGATGTTTCTAATTCGCTCCCTTAATTGTACTTGATGGTCTAAAGGAAAAGAGGCGAGCTAGCTGATCAGCTAGTTGTAGAAATTGAAGGATGGGCAACAACAAAGAGTGGGAGATCGATGTCTGAAAATGAAAGTAACAAATATGGCTTATGATCACTATGAATTGAAACTAAATTGAAATTAGTGACCAATGACATTTTTTTGAGTCACCAGTTAATACTTTGGTTGTTTTTAAAAATTTTAGTGGAGTTAATAATTATTTTATGATCCACTAATTTCTACAATAGTTGACTAAGAAGTAGCTACACAAAAATAGTAACCAAACTTGAAAATTGGTGGGAGATTTATTCCTTTCCCACAGCAATTCCAACTGAAAGAGGCAAAAGTGGGATTAAAAAGTTGTCTTAATTATCTTTTTTTTTTTTTTTTGTAAGAGACTTAATTATCTTTTGCTACTTAAGGTTTAAAACTAATTTTAGAATGGTGATTGGAAAACACCACCAGCTACTAGAGAGACATTTTCCAGCTCAATTGTATCAGGGTTTTAAGTGTAATTTAGTAACTTTCATCCTAGGGTTACTTTCAACTTCAAGACTTCATATATTTTTCTTACTTCCTCTCAACCCGCCTCTCTCTCTCTCTCTCACAGTCAAACTGGTCCGAGCAGAATGCCGTCCGGCGACTTTGCCAGTGACACCACCCTCAAACTGATCGTCTCCTTCTCTTCTTCGACTTGGTGGTGTCTGATTTTCAAAAAAATACAACAAAAGAAGATGGTTGAATTTCAACAGATCTGATCGTGACGATCTGCCAATTTCGACGACGGCGTGATGTCATACCACCACCATCTTCTTCTCCTCGTCATGGTGATTAACCTGATGACCTCCGATCATTCACCCGATCACCGTAGCCAGCCGATCGAAACTCTAGAAATCGTGACTTTTCAGTGCCGATTTCCGACGAGTCTGGCGAAGGATGGCGGCGATTTCAGATTGGGTTCTATCTCCATTCCATTTTCTTTCCATTTATTTGATCTCTTATAAATCCATAATTTGTTAATGTGTTATTTATTTCTTGAGTTGTATCCGATTTAGTGATTTTGATGTTAATTTGCTCCAATTTTGTGTCTCAGATTTTGGGGTTGTTATTCGAACCGACTTTGCCTCCCTCTTTCAGGTATGTTCTTAGCTCAACCACCATTATTAATAGTTATTAGGCTGGTTCTTCATTTTTTATGAAAATTATTAAAAGTTATTAGGCTGGTTCTTCATTATTAAAACTTGCGAACTAAAAAAAGAAATTTAGGAAGCAACTATGTGTGCAATAGAGCATTTAAATTATAGGTAGTGACTGCTATTCTCTTAGGTCATATATATTGGATATCATATTGCTCCAATGTAACAATCTCCATGTTTTGACTTTTAAATAGCTAGTACTCAGTGGCTAGTTTGTCTGTGATTTCAGTTTTCTTCTATCAATGACTCTACCTGGTGAAATTGATACACAATTTATGAAAACTATAATGTGCGAATAGTATATGTGATGGACCAATATTCTGATCTACTTGGTGTAAAGTTTGTTATGAACAATATTCTGATCTACTTGGTGTAAAGTTTGTTATGAATAATATTCTTATAAATTTTTCTAATGTTGCCCAGTTTTCATCAATGTACTAGGTGAAGCAAATTTCTTAGGAGGTGTTGCTTCTGTTAAGGGGCCAAGTAAAGGGATTCAATACTGAGGCAGCAAAGAAGAGGTTATTTGAGATATATTTGGATAAGTTTATTGATCGATAACTTTATTTTCATTTTTGACTATTCTTTATTTATAATGTTATCAATATAATGCAATGAGACTATATCTTGATATGACACTAATTTGATAATTTTTAGTCATCAAGTTGGGACTAACCCCTTATCTTTTTCTCTTGTTTATTTTCCTTGAATGGGTTTCTTTTATTCTATTGTGATTTTTGTGTGAAGTCTATGAATTGGAGGAATTTTAATTGTTTATTATGGAATTAGTTGGGAAAATTTGTATTTTTATTGGAAAATTAGGGATGTAGTGCTTTTGTAGTGTGAAGTTTGTTTGGCATCTATGCCTAGAACTGCATCTTCATCTGGATTAATTGTACTCAATCGATCGTGTGTGTGTAGCTAGGGTCAAAAATCGCTGATTCAATATTAATAGATCCAACAAGTAGAAAGTTTATATATATGCGCTTAATGGAGATGTCCAGCTCTTGATGGCCGATTTTATTGGTTTTATGAACATGCATTGCCAGTACTGTCAACACATATTGACAGTAGAACATGTTGAAGATTTCAATATATATATGTAACAAAGTGAAAACCTCTGTATCAGTTAGTTTGCTTGAGACACTTAAACTGAATGGGTGCCTTATCATTTGGACACTTGTGTTCAAATTGAATGGGTGCAACTTACGTTCAATTTGAAAAAGGTGTATATGTTCAAATTGAATGGGTATTGTTGATGCAAATTCTCGTAAGGTAGATGCAACAACTTAGATAAGCTGATCTGGATGATCAGGTGCTTCGCTGGATGATGAAGTGGACGCTGGTTGAGATCTTCCTGTAGACAAAAACAAGATCAAAGGAGATGTACCGGTGTGGTACCAACCAAGCACACTCCGATGATTAAATCAGTGGTGGTGTTTGATGGTGGATGAGGAAGAACAAAAGAAGAACTTGGGAGAATGGGAAGAACAAGGCAAACGTTCTGGGCTATTCTCAGCAAGTTGGGTAGGCTCTTTTGTGGATGGGAGCGCAAGTGTTTTGCGTGTGTCTTGATGGATTGCTAGATAGATTGTCATGTCTGTTTTTGCACATATGAGTTGATATATATAAGCAAAGGGAACCTTAATGAGTAAGATACCTGCATGTGAATGAATGGCTGCAAGAGATCCACGCACCTGGTCAGACCCAGTCGTATGCTCAGCTGCTTGCTTCCTCAGCATTCAATGCTGCATTGAATGCCCCATTAAATGCAAGGTTGGAAGGATCAGGCAAAACTGCTCCAGCAGTCATGAATGCAAGCCTGATATTCTATCTGTCAGAAGGTTGTGTCAGGTGCATTCAAGTGTGGCGGTTCGTCCCAGCGTGATCTTCCTAGGAATGGCGGCGGAGAGCCGAGCCGAGCCGATACGAACACATGTTCTCATGTGAAAACACGAAGTCCATGTGTGGTCGGATCGGACATGGGATTCCAGGCCGAGCCGGTCCCATAGATTGGGGTCTTCCCGAGCCCTAACTGGTCGACGCCAGAACTCGAAGGAAGACTATCTCCTGTGCCGAGCCGAGCTGAACCGGGATGATCATGGGAAGATGGACATTCGATCCCTTGGAAGACCATCGGTTCGGCTCGGACCGAGCATGGAGGGCCCAACACGGAGACCGGTCCGAGCTGGCAAAGGGAGTGCTGATGTGGAGGTCAAAGTTTGACCACTGAGAGTCAACTCCGAGGTAGGCATTGACCAGCCACGTGTCGAACCGTGATTGGTTGTTTGGATTGGTGTGGGTTTTCCCACAAACAGGAGTCCCCCAACTTCCGAGCCGAACGGGTAGTGGTGGATTGGAAGTTGAAGTGTAAGGACAATTCCAAAGATAGCACGTTACTTGATCCGAGCTGATCTCATGAGCCCACGTTCCGGAAGATCCGAACACAAGACGACTTGTGATTGGTCAAAATATCTCAGGGACAGGTGAAGAGACGTTTGATCTCTGCATGGGGGAACGTAAGGGTCACCTCGTTATGGGTATTTTTGAATGCTTGACAGGTGTCAAGATCTGGCATGTGAAGCGCCAGAAATGAAGGGCTGAGATCTGATTTGCATGGGGTATAAAAGTGACCGTTTCTCTCTCTTCCTTCACACTTTCAGTTTTTTCCAGAAGCACACTCTCTCTCCTGCGAAACTCTCTCTCTCACCGTGAAATCTTCTCTCTCACCGTCGTTCGAGTGGTAGTCCGATCCCAACATTGACCAGGTACGGCGATAGGCGAGGTGATTCCGAGGGTGTTTGGGGCGGAGAGATTTGGCCGGACAAAACCAGTAAGTGATTCTGTCCACTTTTGAGTTTTTGCCATTTCGGGTTTTTGAGTGTGTGTTCTTGGTGTTCTTGGAAAAAATCACTTTTTGATCCAAAAAGCAAGAGAGAGAAAGGTGAGAAGGTGTTTGTAATGTCCGAGACTGATTCGAGTGGTCGGCTCGGCTCTGGAGAAGCCTTTGAAGGAGACAGTGAGGCTGAGATGAGCCGAAGCCCGTCGGCGGGTGAAGCCGAACCGAGCCGAAGCCCACCTGCGGGTGAGGCGAATTGGGACGGGTTGTCCGAAGAATTGGACGAGGCCGGCTCGGCGTTTAA
>QANW01000506.1:160454-204107 GCA_003254865.1 Dryas drummondii
GCGGAGAGCCGAGCCGAGCCGATACGAACACATGTTCTCATGTGAAAACACGAAGTCCATGTGTGGTCGGATCGGACATGGGATTCCAGGCCGAGCCGGTCCCATAGATTGGGGTCTTCCCGAGCCCTAACTGGTCGACGCCAGAACTCGAAGGAAGACTATCTCCTGCGCCGAGCCGAGCTGAACCGGGATGATCATGGGAAGATGGACATTCGATCCCTTGGAAGACCATCGGTTCGGCTCGGACCGAGCATTGAGGGCCCAACACGGAGACCGGTCCGAGCTGGCAAAGGGAGTGCTGATGTGGAGGTCAAAGTTTGACCACTGAGAGTCAACTCCGAGGTAGGCATTGACCAGCCACGTGTCGAACCGTGATTGGTTGTTTGGATTGGTGTGGGTTTTCCCACAAACAGGTATCTCTGGCACCCTTTTTGTTCTATAAATAAACTTACATATGCCAACAGTTTGATATATTAGAAATCTAATTGGTTTCTTTGCTTTCTTTCCCCTCCTCTTCTTCAACTCATACACTTTCCTTCTAGAATTTTCTAAGGGAATTCTTTGATTTTGCTACATCACAGATTTCAAACTTTATTGTATCCTGGAAGTGATTTGCCAAGAACCTATTAGCAAACTCATTTGAGTGGGGGAAAATAACACTTTAAGGAAACGATTCAAATCGTACCTCAAAGTCGTTGTCCATATTTCTACATTTATTCTAACAATCTTAAAGTGTTATTTTGCAATGGAGAACAAGTCTGGTAACATGGCAATGAATGTTATCAATCAGGATGTCTACAAATTAGACAAGTTTGATGGAACAAATTTCACTCAATGGAAAGACAAGATGTGTTTTATGCTTACTATACTCAATGTAATATATGTGCTGGACCCAAAATTGCAGCCTTTTTCTGAACCAAGTGACAAAGACACAGAGAAAATAATTGCAGACAGGAAGAAACGTGATGAAGATGAATTGGTTTGCAGAGGACGCATTCTGGGCACATTAACCGATCGCTTATATGATTTATATTCTCACATTCAATCTCTAAGAGAAATCTGGGAAGCTTTGGAGCACAAGTACACAACAGAGAAGAAAGGTATTGACAAATTTTTGATGTTCAAATATTATGAATTCACTATGTCTAACAATAAGCCCATCCTAGACCAAGTTCATGAGTTATTGGTCTTAGTTTCAAAACTTCGTGAACTTAAAATCATTATTCTAGATCCTATGATTGTTGGGGCTATTATGGATAAATTATCCCAAACATGGAATAATTATAGAAAGAAACTTCTGCATATGGTAGAAGATATTAGCTTGGGGGATTTGCAAAAGAGTATTCAAATTGAAGAAGAAACTCGAAATCGTGATAAATGTTTTTCTCCTCAAGATTCCTCCAAAGTTCACAATGTGGAAGGCAGCAAATACAAGAAGAACTTCAAAGTGAAAAAGGATACTGGGAACTAAAGAAGCAACTCTAACAACAAACAGAAGAATGTTAATGGGGGTTGCTATCATTGTGGCAAGAAAGGCCATTACATTCGTGATTGCAGGCACAAGAAATTTAGTGAACAAAATGCCAATAAAACAAATATTGCAAACATGGTGGAAGATTCTGGAGATGACATTGTTGCAATGGTATCCATGATGTACATTAGCATAATTACTAAATTAAATATGGCTGCGGCAGTGAAATCCTCTGATTGGTGGCTTGATTCTGGGGCTAATATCCATGTGTGTAATGACAAAGCACAATTCAAGACATATAAAGCAGCAATGGACAATCTAGAGGTCTTAATGGGTAATCACAACTCTGCCAAAGTTCTAGGAAAATGGACCATTGAATTGCAGTTTACTTCAGGCAAGAAACTGACTTTGCTTAATGTACTACATGTTCCTGAAATTAGAAAGAATCTTGTATCTGCAAATATGTTATGTAAAAACGGTATAAAAACCGTGTTAGAGTCCGAAAAATTAATAATGTCGAAAAATGGGATGTTTGTCGGAAAGGATTATTCTTGTGATGGGATGTTCAAACTCAGTATTAATAACAAAGTGAATTCTTCTACTTATATTGTTGATTCTTCTTCTTATTTATAGCATTTACGTTTAGCACATATAAATTATAGATCTTTGAATTATATGTGCACACATGATTTGATAGCATGCAATAGTGATAATATTAGTGATAAATGTGAAATATGCATTCAAGCAAAGATGACTAAGAAACCTTTTCCAAAGGCTGAAAGAAATATAGATTTATTAGATTTAATACATTCTGATATTTGTGAGTTTAATAGTGTTTTGACTAGAGGAGGAAAAAGATATTTTATTACATTTATAGATGATTGATCTAAATATACTTATGTATATCTTCTGTTTAATAAAGATGAAGCCTTTGAATGCTTTAAGCGTTACAAGGCTGAAGTAGAAAATCAAAAGGGAATAAAAATTAAATGTCTTCGTAGTGATAGAGGTAGTGAATATTTTAAATGATTTTGATATGTTTTGTGAAGAGCATGGTATTGCACATCAGAAAACAGTACCATATACACCACAACAAAATGGTTTGGCAGAAAGAAAAAATAGAACACTCACTGAAATGATTAATTTCATGATGATAAATGCTAAAGTTCCTTTATATCTGTGGGGTGAAGCACTATTTACTGCATGCCATATTCACAATAGAATTACATCTAGAAAAACACATGTATCACCATATGAAATTTGGAAAGGTAGAAAACCAAATTTGTCATATCTAAGAGTATGGGGATGTTTAGCCTTTTACAAGGCATTCGACCCCAAGAGATCCAAGTTGGGTCCAAGAGGCATCAAAAGCATATTCGTTGGATATGCAGAAAATTCGAAAGCATAAAGGTTGCTTAACTTAGACTCTAAAACTATAGTTGAGTCTAGAGATGTTGAGTTTATAGAAAATAAATTGTATAATGATCATATTTCTCTAATAGATCAACAAAATCAAGCACCTTTGTTTACTCAAGGTCCTAATTCTTTTCAAAATGTGAAAAGAAAACAGCTTCAAACTAATTTTGAACCTAGGAAGAGTCAAAGAGTAAGAAAAGAAAAGACTCTAGATCCAGATTTTATTTCATCTCAAGCTATTGTATTTTTACTAGAAGGAGATAGAAATCAAGTCTTGAACAAAATACCCATTTTATTGAATGTAGAAGATGATCCTAAAAGTCTAAGCGAAGCAATGGCTTCAAGAGATGTAGCTTTCTGGAAAGAAGCAATAAATGATGAGATAGACTCATTATTATCAAATCAGATCGACATGGGTTTTAGTAGACTTACTGCAAGGATCTAAAGCAATAGGTTGTAAATGGGTGTTTAGAATAAAATATAATACTAATGGGTCAATGCAGACCTTTAAAGCCAGGCTTGTGGCCAAAAGTTTTAAATAGAAAAAAGGAATAGATTACTTCAATACTTATGCACCAGTAGCTAGGATCACATCTATTAGAGTGCTATTTGCTTTGACATCTTTATATCACTTGTATGTACACCAAATGGATGTGAAAACTGCATTTTTAAATGGTGATTTAGATGAAGAAGTATATATGGAACAACCAGAATGATTTGTTCTCCCTGGAAATGAAAAGAAAGTATGTAAATTAGTTAAATCATTATATGGATTAAAACAAGCACCCAAACAATGGCATGAGAAATTTGACTTTGTGCTTTTGTCATATGAATTTAGACATAATAATGCTAATAAATGCATATATTCTAAGTTCACACAAGATTATGGTGTTATTATATATTTATATGTTGATGACTTACTAATATTTGGAACAAATATGAAAGGTACGTGTATCTGAAATAAAGAAGTATCTAAATTCAAAGTTCAAGATGAAGGACTTGAATGAAGTTGATACTATCTTAGGGAATAAAAGTGAAGAAGCATAATAAGGGATATGCTTTGTGTCAATCACATTATATAGAAAAAATGCTTAACAAATTTAAGCATTTACAAATAAAAGAAAAGACTACTCCTTATGAGTCTAATAATAGTTCACTTAATAATTCTAGCAGATCAATTGCACACAACTTGAGTATGCTAGTGCAGTGGGAAACTTAATGTATTTAATGCATTGTACAAGGCCAGATATTGCATTTTCAGTTTGCAAGCTTTCTAGATACACCAGTAATTCGGGTACTGTGCATTGGAAAGCAATTAGTAGAGTTTTTGGTTATTTTAAAAGAACCATTCACATGAGCTTATATTACTCTGAATTTCCAGCAGTACTTGAGGCTTATTCGGATGCAAGTTGGATAACAAGTGCTAGTGATAACAAGTCTACATTAGGGTGGATTTTTACAATTGCCGGAGGAGCAATTTCTTGGGCTTCTAAGAAACAAACATGGATAGCACATTCAACTATGAAATCTGAATTTATAGCTTTGGCAGCGGCAGGCAAACAAGCAGAATGGCTTAGAAATTTATTATTGGAAATAGAGTTGTGGCCACAACCAATGCCATCAATTTCTTTGTACTGTGACAGTGAGGCTCCTTTGTCTAGAGCATATAGTAAAATATACAATGGAAAGTCTACACACATTAGCTTAAGACATGAGTATGTCAGACAATTAATAGCAGATGGTACTATTAATATTATATATGTTAGGTCAAGTAATAACTTAGCAGACCTGTTTACAAAAGCACTCTGGAGAGATTTGGTAGTTAAAACATCTAGTGGAATGAGGCTAAAACCCTTCACCGAAAGCCACCAGTAATGGTAACCCAACTTTGTTTAGAACATCACTATTTCAAAGTTTAATGGGTAATAATAAGTTACTAATATGTGGTTGTAAAGGCACTAAAACTAATAATAAAAGCCCATTCCAAGATGATCAGTGCAAAATTGCTATATTTAGGAGGATGAGTTATTATCTCTTAATGAGGTTAATTTTTATTTTTATTTTTATTTTATTTCATGTCTATATATAGTAGCAAGGGCATGGGAAGAACCTCACCTATATGAACATAAGAAGTGGTGCTGCTTCTAACAAGAGTTGGGTTTTCTCTTGTAAGTGTTCATGAAACCAGAATGAAGCACAAGGCCATAATAGTGCTTAACTAGTTCAGAATTTTTCTTTAAGAAAATATAATATAATCATGTGTGTGGTAATTCCGGTTTTAATATAAGGAGATTTGGTTTAAGTTAAGACCACCAAAGTTTTCATTTAAACTTTGAATTACTTAAACTAATTGAAGGTTTAATTAGAAAGACACCTTCTTGTATGCATGATAATATGGGTATGATTATGACTAGTGAATAAAGGGGAATCGTTGGCATATTTAATTTGAGAAATTGTGGCAATTTCATATATATATATATATTGAAAATTGGGAAGAATTGTTGAAGATTTCAATATAAAAAATATATATATGTAACAAAGTGAAAACCTCTACATCAGTTAGTTTGCTTGAGACACTTAAATTGAATGGGTGCCTTATCATTTGGACACTTATGTTTAAAATCAATCGGTGCCTTATCATTTGGACACTTGTGTCCAAATTGAATGGATGCAACTTACGTTCAATTTGAAAAAGGTATATACGTTGAAATTGAATGGGTACCCTTTCTGTTCTATAAATAAACTTACATATGCCAACAGTTTGATATATTAGAAATCTAATTGGTTCCTTTGCTTTCTTTCCCCTCCTCTTCTTCAACTCATACACTTTCCTTCTAGAATGTTCTAAGGGAATTCTTTGATTTTGTTACATCACAGATTTCAGACTTTATTGTATCCTGGAAGTGATTTGCCAAGAATCTATTAGCAAACTCATTTGAGTGGGGGCAAATAACACTTTAAGGAAACGATTCAAATCGTACCTCAAAGTCGTTCTCCATATTTCTACATTTATTCTAACAGAACAATATGACCTAAAAATAAAATTTGATTCCAAGGTAGCACAAAAAAAAGGGTTGTGTTTATTGGTTGTTTAAAAGACTCTTGCCTATGAGGTTGTACGTAGGTCAGAGGTGATTGAATTTCACTATCCTGATTTAAGAATTTTGCTCTCTTTCATCCCCACTTTATTGGCCATGGTTGTTGGTGAGTCGGTGACAAAGGGATTAGTATTTTAGAAATATTAAAAACTCAAATCTTTGAAATTCAAAGTATCTTCTGTTTTTCTAATTGTATTAAGTTATAGTATTCTGGGGTATATGCAGTGGATCTCTGTGAAGCGTCAACATGCTGTGATAGTAATGGCTGATAGTCCTTACTACTCAAAATTCCGGGACTACTGCAAGGTGCATGAGTTCTTTTCTTGACCATTTTTACATCTGCCTTGTTCGTAGCTTTTGATTTTGTCATATGTTATATATTTTTGCCTCCAATTTGTTTGGTCATATACCCATAGGATATCTGCATGTATGATACTAACTCACTCACTCACTCTCTCTCTCTCTCTCTCTCTCTCTCTCTCTCTCTCTCTCTCTCTCTCTCTCTCTCTCTCTCTCTCTCTCTCTCTCACCCACACACACACTCATCAAATGCACATTTCTCCCTCCCTCTCCTTTACTCTTTCTCACACAATTAAATGCACATTTTTACCTCTATATTGGAGGACCGTCTTTTAATTTTATGGCCGAGTAATATGGCCCTATTTAATTGTCTTCGATCGCCTTCTAATTGCTGTAGTACCTTACGAGACCCTACCTTTTTGACTTGTTTTGCTCCCCTTTTTCTATGGTCCATGTATATTGTTGTCAAGGCCCTTGTTGTTCCTTCCTGAGCTTGCATTGTTTAATCTCTTGTGGACATTTAGGGATCACATAATCACATTTTTATGCTTTTGAGTTGGGTAATGGTTAATAGAGATCCATGGTATTGTAACACTTGGAATTGTTATTTTTTACAGCTGTCAAAATTGAACATAAAGATTGAGATTAGGTTTAACTGTGTTTGTGCTGGGTTGGTTGGATTATTTTACTCTTTCTGATGATCTAAGCTCTTGTAACGTTTAGAATTTTATTGTTTATAAACATGTGCTCAGTTTCAACATATGGATTTCCTCTCTCTTCTCATGCTTGAGCTACTTTACAGCTAACAAGTATATTATAGGCTTGGGTGACCCTTAAAACTATACAATATATTCTATGGTCACATGCCCCACTGTATTGATGTGTATGTTCTTGGTTATGACAGCTAGGTTTTTAGAGGGGTGCAATTACATTGCTGATGAACATACAATCAATCATGTGTGTGGTACTAGTCATGCTTGTTATTATGTGCAGGAAAAATGTGAAAAGAATGCTAGAAGTCGTGCAAAATTAACGATGGGTCATACTGGTGGCACAATGACCTTTGCACGACATCGTGCTAATTTTATAAGTATTGAATTTAATTATTAATCTATAACTAGCTATATATGGGAATTTTACCTTGAATATACTCATCGACGCTGACACGAAGATGGTCACTCGTATATTGATAGTGTCTTTGAGTAATTGCATGTAAGTTTGATAAATATTTAATAAGTTTTAAACCATTTGTAACGGTTTATGATTAATGACCATTATATTAATAAACTTAAATTTATATTTTTATAGGAGAAGATGAACCAAGAATTGCAGCAATTAGCCGGTGATGAAGAATCGACACTAGAGTTGCGGCAAAGGGCCTATGTTAAGGTAAGGGGTCTTAATCGACGAGATCGAGTTCGTGATTATTCCCTTGGGGTGACTCTTGATATGGTGTTGTTGAGCTCATTTTATATATAATTTTTATCCTTAAAACTATACATTTTTGTCTATGCCTTTTAGCAATTCTTAGTGTTTTAATTCTTATTTTTATTATTTAGTTAATTAGCGGGTTTTACTAGTTTTTGACTTATTTCTTAAATTTTATTAGGTTGCATTTATTTTTAGGTTAGATTAAAAATTAGAAGTTTTATTTAATAGTTTTATTTGTGTTTTGTAGGTTTTTAAAGTTAAAGCCCAAATAAAAGAATGAATTAAGAAATGAATTTACAGTGGCCCAAATTCATGCACAAAGCCCAGCCCAAGTAGAATGAAGACTGAAGCCCGGCCCAGCCCAGAGGGAGCCAAACCGTCACTTGCCCAACACCAAAATCAAAATTAGTTTGATTAATATTGTGTCCAACCACTCACATGGTGACACGTGGCGGGCAGCTTTCTTCCTTCCGCGCCTCTCTTTTCCTTTTCTGCTTTTTCTCTTCCACAAATCAATACTCATTCATGTGAGCCAAGCCAGCACCAGCCAACCACCAAGCCAAGCTCCTTCCTCTTTCTCTCTCCCTCACGTTGCTTTCCAGCCGCTAGCCGCAATCCAAGCCGCACGCCTCTTCTTCTGTGCCAAAGCAATCACGCGAATTGCTTGATTAATCAAGCATTCAACCAACCAGCAGGTGCCACGTGGCCATCTTCCAGCTGCTTCCCGATTGCTCCAGCACCAGCTCCTAATTGTGTTGATCCTTATCTCAATAGCTGTCACTAGCTCTCCCCCCTTCTGATATTTTCTATCCTAGTATTTGCCTATAAATAGAAACATTCAGCCCCTCTTCATAATCTTTTTACCCTAGAATTTAATTTGCTGCCTTTTCTAGTATTCTCCTTGGATTTCTCTCTCAAGCCATTTGGCTATGATGTTTGAGAGAGAATAGGATGTAATTTTCTTGCATTTTAATTAATGAAATTTTAATATTATGTCACTCTTCTCGATCTCTTCTCTCTTCTATAATCCTCTATTTTTGACATAGAGGGTTTTATATAGATGGTATTTTTGACATTTCAAATGCAAAAGGGTTATAAAAGTTATTTTTTGGGCTGAGGGGTCAAAATAGTTCAAGGGGTATTAAAAGGGTATATTGAATAAAATTACTCATTTTTTTTCCACATCTAACAATTATTATTCATTGCCACTGTCAAAGAGTAGCTATTTTCAAATTTTCACTATGCAAAGACAACTTATACAAATCTTCACATAGTATTAATCACCTAATTGTTACTATCACACAATAACAATCACCTGATTACTACTGTCAGGCAGTAACAATCACTTTATTGCTACTTTCACCACATGAAATGACCGTTTTGCCTTTCTTATTGCAACTTGGCTCGAATATCTAATCCGACAGCATGACGACATGAGGAATAGGATTTCTTGAGCTCATGTACCTGTTAAGACCAGACAGCCAATAAATTTCCATGTTTCACAACAATTTGACCGTTCAACAACCTAAATAGGCGGTAACCACCACTCGTGATGGCTACCCGACCCCAAACAACACACTAACATCACAAAAAACGTACCAATTGAACCTAGAAAGGTTCTTGGGACTCCAATTGGGTCGAAATGATAAAATCCACCCCCGCCACAAGTGGCGGCATTAGGGGAGTGAAAGCCCATGGTGAGGGGAGAAAAATCCACCAAAAGTCTGGGCGATCGGAGCTCGAAGGTGGCCGTAATCGTCAGAACACCGTCGACGGTGGAGTTGGCTTTCCGTCCATTTTGAGGATCATCGCTTCCTAGAGGCACCACAACCTCAGATCGTGTCCGATGATGCTGAATTTTGGGTATGTTAGAGTAGACACACGGAAGAACAACTTTCTAGTTAAACACTTTTCAATTTGGGTTCTGGAAATCAACGGATTTCACAGGGGAAGAACGTACATCTTATCAGGCGGTTAGAACAGAGTTAGCTCACTTCGTCCTTCTTTATCTTTCTCCATACAAGTCCGATCACTCTGAATTTTGGATATGTTGTAGGTGAAATCATGACGAACAATATTTGTGTTTTGGGTTTCGCATTTGAGGTTGCTATCTAGGCGATCCAGATGGTGAAGAGAGAGAAGAGAAAGAATAGATGCGAGAGAAATGAGAGAGGGAGTGGGAGAGAGACGAAAAAGAGACGGAGTCAATCAAGTGGACCGGGGGGGAAAAAAAAGTGGGTTGGAAGCAACTTAATTGGACCCGCCGGGAAGCCTAATTTGATGGTGGATTTTATAGGAAGGTGGAAGCCCAAAGTAGGGGTATTGGTAATTATTTGTATTTTGTTTGGGATTGATTTATTAATAATATTTTATATTTTAATTTAATATTATTATCAAATAAATATCATATACAAAAAAAAAAAAAAAAAAAAAAAAAAAAGGATTTGTNTGGATTTTCTGCATTATACAAAAAATATATATAATTTTCATATTATTTTAAATTTAATTTACAATAATAATAGAGGTGAATGCTAAGTGCCTCTAAAATCATCTAAACTTAATCACGAAATTAATATGAGACGGATGCTAAAGTGCCCCTATATAATTTTCGGATTATTTAAATTTTCTTTATAATAAGAATAGAGGCGAATGCTAAATGCCTCTAAAATAATCCAAACTTAATTAAGGAATTTATATGAGGCAGATACTAAAGTGCCCCTACAATTTTTTTGAATTAATTTGGGCTGGTTGTTATCCGCCCCTAATTAATTTTCAAATAAAATAGGGGCAGTTATTATTCGCCCTCAAGTATTAAATTAATTCGGTTATAATTAAAGATAGCGTCGTATAAATATCCACCCTTATTTGTCATTGGTGTTGATAGATAGTGACATCCACCCCTAATATTAATTAGCGACGGTTATAATAAGGTCGTTTATTATTTCTGCCTCTCCCACCGCCCCTATGCCATTTAGGGGCGTTTTTCTGTCCCTACTATTTTTTGTAGGGGCGAATCTTTTCTGCCCTTATATCCTATATTTCTTGTAGTGAACACTGTAGTTCTTTAATTTGATTGCGTGAATCCAGCCTAGAACTAAAATAGGGTGTAAACAAATATTAAATAATGATTAACAGCTAATATTAGATGATGATAAAGATTTTTTAAAATTACTTTAGTATCCTCCAATATTTCTAGGTATGTATGATACCAAGAATATGTTGAAGGTTTTCTTCAATTCATCTACCACATAAGTTTGAAGGAATAAAGAATGATAAATTATAAGTTTGAAACATTTCAACAACGAAAAAATTTGTAATGTGAGTCCTTTTCGATCTGAATGGTAATGTGAGTTGGTGGGAATACCGAACAATAAATATATCAGTTTTCACTCCTCTTTTGAAATTGGATGCATGAGTTAATATACTCATGCCCTTATTGATTCACACTGAAGTAGTTAGCACACAATATGCATTTTAGGAATTAAACAATATGTATGTGAATCATTTTATCCATTCCAAGAATGAAATAATATGTATGTGAATCATCTACCAGAAAAAATGTGTGAATCATTTTATGAAGCACTTGTATGTGAATTATTACATCAAATGGGCTTTCCAAGACCCAGCTTTGGAATGCATTTTGGCTCAGGCTATTCTGACCACCCTAAATTGTTAAGTTAATCACTCTATTTTTAAATTTCAATTTTACCCTTAAAATAAAAAATTTCAATTTTATTTCTCAAATCATTCGACACTTGTTTGTGATTATTCGGCATCTAACTACCGAACATTGGCGGAGTTTTCGGTAAATAACCACCGAATGGAAATAAAAAAGGCATTCGGCAGTATTCTGCCGAACATTGTCATTATATTCGGCCGTAAGCTGCCGAATTCCTTAGTATATTTCGATGGCATGTTGCCAAATGGGTCTAGGTGATTTCATAATTTTGTGCAAGAAAGGGTAAAATAGGAAAAATTTGTCCAAAATATGTTAGAGTGGTCAACTCAGCAATAGAGGATGGTTGGAATAGCCTCTGCCATGCATTTTTTTTTTTTTTTTTTTGTGGTCAATGAATCATATGATAAAGAAGACTGACATTACATCATTTGCATTGCAAGTTTTTTATTATATCTAAATTAAGGAGGGGATTCTAATTTGGTATAATAAAGTGGAGAGAAATAACACTAAACCTATAACTAGTTTGTTGAGTCCACTTATTGAGTTAAGATTAATTTAGCATCGAATGACAAACCAAGGTAACTACGTAAAGTCTACAAACAAACAAAAAAAGTCAATAAAGAAAAAGTAACACATGAACCGGAAAAAATTTTAAAACATTGGGCTTTTCTATAAATGGAAAGTTTTAAAAGAGTTCTTTTAAAAATATTTTCTAATCATAAAATTATAAGAGTTCATAAAATTTATCCCCCTAATTATTGGGGGTTCGTACTTTGTCCCCCAAACTATTTTTTTTTGACAGATGACTCCCTATACTATGTTTCGTCAAATAAAAGACTCCCAATCTGTCGAAAAATAGTGTTCTCGGTTAGTTTTGCACTCATTGGCGCTCAAAGAGAAGGCCACAAAAAATGACAATTCGTTTTTTTTTTTTTTTACGGGATAGGGTTATGTGTTTGACCAGTGACAGATTCAGGAATTTTATCACGAGAGGTCATAGTGTACAGCATATCATAAATTTTTTTTAACAAAAATAACACTAAAAATTAAACGATAGTAGTTTCATTCATAATTCATGATAAAAACAATACAAACTACAATTGTTCACGATGAGTTTTCATATTATGAAAACGTGTCATTATAGCTTTATTATCAATACAATCAAAAACATATTTTTTAATACCATTGATTTCCCATTTTGTTGCGGACTGGACCCTTAATAATATTCATGGCAGAAAACTCATAATAACAGTAAATAATTAATATAATAAAAACCCATAATCAATTAATCAAATTTATCAAAGTAATAACAATAATCAACCAAAATTCAATAATCAAATTAATACAATAAAAACCCATAATCAATTAACCAACCAATAATTAAATCAATATTAAGAACTAGCAACTAATTAGTCTAATTTCATCACAATAATCTTATCAATTAATTAAAAAACATCATATATTATCAATTTAGGGTGAATTGAGAATTGGGAATTAGAGTTGGAAACTTCAAACTCATTTGAAAAAATGAAATTGGAACTTCAAACTTGAGTCTTGAGGGGCATTGAGCAGCAAGGGCAACGGCAGGCAGCGTGGTGGTTGGTCCGGTGGTGGGGGTTTGGTTAGTGGGTTGAGTCTGTGTGGTGTGGGTTTTGGGAAGTTTAATTACGGAAGGGAATGAGAGTGAGAGAGGGGCGCACTGCACACACACAGGTTAATAAGTTTTGGAGAGTTTTTTTTTTTTTTTCCTAGTTCCTAGCTCAAAACATCGTTTTGAGCAGGAACTTAGAAAAAAAAAAAAACAAACTTGGCCAAAACAATGTCGTTTTGGCTAGACAACAAATAGAGAAAAAAAAAAGGGAAGAAGGCTATTGAACTGGTTTGAACCAGTCCGGCGAAGGGCAACTGAGAGAAGTGAGGGTTGTCGTCGTCCAGAAAGGGGAGGTGACGCAGCGTTAACCCTAGAATAGATATTCTGGAATTCACCAGGAAATTGAGAAAACCTCAAGAATTATTTTATAAAATATGACATAATGCCCAAAACAGCCGAAACCCTAGTTGGCAATAAAATAAAATATAAATTAAATTAACAAAAATTCGAAAAAACTTTAAATGCACTTTTAAGCTAGTAAACAGCCTTACTTGGCCTAAAAAGCCCATAGATCACAAAAAAGTAGTGAGTTTGACTATTCTCGCAATTCCCTTCGATTTGATATGCTATAGTACCATATTTTGAGTCAAACCCTCCGACTAGTAGAAATCATTTTTTGGATTTGTGACGATCGAGCTATTGCATGAACCTCTTTGCCATCTGTTCTACATCAGGAGGTCGCCGTCCAGGGAGATGGGATGTTTTGGGCTTCTCAGCTCGATCGCCGAAGGGTCGCCCGACCCCCGCTCTTTGTATGTGGATTCGTCCATGTGTTTGACTGAACATTGTCTCGCAGGTGAAGCTTAAAAAATTTTAGTTTGGGGGAGAAAGTGCAAACTCCTCAATAATTTTGGGGAATAAATTGTAATTAGCCTATATTATAATAATTATTTTAAAAAAAGAAAGTGAGTTGACTATTTTGGAGAGTGGTAATTAGGGGTGCAACTTGGGAATGTTTGAAAGCCTTGGGATTAGCTCAAGTGGTGAGGGTGGTTAGGGTAAGGGTTAGAATTAGGCTAAATCTAGGGTTTGATTCTCTCTAATGTAATCTTATTTTTATTTTTATTTTATTATTTCTCTATCTAGCTTTAACTAACAAAAACCAAAAGAACCAAATGGGTTTGTTTCTATTACTAGTTTTTCCAACAGTGCAGTAGCAGAGGCTAAAAACAAAATTGGAAACTATGATCTGAATGAGAAGTAATGAAGACCCAGATCAGAAAATGATGTGATTAAAGAGAAACGTTAGCACAAAGATTGAGGCTTGAAGAGATTAATCAAAAGCAATACTAAGCTTTTGAGAGCTTAGCTAAAGAGAGGAGGCAGATAGAATTCTAGCCAATCCCACATTGACATTCCCACCTCCTTTTCTCTTTTTATCTTCCGAAAGGGCCAAAACAACAAAGCCCATTTCTTTCTTTTATTTTATACTAACATTACTGTTTGTCATTACATTTATTCCTCTTGGGTCTTGGCATCTTCGGTCTTCCCCACTCAGCAACTCTCTTCTTGCATCTGTGATGTATTTTGAAATCAAACTGTATGTTTTGGGTCCTACGGCTGTGACTTCTTCCCTCTCATCTCTCTCCCTGCCCAGTCACATCTTTTCCTCCTTCCTTCTTCTCCTCTCCCTCTTCTCCTCCCCGATCTCTTCTCCTTCTCTTGGGCCGTCGAGATTTGGCCGGAGTTGGTTGGGTTTGTGCAATTAAGTGAGCGAAGAGTTGGGCCAGTTGGCTGGGTTTATTTTCGTTTGGCTGGATTTGATTGTTTAGTTGTTTGAATTGTTTCATTTTGCCAAAGACAGGGAAGGAGAAGACAGAGAAGCGGTGAGAGCGAAATTTCGACGAAATTTTCGAGATTTCGGCGAAATCTTGGCGAAATCTTGACGAATGCATGTTAAAATTTTGATACCCCTGAAAATCGAAATTTAACTCCTTGGATACAAGCAAGGAGTGAAATTTCGAAAATTTCGGCGAAATTTCGGCGAAATTTTTCGTTTTTTTGGGATCCCGAAATTTTATCAAATAACCACGAAATTTCGGTAATATTTCGGCGAAATTTCGGACGAAATTTCGATCCCCCTTCAAGTGTAATTATGTGAAATTTCATCGAAATTTCGCTGTGAAATATTGAAAATTAGCTGTATACAGGCCGTACCTCATCAGTAAAATCCACACACTTAGATAGTTAGATCTCACTTTCTTCTCTCTGTCTTTCCTGCGCCAAAAATTTCTCTCCCCTTGCCTCCTTCTCCGGCGTGCTTCTCTCTCTCTCTTCGTCTCTCTTCACTCTGCGATCTCGGCCTGCGACAGCCGCCTGTGACAGCAGCCTCTTGCCTCCTCTGGCGTGACTTTCTCTCTCTTTACTCTGCAATCTCCACCTGCGACAGTGCCTTCCTCCTTCTCCGGCGTGACTCCCTGCCGGCGAGACCCCTGCAAGGTTCGTAACCCAGCCACTATTTTTGTTTCTACTTTACTGCTAGTTTCCAGCCACTTCGTCAGCCCACCTAAATAATATGAAGCAGAGAAAGATTGAAAACTGTATAACAGATTAGGGATTAAAAAAACTTTTTTTGCTCTATTTCTTCAAACTGAGAAGACATATTTTGATTGTCAATTTCATTGATTGTTTTTAAATGGTTGAAAACTTGAAATACGAAAAAGAATTAGAAAGTGACAAACTGACAATTACCCATGAAACCAATAATCATGTATAATCATGCATGATGTACTGAATCTACTGATGTGTCTTGTTAATGTGCACAGTTCGAGTTTTAATTTTTCTTTGTCTTTTAAACTTGATGATTGTATATTTGTATGTTTATTTTTTTTATAAAATTTGATGATTGTATATTTGTATGTTAATATAGTTTACACGTAATAGATTATTCATTTATGATAACAATGATCATTTTAGTAAGAAAAGTTTTTACTCAAAAAAAGATATAAAATATAGAGTAGGAAAGAAATATCCAAGTTGGATAGAGGGAAAACCCGAAGCCTAACATTTGGACTTTTTGAGTGGATATTTGAAATAACTTATATTGCATTCTGTTGTTTTTTTCTTCTCGTGCTAATCTGTCTGCCACAGAGTCATATATCTGTAAAAAAAATGACAGTGAAAGCTGTGGGAAAAATGATAATGATAATCTTTTTAATGCTAATTAAGGCAAACATTTAGTTCAAGTCAAAGGCAAAAACTAATGCTTGAAGATTCGAATATACTCGCAATTCCTGCTTTGAGAGAAAATTTCAAAGCCAATTTTAACCAAATGGTGGTCTTTGAAAGTGTTACAAGACTAATACTGCATGTTTTATGTGATCTGAGTGGAGAGGGGAAATTAAAATGAGTGTTATCAGTATGTTATCGTATAAATATTCATGAAAATTATAAATTTCATTTTCTTCCATATGCATTTAATTCATGGTTTAAAATTGTAATATAAATAAATTTGAGGTGTTATTTATATAATTATTAATTAGTGACCCATTTTTTTAACAGTATTTACCACCAGCGCACATTATATTCATCTTATATCACATAAAACCTACTATATAATTTGATTTCTTCAATGTTTTTTATCAATATAGTAGATAATATGTTAAATAAGCATATGGTCAAGTTTTATTCAAAATTTCCGTTGTTTTTATCTAATTTTGTCGAAATCGAAATTTTAATCGAAATTTCCACGAAAATTTCCGTCGAAATTTCCATCGAAAATTTCCTCGAAACCGAAATTTTACTCCTTGGATACAAGTACCAAAATTTTTTTTCCTTTTTTTTTTAAAGAAATTTATATTAGCTCTCGGAGAATTGCTTGAACTCATAAAAAAATGTTCAACTATGGGTGTAAATGAGTCGAGTTAAACCGAATACCATCATGCTCAAGCTTATATGGAGCTTGAGCTTGACTTGACTTGTTTCTTATACGCGCCGAGCTCGAACGAGACAAAAAAAAAAGTTTAATACAACGCAACCTGTATTGAGCCAATTTACATAATGTTATGACTGCTGCTATATGCACATTCTTTCTTACTACACATACATATTGATAGTTAACACCTAATAACAAAAGATCTTAAAGGACAACAAAAAGAATTCTAAATGATAAAAAAAAAACAAAAGTATTGAGAACCTACTCCACCTCCTCCTATTGAGACTACTTGATGTGAGATACACCACTATTTAGTAATAGTACTTGCGGGTTAGAATTTTAAAATTCTAAGAAAGTAACTAAAAGTCTTGGTTGGACACTATCTTTGTTGTAGATGCATGTTTTAAGTTACAGATGTAGGGTTGAGATCAGAGATGCATGTTGCATCTGCAACTACCGAGTGCTGGCAAGAAACGTCGAGCACTCGATAAGAATTGCCGAGCGCGTGATAGGATTTTTGTCCTACAACTTAAGTTTTGGACCGGGTGAAATTGGGCTTATCTTCTTAATCATTTTGAGCTTCTACTTAAAGCACCCTTAATTTATAGTAAGTTTTAGTAATCTCTTTTGACTTAATTGGAACAATAGTCCTTCAACTTTTCCTCGATTCTTACTTTAGTCCTCCAACTCTTTTTTTAAATCGAGAGGTCCTTAAACTTTTTCAGTTTTTCCACTTTAGTCCATTCTATCTATTTCATTTACATTTATGTTAAAATTGGTCACGTGCCTCTTACATTACCACTTAAAAAAGGACAAAAACATCCATCTACATATGAATTTAAGGTTGGGTGTAGATTTTTGGCACAAATGGATCGAGGGTGGGAATAGAGGGACGTTGGGCAAAATAACCAGGGTTAGAAGATGGCGAGGTTAATAGTGTCCATGAATGTTTTTGCCCTTAAAAAAGTGGTCACATGAGAAGCAAAGAATTGAGGAAATATAAACATAATAAACGATAAATTGGAAAAACTGAAAAAGTTTAAGGATCTTTAGTTTAAAAAAGGAGTTGAAGGACTAAAGCAGAAATTAAGGAAAAGTTGAAGGAATATTCCTCCAATAAAGCCTTTTTGGTGGTGAGAAGTTTTCAGTAATCTTTCATATATTGGTATTATTTAATAATAATTTTGATAATCTTGTATTTTTGTTTTATATTCAACTAATCAAGAAATGTAGCAGCAACCCTATCTGAGTTTGACTCCGAAGATTACCAAACATTTTTGCTTGATGGTATTATCTTCCGGCCATTCAATTTGAACAATGAGCAGATGTATGGATACTTTGACCAAGAGAAATTTTATGTGAGGGAAAAGGAAGAAGCTAGGGATCCGTGATTGCTAATGACATTTGAGTTAACTTAAGCGACTGATATTCTGTTTGACATCTACGGTAATTAATTACCATATATAACTTCCCTCCATGGGAAATTGGTAATTAATTATCCTGAATTTGGGGAAATAGCAAGATGGCCACAAGGCACCAGCTAACTAACATGTTACAAAATATTTATAGAGATGCCACGTCTAAACCGATATTACAAAAAGAGATAATTAAGATTAGTTCATTTAAAAAAAAAAATTTTAATAGAGACCGAAAATGTTTTAAAATTTATAAGAAAATTTTTTTAATTCATAATAATTTATAAGAAAATTATTTTCATTCATAATAAAGTTCTTTTAATTTATAAGAAAATCATTTAATTCATAATAAAGTCATTCCCCAATTTGAAGGATATTTTCCCCTATTTGAAGGGTATTTCCCCTTGTCGGGTGTAGATTAGGTTTTGTAGAAACTTATATTAAGTTTTAACTCCGAAATTTTAGGTGGAGCTCAAAATCTTAGAGTTAAAAACTAATATAAAGCCGTCAAAGAAAAAAAAATAAAAAAACTTAATTAAAAACTCTTAATCACTACCGGTCTTAGTTTAAAAAAGATTCATAAAATGGACTGCACTCTAAGTGTCCCTTAAAAAAATTTAGGAGTGGAAAGATTCTAAATCAGTGTTTAGATCCATTGGAGCCAAATAGACTTAGGGAAAGATGACTTCACACGACCCACCTTTGTAATCAATATATGAAGCTCTGGTATTCACTTTACAAATGAAAGCTTTATATTTTGGCAACCAGTGTTACATATACATCATACTTAAGGGTGGGTTTTATTCCCAAAATACCGCAAAATCCCAATACCATACTGTTTCCGATTCTGATGGTACGGTATTTTTTTGGCCATTTGCGATATCGGCACAAATATTGTTCCGTTCCCGCAAAAATGGTATCGAAAATGGTATAGGTATTTGAATACCGTCGACATTCCAATACTGCATATATATCATCAGTCTCCCTATTGCCTCCACTCCATCTCCTCCATCTCCTCCATCTGTCTGTCTCTAGAAGCAAATTCTCTCTCTTGGTCGCCTCCACTTCTTCATTGTTCACCAATTGTTGTGTAACCAGACTCACCACTACCATCGCCTCCCTCTGTCTCTTACCACCGTCACCACCATTTGGCCTCCCTTTGTCTCTCACCACTTTCACCACCATCGCCTCCCTCTGTCAATCTCTCCCTCTATCTCTCACTACCATCACCACCATCGCCTCCTTCTGTCTCTCACCTTCGTCACCACCATCACCCTCTATTAGTCTCTTAATTTGGACAGTGTCAGAATGCCCATTACCGTTCCGACACCATCTCATTCCGACCGATACCGTATTGAGCAGTTTTCGACTACCGTCAACACAGTATCAGAATTCAATTCTTCTTCCTTGACCCCTAACAGTCGGAGTGCGGTATGGGGAATACGATATGGTTACCGTACCATTCCCAGCCCTAATCATACTTCATGCATTTAAACAATAAATATCGAAGTAGTACTTAATGGTAGCAACAAATTATGTCTCTCCCAACCATTTCAAAGACTCAACTAATAAAACCAGATACAATCATCCAATGATCCGAATAGGTATGGTTGCAGAGATATCCAATTTCTTAATTGGACCAAGATGAACCCTGTTACAAGACTTCAGGAATCGACTTGTCATGTGACAGCTGATGGGAAAAGCAAAAGCCTCTTAAGATTTCATACAACAAAATGAAATGCTTGTAAGTCAGTTATCACCGGTTACCAAATGCTTCACAGGAATATCTAGAACAGCCAGAGCTTCTGAGTTTTAAGTCCAATTATTCTAAAATTTCTCCCTCCTCTATGTCATCATCTGCTAATAAGAATTCCCTAACAAGTGAAATTTTTCCTTCTTCTACCCCTTCTTCCTTGTTAAATTCACCTTCCAAATCAAGAAAATCATCAGGATTGATTTCGGCAATAAGATCTGAATAAGCGTCTATTAAGCCTTGATCAAAATTAAAATCCATGTCTTCAAAAGATCCTTCTTCCTTAACCTTGGAACTGGAATGTGAACCATTGCCTCCTGCTACTGTTACAGACAAAGACTTATCTGATGAATTATTTAGTGCTTTCTCACACCTGCTTCTACTGGAGATATGAGGCAGGGAACTTGAAGTCTCATGTTTCATGAGATCAAACACCTTAGGATGGCTGTTGTCTTCCTCTATTTCCTCCTCCTTAAAGGGTACACCTCCAGGGCTCGGATCATTGCTTTCATAAGTCTTAAGCTCTGGTTTGCGAACAGTAGGAGCGGAATCTTTAACTACTTCAAAATCCACACTGTGTGAAGGGAGAAAAACATAAATGACCGGGTATTCCAAAATAACTAAGTTGGCTAATTGCTGCCTTATTGGAACTCTTATGTCCAACTCACAGAAAGGTGATCTAGCGCCCTGTAACAACAGCCAAAAGATAAAAATAAAAAGAATTGTTTATTAGGCAGTATTTGCTATATTTCCAACATAAGTAATACAACTATCACAAAGTAGGTATATTACAATTAAAAGCCAACTCTAATTGGGCCCAGTGAACACAATTTTTCGTCATAGTCATAGCCCAACCTAACTGTCTATGTATGTTTTGACCTACAAGTATACCCATTTATTATATACAATTATATGCATACATATATATATATAAATATATATTCCTGCAAGAGAGGGTGTCCATGAAAACCAAGTTAATTGCAACTTCAACACCATAGCAGTTGCGCAAAGCATATGTCAGCCTACAAGATTAAAAGATGGTAGGAAGATGATGCACCATCAACCAAAGCAGTTTCCAATCCATCATAGACACACACAATGCATTTTAGCCACACACATTGCAAGGTACATCAGAGATAATGGTGCATGATAACAGTCACACAGTTTAGGCTCACTGCTGGAGACTGCACTTTTTGCGTTAGGGCCAGAATAAATACTGGTTGGATATCCTTAACCTGACCAAGGGGGTACCTAGCTGGTTAACTATTTTCAGGTTTCAACTTGATATTCTAGATGTTCACAGTTAATTATTAAACATCAACCAGAAAACAAAAATTACAAACCTGATATCTACGGATAAAAAGCTTAAGACAATCCAACTTCTCCTTGCAGAATAGCCTTAACGGATGATTCCATGGGCCAGGTTTTAGATGGTTCTCAATAATAGAGTAGAGGTTCATGTTTTCATTTGCTCTGCATGAACATCAAAATGCATCAGTTTTCAAAGTATTGTACCCAGGCCTTAACTAAGAAATTAAACATCACTAGATTTCTCAAAGAAGAAAGACTCTCACCCATGGTCAATTAGAACAACATCTGTCGAGTGAAATCGCCATTCAATCGTCCATGAGATGCATTTCTTCCTGAAGCAGATCACACAAACATAAATAATCAAGAAAACTAATAACTGATTTAGAGCCTCCACTGTGGCAATCTTCAAATCAACCACACTCAAAGAACTAAGTCTCCTGTATCACTCATGAAGAATCATAAAAAAGTCAATCAACATGTAAAGGTCAAGACACGCATCATCTCCTTTCAATTTTTGTAAACCCTTCCACTTGAACAACATTTAAGAGATTTAAAAGGAAAAAGAAGAAGAAGAAGAACGAAGTCATCAGATATCATACTTCTCATAGAGACAAGAAGTTTGCAACTTGATGACTTATTGCTTCATACCACAGTGGAATTAAAATAACATGTCAGAACACTAAACTATCATCTTCATGAAACGTAGGTATCCCAAAGCATATGCAGGGACCAAGGAATAATCCATCCTCCCATCAATCTAGAGTGAAAAGCTTTGAGAAAATTTAACCTTTGATCATATCGAGTTTGATTCTTCTCCCTTTTTGACATTCCACTTGGTAGAAGTAATAGCTTAGTTCTGCGACTGGCAGCAGCACTCCGAAGGCTTTTAAGGTGATATGGCAGCCTAAAATAATGAAATCTACATAACTTATTTCTCAATCTCTGAGAAGATTCAGCAACCCTCTTCACTTCCTCAAGCAAATTGAAGTCTGCACAGAGAATTTTCCAATACAGATGCAATGGTTAAAATATGTGAGAACGAAAACCAAGAAAATTAAAGCCAACTCTCAAGCTTAACATGCAAAATTCTTTAAACATGGAAAAGGGTATGGAATTCTGCTTAAGAAGAAAACAAAAGAATGAATTTGACTGGTTATATCCTATACGTTATTTATCTTAAAAACCTCCAAAAGGATGCTCAAAGTTCATGAAGACATATCAAACAATGCTAAAATTAACAACAAACATTGCACTTTATCCATAAAAGCATTCCGGACGAAAGAACAAGCAGTGATATTCAACAAAAGAAGTCAAATCTTCTAAAGTTAATTCCCACAGCTAGAAACAGTTTTTAACCATACAATAAGTATTCAAGTTTCATTAAAGCATTCTCAAGCAGACTATAACATACCCATAAAAAATAAAAATAATAACAGAGCCTTAAAGGGTATTTGAAATTCACATCCAACATATCAATTTTTTCAAGGAAAGAAACTACCCACCATTATTAAAAACTTCTCAAACTGAAAACTTTGAATAAAATGAGTATTGGAAGATACCAGAAAGCAGCTGATTATCGTCTATCTGAGAGAGCGGGACAAACTGGGTTTGTTTCCTCTTGCCCGTGCAACCAGTACGTTGTTTGTGAGCTTTGATGCATGGTAAGCTACAGGAGCGTATGGAGCAGCCTGGACATTTGTACTTTGATGGGTTCGCTTTGCACTCTTTGCATACTTCTGGGTCTTTCAGTTTTGGGTTTGCTGAAGCTAGTTCTCCTCGTTCCTCCATTTTCACACACACTGAGAGGGGTTTGGGTGGGGAGGGACAAATCAAGGGATCAAATGTTGGTCCTTCAGCAGGCTTACTCACAATGACACTAGATGAAACCCTATTAGAAACTTGACCCCTTCCTGTTAAACCTGAGGAAGGATACTACTTCATTGAGATGAGGTCTGCAACATCGCCAGAATTTACAGGAATGTGGAAAACTAAAATCAAAAAGAGAGTTTCTTGCAGGTTGCCAATCCATGACAAACCAAAAGTGATATACAATGATCTGATTTTAAAATCAATGCACAGAAACAGTTCTGCAAGCTTCTACTCAGCAGGTTCTTAAGTGCATATGTATAGGAAAAAAATTAAATTGAAAATAAAGGCAGATTGACAAACGCTCAAGAACTAACCGGGTTGACAACAAAAGCAGATTAACTTCTACACATCAAGCTCAAAAAGATAATTCCCTTACATATATATTCCGCATTTTAAAATGAAGAACTCATTCAAAGAACTCATCTTATAGAACATCTCCAAAACCATTTGGTTCTGAAATGCATTAAACTGCCTTTCCAAGTGAAGTTTAATTCAAAACAAAGAAGCATCTGAGAGCTCTCAAGTCATCTTTAAGTGAACCCAGTTAAACTTCAATTAAGAACCCTATGTATCATATGATATGTCAATACATAATGTATTGTATGATACGGGTAGCATATTGTTAGGTACATCACAATCAACATACAATGGTGAGATACAGATGAGATGGAAAAACATGTATTATATATCATAACTACAAGCTTTATCACAGTGCGGGAAAAATTTATAGCAAAATGGCACCGCTGAGGTTTTTTTTTTGTAAGATATCAGAACTAAGGTATGGCATGACATAATATCTTAACAACAGAAGCTTTTTTTTAGTAACTGAAACTAGATGTAAAACCAAACTTCAAAGAAACATACGCACTAGTGCCTGAAAAAGCTGAAAGAAAGTTCAAACAGTACACAGATTAAAAACCAAATACATGCATAGGTGCCCTCATGTAAAGAGTCAGAGGCTTTCTTCTGCTGGCACACACTTTTGATGCCCTTATTCTACATAAAATTCTCACCCACAATATCCTCTTCTGGAAAGGTTCCACTGTGAATGTGTTAACCCCTAACATGCATATTTGACATAACAAATACATAATCATGCTTAAAAGTATGACTGTTTCTCTTATCAATTAATTTGTAAGCCATTGGAGATCAGCAAAACCAATGTCATACAATGTGGAAGATTCCTACTTTTTTGTTTTCTCCTAAAACTCTGGAATGCAGTCAGCAGCAGTAATTTTCAAAGAAACAATCAACCTTCTGGTGCTTAGTGATGCTAAATTAATCTCTTAAGATATGAGTTCAATCATTTCTATTAAATTTTTAGTTCAATTTTCTTTAGCAAATTTAGATATATATATTTCTTAATTTGCATCACAACTAGCTCCTTATTTTTTCCTAATAGTTTTTCCTCCCTTTCTTTTTTTTTTTTTTTCCTTCTCGTTTTAATTTCTTTTCTATAATAGAAAACAATTCTTTCTTTCTTATTCCAAGTTTTGTGTCAACTAATGAATTGTGTGAATCGTAGAAAAATTGATTTCAAATCCTCCTCTCTCTCTCTCTCTCTCTTCAGCAACCTAAAAAATAGTCTCAAGCAACAAATTTTACTCAAAAGGAACCCCAAATTTCGAAAACCAAGAATTTGAGGTTTAGTTCTTTACAATCTTTGATACAAGAACTCCAACATTAAAGGCTCAAACTCAAATAGTCTCAAGCAACAACTTGCTACCAGTCCACCAAAGAACCTCATGCTTTGTCACAATGACATAGCTAAAGTCACCAAGCAATTGAATTTATATCACTAAACACCATAATTACAGTTGGGGACCCGAATTCGCTCAATGCAACCAACCCCAGAACCCCCATACACTGTTCCGAGCAGCAAAAATAGAATTTTGTTCAGAATTAAAAATTCAAACCCTAACCCAAATTCAGCAAATAAAGAACTTCAAGTAAACCCTAATTACTGAAAAGAATGAATCTCTTAAAAGTAAACTTACCGCTGCTATCGTAGGGCTCGTAGTCCATGGGCAGTTGAAACCCTCATCAAAATCGAAACACAGCTCCAAAACGACACCGCACGAAAATCGCAAAACAACGACGAGGTTGAAGATTGAAGAGTGTGTCTTCTGTGTTCGCGTTTCGTGGAGAAGAGGTTTTGGAAAGTATAGAGAGTGAAATTAGTGGCGGTCGGAAGAGAAATCAGTGCCACTGGAGAACCCACACCACTCTTGTCGGCTGAGTAGAGAAATTTGGAAAACTAAAAATTTGTTTAACCTTTCAACCATGTTTAAAAAAAAATCAAGGATTAAAGTTTTAAAGATTAAAAAGATAAAAAGTTAAAAGTCTTTAATTAACTTAAATTTGAGTTAATTTTTTAAATTTCTTGCGACTTTCTTTTTTCTTTCTCTTTCTCCAATATTTTTTTTTTTTCTAAAAATAAAAAAACTAAAGGATTACGGACTCCTAAAAAATAAAGTAAACACACCCATCTTAAAATTAAAAAAGAAAAATTTACTTTAAACACCCAATCAAATTTATAAAATAAATAATTTTAAAGTCCATTATACCCCTATTATTAAATTAACCTACTTAATATTTTCAAGAGCAAATGAAAACAATGGTCTTTGAACTTTACCCTTTTGTATCACTTTAGTCTACAAACTTAATTTTTTTTTTTTTTTTTTTTTTAATTCTATAGTCTCCGAACTTTCACCGTGTATTCATTCTGTCAATTTCATCCATTTTTTCCGTCAAGTTTAACCACGTATCAAGCATGTAAGCCACTTTTGAAATGTAAAAATGATAACTCATCCCCTCTTTCTTTCTCTAACGTATATACATGACTAAAATTGACCAAAAGTTTATAGATAAAATTGACGGAATAGACTAAAGTGATACACATGTGAAAATTCGTAGACTATATAATTCAAAAAATAAATTCATGAACCAAAGTGATACTCAAGGTAAAGTTCGAAAACCATTATTATAATTTTCTCTATTTAAAATCTTAAAAGGGTCCACATAATGACAAATAAATCAACTTTTCAAAAAAAAAAAAAAAGTGCTTTATGGTGTTTATAATTCTTGTTTGACAAGAACTATGCAAAGGTAGTTCCTATTCGATAGGAATTTTGTAATGACAAATATAATAAGGGTGGATGTGACTCCATAAGCTTTAGTTTTTTAGCAAATTACATTTAAATCAATAAAACATTTCAATATTATATAAAGGTTAATGTAAATTTTATTTTCCCATAAAAGTCAATGAGTTTTGAAATTATATCTCATTTTAGTCACTAAACTCAATCCACTTAATTATGTTATGTATTTTGGTACATTAGAAAATATCAATTTTCTCATCCCTTTTTTTATTACTTATGAGCGTAAAATTATGAGGTTGCCCTTAATTTAGTTTAGGGTATAGAAATGTGATTTATGGTATAGAAATGAGGTGCATGGTATATAAATGGGGTTTAGGATTTAGAATTAGGATTTTAGAGCTTATGGCTTATGATTTAGGTCTCGGGTTTTGGGCGTCCAAAACCTGTGAGCTAAACTTTAAGTTGTTTTGCTGCGTAGCAGTTAAACACAAACCTAATTCAAATCTAAATTTGAATGGTAATGTATGTTTATTAATTTATTGTAATTTATCTTTTTTTCATTTTGGTCAATACTCAATAGTGATTAAAAAATGAAATTATGAAAAATTGCATTGATTAAAATGTAATTGTAAAAAGTTTTATTAATTTAGAGAGACTTAGAGTTCAGTCCATTTTATCAGTCTGTTTTAAACTAAAACCGGTAGTGATTTAGGGTTTTTAATTAAGTTATTTTATTTTTCTTCTTTGACGGCTTTATGTTAGGTTTTAACTTCAAGATTTTGGGCATACAGCCTCTACAAAGCCCACTCTACACCCTAGGAGGAGAAATACCCTTCAAATCAATGAATGACTTTATTATGAATTAAAATGATTTTCTTATAAATTATTATGAAATAAAATAATTTTCTTATAAATTTTAAAATACCTCTGATCTCTATATAAAAACTGTTTTTCTAAAAAACCTAAGTCTAATTATCTCATTAATTTATTTGTAATTAGTCTTGCATTTTTTGCATTTTATGTTGGTTAATGAACTTTTAACAAATTTATAAGAGAAAGACAAAACGTATGTTTACACCTTTTTTTAGTATAGTTTTTGTTGAATAGTGGCCACATTGTAAAACATGAAAAAAAATAAAAATAAAAAGTAAAAAGCGTACGCTAATGTAACATCCCAAATTTTACTAATTTTGGTTTTGGTGGTGTTATTAAATTTATTATAGTTTAGAAGTAATATTTACATTTTTCTTTGCAATCACAAACATGAATTTGATTCACATGCTTGGATTAATAAAAAATTACTTCCTTTTATACACTTGTTACAATTATAATTATGTGATTATGCTTACTTTGAATTTCCATATTTGATTAAATGATTAGGCATGCACAATTTGTCTTGTGGAAACAATTAAATTGCTTAAGTGTTTCATTAAGCCTACTCGGATCACATATGCATGCACTTGTACATATGTGTGATTTGTATACTTACACTAGGTTTAGAAATTCAAGAGTTGACCAAAGGAATATCAAGGATCAAAATGTTTGACCTTGAAACCTTAGCAATTGACCTGTTTACACAACTAAGGCTAGAACCCTAAGATACTTAAGTAAGACATAAGGAAAACAGTCATGGCATGAATTGTTGATCATAACCAAAGCTGGAGGTTGAGTGTGATCTTGGGTTAAGGAAAAAAAAGAAATTAAATGATGGTTTTTGTTTAAGTGAATTAAGCAAGGAAAGAAAGTAATAGACTGAATTAACCTAGTCCATTAGGCTACACACTTATTAAGCTAGGTTTTAAGGGATTGACCAGTCACTTAGAGCCCTCTTGAGAAACCAAAAGCCCTGAAAAGCTATCCCCAAGACACCTTTTTCATGCCAAAACTGAATATGAAAAGGTGACTCTTCAATTTCCCTCCAACAGCCATATTCTTCCCTATTAAACTAAGCCTCCATTCAAACAAACCTCTCCCATAATTAATTCAGTATTAACAAGAGAAAGAAAAAGGGACAGATTAAGGGAAGAAGAGGAATTCAAGAAATCCAAGAAAAGGAGAAGGAGAAGTGCAGCCACATTGCCTTCGAAGAGATTTCTGGTAAGAAAACCTCCAAAGCAGTCTTTCAAGTTCTTCAATATTTTTTCTTAGGATTAGAATGACGATAAAATAACTTGGATAATTTGCATTTCGAAAATCAATAGGCTGCTAGAATCAAGAATCACTCAAATCCAACTTGTTATGGATTTGTAGTGAATTTTACAAGTTGCTGCATTTTCTGCATGTTTTCAAAAAGAGGAGCCTTAGGTTTTTATGCATGAATTTTGATTTGAAATTGTTACAGTGGCTTTTACTTTGATTTCAAACATTTTCCAATTAACCTTATTTGATTTAGTTTAGTATACACAAAAATGAGATTTTTACCCTATCAAGAGTGTTTATGAAGAAAATTCAGTTTCTAGTGTGAGATTTAGCACTTTGAAAACCCCACTTTCACAACTCCAAATGCTTTGAAAATGTTTGCACATGAGCATCATTGTGTCTACTAGTTTTCTGTGAAAAATATTATTCAAATGATTTTTGTACGATTTTATAAAATTCATGGAGCAAGCGCTACTCTTTTGACATTTTTAAGATTTCAATGGGATATCAAACTGCTATTTTCCATTCTCAAACTTTTTGGCCTAAACTTTCAATTTCAACAAGTCACAAATCACTCATGTGATTGTTCTAGGAACAAAAAGGAGTCAAATTACCCATAGATTGAAATTTGAGTTTTCAAACCCCTTACTTTTCAACTAAAACTTTAAAAATTAGTTTATGCAGCATGTCTATTTTTCTGTTATGACTTTTGTGATATTTTTAAACCTTCAATTATGCTTTGATACATGATTTAGAACTTGTGAGGGGTCAGATTTTAATTGTTATCTTGATAGGGTCAGATTTTAATGATTTAGAACTTGTGAGGATGTGACGTTGTCATATCCTGTTTTTGTTGTAGTGGTCATACTAACAAGCAGATAAAATTGTGTCACATTCTATGAAATTTCAAATTAATGTGTTGTACAATTCGAATGGTCAAATGAGTTAAATGGTTTGTTGAAAAACTATTAAATTTCATCCACTACTTCTATTAAATACCAAGCCACATTTCTTGAAAACTCCACAATGAAAAAGCCTCATTACAGATTCATTATAATTCCAGTAAACACAATGAAAAATCCCCATGACATAAGAAGCCCAAAACACAGACACTTCTCTCTTTTTCTCCCCCTTATAATATCACTTTCAATTCCTCTAATCTTCTTCAGCAATCCAGGTATCACACTTGTGGAACACGGACACATTTCAAGATCAAGCCATCTAAAAATGTTGCAGCTTCTATTTCTCTACACAGATACAAAGCAATTCAAAAGGTTGAAGAAAAAAATTAGAAAAAAAAGAAGTTGAAGAAAAAACAAAAACAAAAAACACAAATATATAGAAAAATTTAAAGACTCACCTATGTGAACCCATGTGTTTCTCTACATAGATGTAAAGCAATTCAAAGGGTTAAAGAAAAAAATTATAAAAAAAAAAAAAGGTTGAAAAAAAAAATACAAATATACAGAAAAACTTGAACACTCACACCCATGTAAACCCTTTGTGTTTCTCTACACAGATATAAAGCAATTCAAAAGGTTGAAGAAAAAGAAAACACAAATATACAGAAAAACTTAAACACTCACCCCTATAAACCGTGGGCAATCATAAAATCTCCTCCCTGGATTTGCATTTGTCCGTGGAGCTATCATTCGACAATGGCAGCGCATAGGCGATTCAACCTCTTCATTATGGGTCATGGCTCCGTGGCTTAAGTACTGCCGATTACTAATGTTGCTCATGGCTGCAAGGGAGGGTGAGATAAAGAGAGAGAGTGTGTTGGTGATCTAGAATTGAATCTCTTGTTGAATTGAGAGGGTAAGTGTTCAAAATCCTAAAGCTATCGTAGTGAATCTTCAGAGGAAAAGCAAGCCCGTTCCAACTCAAATGAGCCAGAGTTAGTGACGTGGCATTTGTGGATCTAAGGGATAGCCTTGGTGGCATGACATGTGGAGTTTATGAGTGGAATTACAAATTTGCCCATGCTAGCTCAGCATTTCAAATGATGGTTTGCTAAAATTAATGAAAGTGGGTAAAGTAAGACATGAGAGTTAGTTTCAAGGGGTAAAGTAAGACAAAACAAACCTTTGGGGGTGAAGTTGGACTAAAAGTTACTTTTAGGGGGGAAAATAATAAGTCTTTTCAAAATTCCAAAAGAATAAAATTTTAATATAAAAAAGAAGTATATCACCGTAACCATCATCACCACTACCACCATCACAGCCTTGCCACCACCTTGGCCGCCACTCCCCACCACCACCCCCAACTTACTCCCACGACCCAATCGAAATGTTTTGTTTTCCATCTTTTTTTGTTCTACACTAATACAAATGGATACCAACAAACAAAATAGATTGAGATTTTTTCTTGGCACATGCTCTGTTGGATTAAGGTTCTCGCCAAATTACAATGGTTCAACCTCAATATAACTAATGACCCAAAATCCAATTTAGTAGTAGGAGAAATGGAAAAGTATACATTCGAATGAATGCTACAGTAGTAAACAGTTCTATATGTAGCTATTTGACATAGTTTTTGGTGACTAACTTTATTTAACGTCCCAGATCTATGATTTGTTTTATGTTGCCAAGTCTTCTTCTCAGTGTAAAGTGAATTATCCTTTTTTGATCGTCATTTTCCTGGAGTGTTTTCCTAGAGATCGATATATCTTGAGCATATATATATATATTGGAGGATTAGATTTATATATATATATTTTTGTCAAGATTGATTCATTGAAATTTAAAACCTAGAACAAGAACCAAATACATAACAAAATAGGCCTAAGGCCCAAGTCAGTACAAGAGAGGAAAGTAACGACTACGTTAGAGATAAAGAGATAAGGAAGAAGAAGGGAAAGGAGGCAGATGAGGGTATACTCGATCTAAAACAGGGAATCTAGATCGAACAAGCTGTCACTTTTACATTTTCTTGACTTATAGGTGACCCA
This sequence comes from Dryas drummondii, assembly GCA_003254865.1. Taxonomy (NCBI): domain Eukaryota; kingdom Viridiplantae; phylum Streptophyta; class Magnoliopsida; order Rosales; family Rosaceae; genus Dryas; species Dryas drummondii. Next base: position 191,913 of record QANW01000506.1, read on the forward strand.
GATAAGGCAGGAGTATTAGATTGAGATTAAATTGTCAATTTCTTTTGCAATTCCTATTGATTTCAAAAATTCTAGATACATGATATTCAAACAATAAGAAAATTTGTAATTAATGGTAATTTAAAGAGTAAAATTCACCGTTAGTCCACTTACTTTCATGTTTTTTCTAAGTTGGTCAACGATTTTTTTTTTTTACCAAATTGGTTCACTTTCTTTTCGACGTTTACCTACTTGGTCCATTCTGTCAATTTTGTTATAAATTCTGTTAAAAGATGAACAAAATGATATTTTCATATTAAATAAATTTTAAATTCTATTTCTAATTTAAAAAATATTAAAACTAAAAAATAAAAAATAAATTTTAAATAAATCACCAAAACAAACCCCAACCCCACATGCAGCCCCTCACACAACCCCTCCTTCCCTATTGGCTAACCCTAACACCACTGCCCGACAACCCATCGACCCCCTTTCCCACCTCTGCAACAGTTGGCGACCCCTTCTTCCCCCTCCCCTCTCTTTCTCTCTTCCTCTATTTTCCCATCTCTCTTTGCTTCTCTTCCCTTCCACCACCATCTACGCCGATCACAAAGGCACCACCTGCAGCATCAACTTGTCAATGCCTCTGCACCGGGCGACAACCCTTCTTCCCCTTCCCTTTTCTCTCTTTCTTATATATATATATATATCTCTGTCTCTGTTTATTCCTTTCTCTTTTAAATCTGCAAACCAAAACCAAAACCAAATATAAAATATCCAATCAAAAACCCACTAATCCAACAAACTATGAAGTGATTGTGAAGTTTGATTTGTAGATCCAATTCAAACAACTTGATAATTCAAAAACCAACAATTATCAAACAAAGAAGACAAAGCTAGATTTGCAGATCTAGAGAGAGAAATGAATAGAGAGAGGGGAAAAAAAAGGGGCAGAGAGAGGGAGAGAGGAAAAAGGAGGGGAGGCTGGTAGGGTGGGTTTCTGATGGTGGATAGAGAGTTGAGGGTGGTGGGGTGGTCGGGGCACGAGTTTGGGAGGGGAAGGAAGGGGATGGTGGGTTTGAATTTTTGGCTTTTTTTTTTGTTGGTTTTCTTTTTTCCTCTTCTTTATTTCTAGTATTTTTTTTTAAACTATAATAAAAGTGGTTGGGGGTGTGTTGCATAAGAATAAAGAAAGAAGAAAGAAGAAGAAAAAAGGAGAAAAGAAGGAAAATGAATAAAAAGTCTATTATGCCCTCTAATTTGACGGAAAACTGTTAAAAATTTACGAAATAGACCAAGTAGGTAAACGTCAAAAAGAAAGTGGACCAACTTGGTACAAAAAAAAAAAAATCATAGACCAACTTGGGAAAAACGTAAAAGTACTTCATCCAAACAATTCCCATGAAAATTGCAATTACTTCATCCAAACACAACATTAATGAATTCTCATTTGTTATGTTGCTTTACTTACTAATTTGAAAGCAAAATTCTATGTTTCTATTTCATGAGTTCATTTTAAACTCAAAAACTCACCACTTATGCAAGCTCTTGCTGGTTGTCCTTTTTTTAGTTAAAATTAAAAATTTTACTATGATTTTTGGGTTTCAAACTCTAGTATCAATTAGCCTTACATTGATCATTAGCTTTGGGATGAGCTTAATTTCAAAATTGGTGACCAATGTGGCTCTGGCTAAAACATGCTTAAAGTGATAGGCCCCACTTTGGGGTGTGACAGCCAAGCTTCATATCCAACATATGTTTTCATTGATGTGAGTTAACCTATTACCAATTTTTTGAAAGTTATCAATTGGGTCATCATTGTATTTTGATTTTCGACTTAAAAAAAAAAAAAAACCCAATTTATAAATACGTCAAAACCAATTCTTTCAAATTATATTTCCGGACAAAGAAGTCAAAATGGAAGGATCATGCTCAAAATAGCCTAAGTCTTCAAAACTAACAAAGAAAAAATAATAACTTGGTCCACTCTAAAGTGCCTAGATGAATTTTGGTTAAGAGTTCAAATATTAATTAGTAAAATCTAACAATTACGTCAGCATAATAGTAACTTTTTAATTGGTCATATATTACTTGTGAAATTTTGATATTGTCGAACACAACTTGATTATTAAACATGTAACATGATATGACACCCTGTACTCCTCATGCAAGTACACTAAGCCCTCTTGCAATCCCAAATGCAATTTGGACGTCCAATCAGGCCTTGAAATCCTAAAACAAAGAAAGCTAGCCAATGTTCCTATTGACCAAGAATACTTTCTATCTATAACATTCAGTCTTGTATAAGACAATCTATGTAATTAATATTGTATAGTAGGATTAGCTTGACTTTCTCCACTAAACGTGGATCTAGGCTTGGTACCTAAGCTTTGTAATCTCTTTATATGTACATCCCCTGTATCAATACGATTATCAAATTCTTCTTTCATACCAAACTTTACATGGTATAAGAGCAACTTTAATCATTTTCCCTCATTGTTCATCTTTTTTCCATCATTCCTTCCACCATGACAAATAGTCAGGAAGAGCCATCAAATAAAGACTTGAAACTCAAAAATTCTGAGAAAACCTATACCATTAGCAACACAGAGTATGACATATCATTACCCTACTTTCTGTATCATTCGGATAATCTGGGTGCAGTCTTGGTGTCATAACCTTTACTTGGCGATAACTATCCCATCTGGAGTAGAGCCATGCGTATGGCTCTCAAAGCCGAGAACAAGCTCGGGTTCATCACTGGTTCTATTCCACGACCAGAAACTTCGTCGTATAATCTGTCTCAATGGATGCGTTGCAACAGTATGATTCTTTCTTGAAATATGAATAGTCTTTCCTTTGAAATCTCCAACTCTGTCATCTATATAGAGACAACCCCAAAGTGTGGAACAACCTCAAGGATCGTTTTTCTCAAAAGAATGCACCACGCATTTTTGAGATTCATCGGGCCATCACCAATCACAGGCAGGATAATTCTTCTATTGCCTCGTATTATACTGTTCTTAAGGGTTATTGGGATGAGTTATCATCCTACACCACCATTAGCCCTTGTTCTTGTGATGCAACCAAGACAAGGAATGGTCTACTTCAAGAAGAGCGTCTTATGCAGTTCCTAGCAAGTCTAAATGAATCTTATGCCCCAGTACGCAGCAATATCTTTCTCATGGATCCTCTGCCATCTGTAAACAAAGCGCAGGCTCTTTTGCTGCAAGATGAGAGGCAACGTTCTTTGTATCATATTCCTGCACAAGTGATTGATCAATCCGCCATGGCTGCATCTCACTCTTTATCTACATCCAAGCTACAATATCATTGCGACTTCTGGGACAAAAATGGCCATAGTGAATCCCGTTGTCTTAAGAAAAATAAGCTATTGTATCAATGTGATTTTTGTGGGCAGAAAGGACACACTGCTTCTCGCTGCAATAAAAATCTCAATTGCCAAGATCGCCAAGGCCATCAAGGCTACTCTAGCTAAGGCTTTTCCTCCTCACGCCAAGGTTCTTCATCCTCACGTTCCTTCACAAGGAATCAACAAAATCAGCCTTTTGCTAATGCACCTACATCCACCAATGTTTCAAACACACCAAGTTTGCCATTTACAGTGGAGCAATGCCAACAATTGCTTGCCTTGATCCCATCTGGTAATCCTACCACTCCCTTGGCAAATTTTGCAGGTTAAACTTGTGGTTACACTTCTCTTTCTAAATCTTGGATAATTGACTCTAGAGCCACTGATCATATGGTTTCTAATTCTCATTTGCTCATTTCTAAAGAGGTGGTCACTACCACGCCTATAAAGCTACCTACTGGCCAAACCGCTGCCATCTCTCACGTTGGGACTGCCTCCCCAACACCTAATCTTCATTTGAGCAATGTTCTAGATTTTAACTTGAATATTCTCTCCGTGCATCAACTCACTAAGAATTTAAATTGCTCTCTCACTTTTTATCCTCACCATTATATTTTTCAGGACCTGGATACTAGGAAGAAGATTGGCAAGGGTAGAGAACATGGTGGTCTCTACTATTTGGAATTTGATGTCACACCAATTGCTTCCGCAATACAATATTTGTCTTTTGAAGTTTTCCATTAGCGCCTAGGCCATCCATCACCCTCTCTTCAGTGTCATCTTCCAAATTTCAAGCAATCCAGATCTTCTTCCCCCAAGAGTGTTTGTACTGTTTGTCCTTTAGCAGAGCATATTAAGCTATATTTTCCAATAAGCACAATTTCATCTAAACATTGTTTTGATCTCATACACTGTAATGTCGATCTGGGGACCATTTTCTATATCTACTATTACTGAATCCAAATATTTTCTTACCATTGTAGATGATTTTTCACGCACTATTTGGGTTTATCTCATGCGTTTTAAATTTGATGTTAGTACTTATTTTAAACATTTTTTTTTTTGCTATGGTAAAAAATCAATTCAATTGTTCCATCAAAACCATACACACAGACAATGGCCTTGAAATTTTTAACAATGACATGAACAACTATTTTTCCTCCCTTGGAGTTATTCACCAACACAGTTGTGTGGGTACTACCACAGCAAAATGGCGTTGTGGAACGTAAACATCGCCACCTTCTTAATGTAGCCCGATCTCTTCGTTTTCAATCCAATTTACCACTTGATTTTTGGGGTGAGTGCATTTTAACAGCTGCCTACTTGATTAATCGCTTACCTACAAAGATTTTGCACGGGAAAACACCTTATGAAGTCCTTTTTCATGGCACACATTCCTATGATCATTTACGCATTTTTGGTTGTTTATGTTGTGGTCATAATGTTTTACACATATTACATAAATTTGAAAAACGGGCAAAACCTGGCATTTTCATTGGTTACCCACATGCACAAAAGACCTACAAAATATTTGATTTAGAGACCAAAACCATTTACACAAGTCGGGATGTCATATTTTATGAGGAATTGTTTCCTTATCGCCCTCACTCACCTTCAACTTCCACTCATGTTCTTCCCCAACCAGTCTCCGATATCTCTTTTACACCACTGATATCTTTTACACCACTTCTACCCACATCCTCTTCGAGTTCTCTTCCCACTGTCAACCATATGACCACATAGCCTATCGCCACACCACCTTCATCTCGCATTGCCACATAACCTTCCTTGCCCCAATCACTTGAGTCACTTGCCACAACCACTTCCCCTCCACACAGCCCACCTCCCTCTTCCTCGCCCATCCAAGAAGAACAGTCCTTATCACCACGTCACCATCGTCCTTCACCATATTTAGCTAATTACCACTGTTCTCAAGCTCATGCCAATCTTTTTTCTTCTCTTCAGAGAATGAAAGGTACACGCTATCCTTTGTCATTATCTTTCTTATCATCATTTTTCTCCTAAACACACTTCATTTCTTGCTTCCCTTTCTTCTGACGTTAAGCCTAGTTCCTTTTCTCAAGCTCATGTAAACCCAAAGTGGCGTGAGGCTATGCAGGCTGAACTATTAGCTTTGGAGAATAACCATACATGGACAGTCATGCCTTTACCAGCACATAAAAGGCCTATTGGGTGTAAATGGGTATACAAAATCAAGAGGCATGTTGATGGCACCATTGAACGCTACAAGGCTCGCCTTGTGATTAGGGGTTACACACAAATGGAGGGAATTGATTACAAGGAGACTTTTTCCCCTATGGCTAAGTTAATAACTGTAAGAGTATTACTCACCGTGGCCGCTGCTCAAGGCTGGTCTCTCCATCAATTGGATGTCCATAATGCCTTTTTGCACGACGACCTTCATGAGGAGGTTTATATGTCTCTTCCTTCTGGATATGCTGCTATGGGGGAGACTAATCTGGTATGCCGTTTGAATAAATCCTTATACGGACTCAAACAGGCTTCACGCAATTGGTTTTCTAAATTTACTCATATATGCTATGCTCGATGCTGGCTTTCTACAATCACAGGCTGACTACTCTTTGTTTTACAAGCATAAGGGTGCTTCATCCATCTTTTTTTTGGTTTATGTAGATGATATTATCATTACATGTACAGATGTTGACAGCATCAACATGCTCAAGCACTTTCTTCATCAACGGTTTCACCTTAAAGATTTGGGGCAGATGAAGTACTTCCTTGGCATAGAGGTCTCTCGCTCTAAACGTGGGATTTTTCTGAGCTAACGCAAGTACACTCTTGATATCCTACAAGACACAGGTTTAAGTGGTGTCAAACCAATCTCTTTTCCAATAGAATAAGACCTCAAACTTAATCAAACATCTAGGGATTTGTTACATAATCCGGCATCTTATCGCCGCCTCATAGGACGTCTAATATATTTGACAGTTACAACCCCAGACATTGTGTATTCTGTCAATATCCTTAGTCAATTTATGCATGAGCCTCGCAAGCCCCATATGGATGCTGCTCTCAGATTGGTTCATTATTTGAAAGGCACCTCAAGACAAGGCATTCTTCTGCCCTCTTGTAATTAGTTACATCTCAAGGCCTATAGTGATTCATATTGGGGATGTTGTCTAGACACACGTCGCTCAACAACGGGCTATTGCATATTTTTGGGAGCTGGTCCAATATCTTGGAAATCCAAGAAACAAAAGGTGGTCTCTCGTTCATCCGCTGAGGCGAAATATAGAGCCGTGGCTGCAGCAACTTATGAGCTTCAATGGGTCAAGTATTTGTTAACTAATTTAAACATTGCACATGTAGCAGCAAGCACTCTTTATTGTGACAACCAAGCCGCTATACACATTGTAGCTAATCCTGTTTTTCATGAAAGAACCAAACACATAGAGATAGATTGTCATGTGGTTCATGAAAAGCTTCAAAGTGGCTTAATCCAAACAGCCTTTGTTCCTTCTCGAGATCAAATTGCCAATGTGTTTACCAAGGCTCTAGGCAAAGAGCAATTTCTTCGTTTCAAAGACAAGTTAGGCATCATTGACATTCATGCTCCCACTTGAGGGGGAGTATTGACCAAGAATACTTTCCATCTATAACATTCAGTCTTGTATAAGACAATCTATGTAATTAATATTGTATAGTAGGATTAGCTTGACTTTCTCCACTAAACGTGGATCTAGGCTTGGTACCTAAGCTTTGTAATCTCTTTATATGTACATCCCATGTATTAATACGATTATCAAATTCTCCTTTCATACCAAATTTTACAGTTCCACTGTCTCATAAACTCATAGACCAAAAGTTTGATTGGCCCTTCATCGCATAACCCAAGCAGCCTAACTAAGTTCTTGTTAAGGGTCTTGGCTATTGCGCTCACCTCTATTTTGAATTCCTCCTTCACCTTCTTGAGCCACCTTGAAAAACCCTCTTTCAAGTTCTTTCCTAAACCCATTTGTGGCTTCTTCAAGGTTTTAATAAGTAAAAGAACGCAGATTCACTTCCATAATACTTGATGTGTTAATCCACCTTTATAGTTTATGTCTTTTTCTGGTATGTATATAAGAAAACCAAAGAAATTGCTGCAACAAATAGAATGTTAAAAAAAAAAAAAAACAGAGCTATCTAGAAGAAGTGCTCCTACTAAGATCAAAGTTTTCTGATATTTTTTTCTATGTGTATGAGTCAGAAGAAAGAGGATACCATTATTGGGGTTGGGAATACTACTTTGTTTGTGAGGTTTTCTACATGTCCATTCATTCTGACAATATTGAGGTAACTTGACTCATTAGAGACTAGCTTATAACCCATAATTCACTTCTTCAGCAGCATCAAAAGTTGTGCTTTGCTAGTGTGGTTGATATGCAAAAATAGGGAAGGCAATGGGATGTTAATGCTCTATCGTGGCTATCGGAGGAAAAAGAATATCTCAAATGCATTTGAGTGAATCAATTTTTCCTAATATGGAAAAGAGAGATAGCCACACACTATGAGAGGACATATATAAAAAAGGGATTACTGTCAATTTAGTCCCCATAGTATTATATTTGTATCAATTTGGTCCCCAAACTTCTAATTTGAAAAATTTAGTCCCCATACTTTTTCAATTTTGCCAATTGGGGTTGTTCAGTCAATTTACACATTTTCCCTCCAATTATGTCAATTTTGAAAGTTCAATTATGTCATATTACTTTCAATTATGTACTTTTAAAATGAATTATTGTGAAGCATACAAGAATAGTGAAGGGCACAAACTAGAATTATTGTCTTATTATGAAATGAAATTGACTGAACAATCTCAATTGGCAAAATTGAAAAAAGTCTGGGGACTAAATCTTTCAAATTAGAAGTCTGAGGACCAAACTAATACAAGTATAATAGTTTAAGAACCAAATTGACATTAATCCCTATAAAAAATAGTATTGTTTAGGTCATCAAAATTGGAATTATTAATGAGCTTATAAATGCTGAAACCATTAAATCTTTTATTCCTCCCAGAGGTTTCAATTGAAATTACTAGAAGAAGTGGATTAATTGTAATGAGAAACAAATCTAGTTCAAATAGAACAATAAGTACTCACTGCTAAACCATCATACCAAGTCATATATATTACAGAGAAAACTAGTTCAAGTGAAACAATAAGTACTCACTGCCTAAACATCAACAACCAAACCATATATATAATAGAGACATTGATATGCCAAACCTCATTAATTTTGAGTCCCAGATAAAAAAAAATTAATAGAAATAGCAAAAATATAGTCCAAATAACAAAAATACAGACCTGATATTGCTTCTTGCTGGCTGCTACTTAGTAAGAAATAGCATTGGATTGATCAAGTAAGACAAGGCTCTCTACAAAAGAATCCATTGACTAGTAGTCAGACCCATCATCAACTCCAGAATATTTAACTTGTTTGGTCTTAAAATCCACCATTAGCAAGTGCGTACGTACCACTTTTAGTAACCATTTTGAACACTTGTTCACCAATGCTTTCAAAAGAAAAAGGGATGGGACTGGCCTCTTGGTCGTGTTGAAGTGTGGAGCCAATTTCAAAGGAGTTTTTATGTGTTTTGGCAAGTGGAATTAATCCAAGAACTTTTGGGATTAATCCACTAAAGAAGGCAACAAGGTTGTGAGTGTGTAGTGGTCTTTGTCCAAAATGGCTCGAGCCATTTTTTACAGCGAGCAATAAGCTCGAGCTGTTTTTAACAGAAGCAAAGCCACTGCCTCGGCCCTTTTTACTGATGCAAATTTTGACCTCCAAATGTTCCCATTTTGCCCTAATATAAGCCTTAAGTCTTATGCGGTGTAATAGGAACTTATAAGCATTCTAAACCTTGATTTTTCAGATTAATTTAGAGATTGAAAAGAGAGAGGAAAGAAGGAGAGAAACACTTGAGAGATTTGAGTGAGAAATCTTGTAATCCCTAAGAGTGAGTGAGAGATACACTTGTGAACTCTTGTATTTGGGGATTCTCCCTCTTGTTCTTCTTCTTATTCAATAGTGGAACCTTAGCAACTCTGTGGACGTAGCCCATTTGGTCACATTGGTCTAGTGAACCACGTTACATCGATGTGTTCTTTGTTTTGCTTGCTTGTTGGGTGTTGCTATTTATTGGAGTTTGTTTGCTCTTAACCTAAAATATTTGGAATTTGTTGGCATTATTGGATTTCTTTGTTGTTGTCTATTGTTGCTTGCACTTTTTATTGGCTAGCTAGGGATTGGGTCTTAAATCCCCTACAAGTCGTGTTAGGTTACACTAGTCCACGATTCCACCGCACCGGCCATACTATTGCATGACCCATAGGTGGAGATCATAACTTTTTATTCCTAGTCTTAGGTCAATCTCAACCTCAACGTCAATCAAGGCAAGGGACTCCTCATGTATTGAAAGAATTGGGTAACAACCTGGTAGGGTTTCTCAAAGCTTCAGGCATCTTTATCTCACCAAATGATTCAGTGACCATATCAAAGGATACAATGAGACATTCTTCCCAGTTTCTGTGACGAGGTACAAGCCAATGTAAAGCATCACTGACAAAAACATGTCTAAGAGGTTTAGGGTTTTGTTGAGCAAGACGAAAGGAACCAAGAAAAGCAACATCAACTAGACTAAGAGTCTTCCAAGAGCCTCTGGGTAAGGAGTAAACCTCAACCCCAAATGGGGTGTCCCCAACAGAATTACTAGAAGAAATATTACTCAAAATCCTCAAAACCTTTATAATCATTGGTCTGCTAATCATAGCCAAAGGTAGAATTTTGTATAAGCCTATCATCACCAATAATATGATCCCTGATAAAGGGGAAAGTAATAAAAATGCTAGGCAAAGTCACAAATTTTATAACCGAAGGGTTTCAAATTATTGTAGGGACTGGAGTAAGCAATCGTTATTAGCAAGGAAAATGAGGCCATTACAAGTTTCGACCAGATTGAAACACTCACTTGAAGAACTAACTTTGTCTCTTAGGTAAGGAGGTTTGTAAGGTAATTTGCAAGTGAAAGGAGTTATAAACTTGGTATTGGTATTATTGATAATGGCATACTCACCACCAAATCCAAATCCAAATCCAAATGCAGATGCAGCAGGCTTATCCCAATACAACAAGAATGCATTATCTTTGAACTGCCTTAGTAGAAGGAGACTACCAACATCATCATCGTTTTTGTTTTGGTTTTGGTTTTGGTTTCGACTAAGATGGTCGCCAATCAAGGTAGAGCTTTTGATCAGACATCTCACCACGTTACACTTGATTACATATTTGACGGACGGCAACCTCACCAGGATTTCGCCTATGAATTTTTCAAGAAGATACTCTTTCACTGAAACTAAGGCCCCGTTTGGTATCATTTTGAGAAATTATTTTCAAAAAATAGGATTAATATTTAAAATTTGAATTTTAAAAATCAATTTTTATATTTTCAAAACATGTTTGGTATAAAATTGAATTTTATCATCTCCCTTCTCATCAATGTCATCATAGCATCTAGTCTCTAAACCAAAACAAAAAACGATCGATACCCAAACACCCACCCAAAAACCATTCATGAATGATGGAAGCAGCAAAAATCAGAGAGATCCATCCCCCCTTCTCTTCCTCCTAGATCGGAGTAACAGAAACAAAAAACAAACTCCAACAACGGCCATGTTGATCACTTTCACTGGAGCAAAATTGACAGTTCTGTTGTTGAGATCTTCATCGGCGATAACAAACTGCTTTTTCTTTGTCAAGGTTTTCAAGGATCATTGGGAGCAGAAGAGAGATATGGAGGAGATGAAATAACAGGAGAGGTAGAGAGAAAACGATGGCAAAAACGCAGGTCGGCAAAGAGTTGGTGTAAGAAAAAAAAAACTGCAAAAACGACATTTTATTGTTTTTAGAAAATGGTTGTTTTTTAGTTTTTTTTTTTATATTTATTTTTAAAAATGGGTTGCCAAACACAGTTTTTCAATTTAAAAACGAATTAGTATTTTTAAAAACAAAAAACTATTTTTAAATCAGATACCAAACGGGGCCTAACGTTCTTGTCCTTGCTTTTTTAAATTTGCTGCTATTGCTTTGAATTCTATTGACTATATTTTTGCTACTGGTCTAATTCTAATTGACAATTATAATTTTAGGATTTAGGGATTTTATCTTCTTCTACTTTATGACAATAGTTTTGGTCGAGCACGGCCACACCGTACAGACGATGACTATGTTTATGTTGTTGCTGACCACCTGGAGACCACCGCAGAGATCTCAATTTGATTCACAATTAATAAAATGTCTTAACGATTACAAACCCAAACTAGCCTTTATATAAGAAACTAAACTCATTCTGTTTCTGACTAGGAAAAGTAAATATTAAGTCCAAATTAACTAAAGGAAACTAACCTAGAGGGGTAGGCAAAAATACCGAAAAACCGAGTTTCGAACCAAACCGATCCAATCGGTTTGGTTTGGTTTTTTTTTTTTTCGGTTATCAAACCAAACCAAAGTTTACGGTTCGATTTTGTTTTCAATATTGAAATTTGTGGTTGTAACCGAACCACCACTTATAATATATATTAATTGGTTTATATATAGTTTTAACACCTATTATAGAGTAAATCAAACCCCCTATTATAATTTATATATGTTTGTATATATTTATTAAACTTTATATACTTTATATTTATATACTTTATATACTTTATAATTTATAACTTTATATAGTTTATAGTGTATAGGTTTAGTCTATAGTTCGTATATATAGTTTACAGGTCGCATCCCTCTCTCTCTCTCTCTCTCTCTCTCTCTCTCTCTCTCTCTCT
>QANW01000506.1:204211-304676 GCA_003254865.1 Dryas drummondii
CTCTCTCTCTCTCTCTCTCTCTCTCTCTCCTCTCCTCTCCTCTTCACCGCTCTCTATCTCACTTCCATCTCTCTGATTTTGATATTGTTTCTTAGCTTGTGGTTATGTGGTTATTCGAACCAACCGAAAAAAAAAGCTCGGTTAACCGAACCTATCGGTTTTGGCTAGGGACAATTTGGTTTTGGTTCTTCAATTGGCCATTTCGAAAAATTTGGTTTGGTTATGGATATTGCTTTATGGTTTGATTTTTTGAACCGTGCCCACCCCTACCTAGAATCCAAATTGCAAAACCAAAACATGAAAACCAAACTTTCCTAAAGGTAACTAGTTGATGAAACCCACATGGCCCGCTGCCCAAATCACCATTTACATCACAGCAAATGGTATCTGCTAGTATGGTTGCTATGCAAAATCTGTAGGCAAGGCAGTGGGATGTTGATGCTCTATCATGGCAATTGGAAAAAATCAAAAAATAATATCTATCAAGGCATTTAGGAAATTATGAGTGTGTTTTGAGTAAAACCAAAATAAGAAAGTTCATCAATTTTTGGAGCAAGAGTGAAATTTTCCTAGAAATGAAGTACAATAGACTATTTCCCAAGTAAAATAGAAAGTGTTCAACACTTTTTAAGTTGATCATACCAAATTAGCTTGAACTAGTACTTAGCTGTCTTGAGCTTTCATAAGGATTTATTATTTTGCAATTAGGATTAGTAAAAAGAGAAGACTAGTAGTCAACATTTTATGTCATTGGGTTGCCAAGGATAGAGGTCACTTCACATGCCAACACTACCAATATCGATCAAATAGAGACTATTTCCTTAGCCAACAATTCAGATATGCAGAAAAGTATACACTTGCAGTCTGCCAATCGGTCCAGACTGAGAAACATATGTGTACATGTTCCACCACAGACGAGGCAGAACAGAATCTATAAAACACCAGCACACTCAAAAACACAAAATCAAATTCAAACGAAAGCCATGTATCTCTTACTTTCCACTCTCATTTTGCTGACCATTGTTTCCAACAACATTGTCAGGGTTATCAAATATCTCCTTAAAGCATCCCAGGTTTTGCCTTAATTAGAAGCCAGCCCATCCAGCAGGTTGAGAAGCTGACTTGCTCTCCATAACCTTTGCATCGCCAAAGCGCTGAGAACTATTTCCTTCACCCATAGGTCTTGATATCTGTGTGCTTCCAGTGGGCACAGCAGTAAAACTCTCTGCTCCAAAACCCCATGATTCAAAACCAGTTTTTACTTGAGTGGCTTGCTTGTTCTGGTGACCATTTCTTGTCCTGACAGATTTGCTGGTGTTGTCTGTTGAAGAAGGCTGCAGAGGTTTGGGCTCCTCTACAAACGGCTGCCATGACTTTGGCTCTGGACTTGAAGTTTGCTGGAGTTCCCACATAGTTCCTTCAATCTTCTCCCTCTGCTGCAGAAGTAATAAATTCTATCAACTAAATAAATACTAGAGAGGAAACAACTAAAATTTAAAAGTCAAAACAGTCGTAAAATTAACACACAAATTATTCAAAAGATACCGGCAAATTGACAGATGGCTGGACTCCAGGTGAAGATTGATTTCTCAAAGCATCTTTATTCGGTGATGGTGTTTTAGCAGCAAGCGTCTGCTTAAGCTCCTGTAACTCCTGCCTTTGAGATCGGCAGATGGCAGATAGCTTTTCAAATTTGGAAGTTATTTCAGCCTTTTCCAAGTTGGATTGCTTCAGCTGCTCTTTTAATCTCTCTACTTCAGCCTCTAATGCTTCTTTTTCTGATTTGTTATTACTAGCTCCTGAGCTGAGCTTCTTAGTATCAAATTCAGCAACAAAAGAGTTAAATGCTGAGTCTTGAAAACTAGTTGCACTCTCAGATTTAGATGCCTTTGGCTTCTCAGCAGCATGGTCTGTATCCTTCTGAAAGAAACTTATTTCAAAGTCCTTTGAAGGTCCATCCTCAGGCTTATGCGATTTCACATGCGAGTTTCTCCGTGTAGCATAAGTTTGTGCATTTTCCTCTTTTACAGGGGCACTGTTCTTGGGTAAAGGATGAATCTCCAGATGAACCCCTTCAAGTTTAATTGTGTTGTGACTGGATGGTTCATCATCAAACTTAGGTATACTCTTTTCTTCAGCAAGTGAGTTATCTGCATGCTGAGTGGACCAGAATGCACCAAGCGGTGCTCCACCTCCCCCTGCCCTAGACGTAGTTGACAATTGTGATGAATTTCTAGCTGATTCTCCAACTGAAGGTGGTGGTGGTGGACTTCTACGAGGCACCGGGGATGACTTGTTTGCAGGCTTTGGAAAACCTGCTGATTTGCAATAAAGGAGTCGCATCAAAACTGACAGCTTCAAACATCAATTCTTTTTAATTAATATTTTTTATCTTAATACTCTTAGAAGTTTCCATAGAGAGTGATACTACTTTCAGAACTGAAAGCGGAATTTGTTTGACAGGAAGAAATAAGGTTTAAACGTCAAAGACAACAAAAACCACAATAGCACTTCTTAGAATTGAAGTTGAGTTCTGGCATAATTTCAACAAGGATCATTGAGGACCAAATAACAAATTCATTCCATACAGGTAACAACGAAGTTTTAGCTAACATGTAATGGTCTGATGTTCCCATCCTCACCTTCATGTTTTTCAGAAGAGTTCATTTCAGGTGGCCCATCCGGTAAAGCCTTCTGTAAACCAACTGGTATCTGCTCATTAACACGAAACCACACCTGCCAGCACCAAAGGGGGAAAAACATTAGTAAAAAGTGTTAGAATTTTCACACCTACTGTTGCATGGACGCAAATGATCTAAAACTAACCTAAATTCATGGAGATGAATGGCCAATCAAGCAAAGCGCTTGCCTGCGTGATGTCTGGTCTGTCGTCTGGTGAAGCCTGAAGCATGTCTCTGATTAGATCTGTAATAGACGAGCTGTATTTGGGTAACTCTGGAATGCGATAGTTTCCATTTAAGATCTGCAGCTTTGACTCTCCATCGAATGCACTTTTGAAGTAGCAAATGCGAAAGAGAAGGCAGCCAAGAGCCTGCAAAAAGAAAGTACAGTCTCAGCTCTCAGTAACATTTGAAAAATAATATTTAACTGTTTCAAAACTTCTGAGTGGTCTAGAGGACCCAATTGACTTACCCATATGTCTACTTTCTCATTTAAAAGTTCTCTCCGAAACAGATCCCACATCTAATTCAAAAGGAGGAAGAAATGAATCAAACATTTTTTAAAATTGAAGATCACATGTTGAGGTATTGGAAACAAGTTTTTGGTTCAACCTCAGGGGCTCTATAGGCAGGTGTTGTGTGCTTTCTGATATTGTCTTCTTCAATACCCATTTCTTCAGGCTTCTCAAACCGCTTGTGATTGGTAGAGGCGCTTCCAAAATCACACAACTTCCATATTCCATCAGGCCCCAACAGAACATTCTCAGCTTTCAAGTCCCTGAACATGCAATTAGGACATTAAGTATCAATTATTAAATGTTTATTGAGTACATGAATATAAAATTTATCTTTCATTAATATGACAATTTCTTAATCATTCTCACTTTAAATGATCAGATCTATTCTCCATTTTCATCTTACATGGGATTAAAACAGATTACAATGGATGGGTAATGGTTTGAAAAAAATTATGTTTCAAGTTTCAACCAGAACAACAATATATCAAGATTATTATGCATCACTGACACTGAGTTGTTAATGCATCTGATTGACAAAACAAGGTAAACCATAATCATACCGACATTGTCAATATAAGAATTGTTAACTGAAAGATGATGATTACCTATGAGCAATGGGTGGGGAGTGAGAGTGCATTGCAAAAACTGCATTACACACATCTCTGAAGATTGCAAGCACCTGTTTCTCATCGAAAAAACCAGCTCCTCTACTTTCCAGTACAGTAACCAAAGACTTTTCACAAAACTCCATGACAAGGAGTGCTTCCTTTGTGCGCCCCATATCCAAGATGGTATGGGCATGGAGTGTGACAACATTGGGATGTCCTCTGAGTGACTTCATGACCGAGATCTCCTTCATCACCAACTCCAGCAACTCCTCATCATTACATATGATGTGCTTCAAAGCATACTGCTTCGACATATGCACGGCGTCCCGCGCTAAGTAAACGCAGGAGAACCCTCCCTCGGCAATGGCATTCCTCACATGAATCTTGAGATTCCCAACATCAATGGACCGGCCTTCGAGCCCAGTTGGCTCCTTATGCATGAAAGGCTTGAACCTCCACATGATGAATGTATGAATGGATGGATGGATACAAATACAATGAACACCAAAACACTGCATAGCAACACCATGCATCAAAATTAAAACCCATTAAAGATGATCACTTATTAAAGCATTTACATGAATCGCCAACTTCGATTTTGTTGGGATAAAGAAAAACTGCAAGTCGATCACTGTTTCACTAGCTAACCCATTAATTCATTTTAGATATACAATTGTTTCATGTTTTCAAATGAATAATAACCTCGATTAAATCCTGAAATCGATGTTTGAACAAAAAGCAGAACCCAGAAAAAGAAAGTAACAAGCAAATGGATGGATCTGAAGCTACAAAAAGGATCAAATTCCTAGAAGCAGATCTGAAGAATGAAGCTGAAGCAAACACAATAATCAATGAAATGGAAATTAGACAGGCAGTTGTGGGTGTACCTTGAGGTATTAGATTGGGAATTGGATTTGGAGCTTCAGAGAATCAGAGATCTAATATGAAGAAGAGCTTAGATTACGTGCTCATTCAGACTCTGTGTCTCTTTGAAAGAGCCTTTTGTCCAAATTCTTTTATTTAAAGAAAGTAAGAAACACAAAAATCATTTTATAATAGTAAAATTATTAATTAATAATAATATAATATTAATGGAAAATGGATGGAGAGAGAGAAATGAAGGTGGGGCGGGTCGGCGGCAAATCGAAATGGCAGTCTCTACTGGGCCTCTATCTAAGACCTGCTTCATGTACCTGGGCATGGGTTCTCTGCTTTTGCTGTAGGAACCGGTCTAGATCAGGACCTATGACTATGAGATCATTGAGATCATTGAGATATGACCCTTGTCACCATTACGTGTAATTAGACTATTGGGAGATGACTGGTGTCGTAATTTGTTTGGGGATGAAATTTTTCCATGCTGAAATTTCAATAACAATTGTCAATTAGTTTGTTTGGATGAAATAATTCTAATTTTCATAGAAATTTATAAACGATGGAATTTGAAATTCCATTAATTAAAGGGTTTTTTTTTTAAATCCATTTTTTAAATTGTACTATTCATCCGGCCCATTCGCTACAGTGAAATACTGTAGCGGCCCACATTTTAAAAACTGGCACTGCTAGCGCATTATAGTGTTTTTTAAAATGCTTTTTTTTTTCTTCTTCTTCTTCTTCATTTCAATGTCAATTGGTAAAAAAATAAAAAATCATAATTTAAGTAATTTTCATTCCATAAACATGTTAAATAATAACTAATATAAAACACAAAAAATCAAGATGAGACATTCATAATCTTTTGCGTTTTAATAATAAATATAATTGTTACTATCGAATAGTAACAATTACATATTGTCACTGCCTGACAGTAGTAATCACCTATTGCTACTATAAAGCAGTAACAATCATGTATTGTTATTGTTTGATAATAATAATCACCTACTGCTACTGTCTGACAATAACAATCACATATTGTTATTGTCTGGTAGTGGCAATAAGGGATTGTTACTACTTGCCAGTGGCAATCAGGTATTGTTAACAATCACCTATTACTACTGCACCTATTATTACTGCCTGGCAGTAAGAATCACCTATTGCTACTGTCTGGAAGTAATAATCACGTATTGTCCAATGTTACTTGCAATTCATCCACTCAAAATTATGTCTACAAACATCACTTTTTAACGCAACACTAAACATCAACAAACATTTTTAAGGTACCAGTGGTGTCATATTAACAAGAAGCTAAACACAAAAACAAACCAAGAATAAACTAAATCCAAATGAAAACTATTGTTGATTATCTAAACCCAAGAATCCAAATCAAGAAAATTGCTAAACTTTGCATCCCTTTCTCCAATTTTTGCTATCATTATGTGCACAATCACATATTGTTACTACCTGACAGTATCAATCACCTATTGGCAGTGACAATCACCCATTGCCACTACCCGGCAGTAACAATCACCTATTGCTACTATTCAGCAATGACAATCGCCTATTACTACTATCCGGCAATGACAATCACCTATTGCTATTGTTTGGTAGTGGCAATCTTGTATTGTTATTATTTGATAGTAACAATTACATATTACTACTATCTGACAGTAATAATCACTTAATGCATACCAAACTCAATTACAAAGCTCAAAACTGTCACCACAATAATGAATAAAGTAAAAGAATCTGAGCAAAAACCTACAAAAGACAACAATATAAAATGCTCAGGAATATCGTAATTAGTAGAAAGTTATCATCTTGCTTTCAATTAAAAATTGATATTGGAGTAGCAACAATAGAAACTTGACCAATACTACAATGCTAACATTTTTCCTCTTACTAGAAAGAATTATGCTAATTATCATGCAATTGTCTTTGCTAATATTAGCAGTTGCAACAATAACAACAGCAGCTCAAGCCCTCCATCCTCAAACCAAGCCTGGTTGCCCAAGCCATTGTGGTAATCTAACAAATTACAAAGGAATTAACAAATTACAAAGGAAATAACAAATTAAAAAAAATATACAATTTAATAGAAGAACAACAAACCCTCAACTACTTCACCAAACTTAAAAAAGGCTTCATGTAGTGCTTCTGAAGTAGTACGTTTGTTAAGCTCTGAAAGCAAACATATATGTGATCCAATACAAATCATAGTAGATCAAAAGGTAACTCAAGTGTGATAAAATATAGACTACTAAAGTATGATAATACACGTATGACGTATCAACCAAGGAAACAAAAAGAAAAAGTTTATTTGAAATGAAATGGAACACAAAGGAAATACCTACAAGATCATGAGTCACTCACAACTCAAAATGATAGAGTTAAATAATCATTTTCCAAAAGATACTATTTAATCCTTCTATTATACAAAACACATAACCTATATGAAAAAACCAGGCAGCTGCTTAAGGCTAGATGTCAAAATTCATTTTTTTTATAAACAAAAAGTTTACTACTCCAGGCACGGTGTCATTCACCTTCCACCATGCCCAAGCCCATGGACAAAAGGTTCACGAGTAAATAAATGGAAAATCATGACAAACCTCATTGGTGACAACATCCCACAGTCCATCACTTGCAAGGATAAGGAACTCAAGAGAGTTGTCAATCTTTACCATGGAAAGACTAGGCATAGCACTCTATGTAACATCCCGACCCAAATTTGACTTTTCAAACTAATGGACTTTCGTCTTTGCCCTTGGGTCCGTTTGATAGATCTCGAGTCTACGAGTTCGTAGACACGAAGCACGTATTAAACAGAGTTATAGTTTGAGAGATACGAGCATTTGAAGGGAAGGGCAATTCTGTAATTTTGTAGGAGTGGGTTTTAAATACCCAAAATCCAGAAATTTCTGGACACCCTCTCCCCGCGCCTCCCTTCTCTCTCTCTTTTCTCTCTCCGACTGCCCTCTCCCTTCGGCAGTCTCACCGTCCGGCCCCCCCTCGACCAACGGCGGGTGCCGGCGAGTTCCTCTCGCCGTCGCCGACCTCCAGTGGCCGTCCCCATCGCCGGCCGACCATCGTCGACGGAGAAATGACGCAAGACAGAGAAGATGTTCTCGCCGGCGATCTGTGTTTTCCGACGGAGTTGCAGCGCCGGACCACCTGGGTTCTCTTCCCCAGGCCACGGCGAGTCTGCCCATGACCTTCCCTCACGACAGGGACGCTCCACGACGACGATTCGATGCCACAAGGGTTGCGGCGGCACCACCGCGATTTCACTGTTCCGGCAGAAATTGGATGGCCGGACCTACTGGGCTTTGTTCCCCAGGTCATGGTGAGTCTAGCTATGGTTTCCGTTCGCCCATACGAGGCTCCACGATAGAGCAATGAGCTCGGGAAGCCAAGTCGGCCGCCAGCTTCCGCCGCCGTTTTCGGCCATTTCCGGCGATAATTGGTCGTCGGTCCAGTTATGAGAAATGATCCTCTAGGTATGGGCTTTCTTTCCCCCTTGTCCTTGCGTGTCAATTTTGAGAATTTAGAGATTTGAAATTTTAGGGCTTATACCCATTTCGGGTTTACCTTGAATTGAGCCTATTTGAGTGATTTCTGAATTGTTTTTCATCCAATTGAAGTGCCTATGTTGAAATTTGGTTGATTGTTAGTTGAAAAATCATTTTTATAGGATATGCCGCCGCTGCCACCGACGGCTCCGCCATTTGTGGCGGCGAGCTGGGCGGTTTTTCTTGTTAATCAGCCTCCCCAGGACTCTTAGAGGCCAACCCTAGGGTCTGTTTATGTGTTGGTGAGTATTGTGTGTAATTTGAGGCTGGGCAGCCACCGTGCGTGGTGGTTACCGCCCATTTCGGTCATTGAACGGCCAAATTGTGAACCTTGAATATTTAANTCCCGATGCCTTATGCTGTCGGATTTGGTATCCTAGTAATGGCACCGTGAAGGGTATTTCGGTCTTTTACGTAGTTAGATTGTGAGTGAAACCTATCGGACTTTTAATGTAGAGTACCGTTAATAAATCGTCGGTTTGGTGTGATTTGATGCTTTATGTTAAAAGAAGCCAAGTATAGGGTTCAGACCATGAGAAGGAATTGACGAAGATTGAGACTAAAGGATTAAGTGAGGATTAAGCAATTATCATACAATAGACTGTGAGTAGGAATGACAAACAAGTGAGGAAGGGGTCGTGAGTAGGAATCAAATTTTCGGAAAAGGTTTTTAGTATTATTTTGGGGAAGTTTTATCAATGAATTTCTGTCCTTTAGAAAATGATTTTGGTTGTGCAGCTTTCATGATTTGAGAATGATTTGATTTAAGCGGATTTATTGGAAAAATTAGATTTCAGTTTTTATCTGGAAGAATATTTTTGAGATGTGGTTGGTTGAGGATTTCAGAAGCGGTTTCAAACCGCCATATTAGTACCCCNGCAATTGTTTTAAATGACAGTTTCAGTAAGATATTGCGTATTGCTTCAGATATTTTAACAGTTTTACAGCTTCAGAGTATTAATTGTTTTTCAAAGTTCGATTTACGGTTTGAAGGGAATTAAAAATGGATTTGCGAAAAGGTTTTAAAGCTGGGGTATTTCAAAGAGCGACGTGATTGAAATTAGTTAGTTTAATTGTTTGCTGGATTTCTTGTGTGCATTTGTTAACTAGGACTTGGTAAGGTTCAGGCCTGAAGCTTGAGAAGGGAAGCGAGGGTGATTATGCCGTGAGGTTATTAATTAGGATATGAATGTTTGAGGTTGATGTTGAGGTTAATAGTTAACGATTAGGCAATTGATTTGCCAAAATATATTATAATTATTATTATGTCATTCTATTTATACGAGCTTTAGTGAGCTTACCGGGTTTGTTGTATAACCCAGTACACCATGGATGTGGCGTAGGATTTGTGTTTTATAGGTTAAGCAGGCTGAGGAAACAGTGGGGAGAAGACGAGGCAGTGGAACCCAGAAAGATTTATTTAATTGTTTTTACTCAGTGGTTTGTTTAAAATGTTTTTGACAGAATTGTATTTACTTATGTTGTTGTGCATGGCTCAAAAGTAAGAGAAAACAGATTTAACAGTTTGATGTTCAGTATTTTGATGGGCTCGAGATTCGAGGTGTTACAATCTATCAACATCAAGTCAGATGCTTGGTTCAACATAATTAGTCTGATTAAAATAAAACATATATAAGAGTAATTATTTCTGCTCTCTAATATTGGGTTTTGACCAATTGAACTCTAGCTCAAGAGAAAGATGGCCTCACCATGAAAGCCCGGAGTAAAGGTAAAGCAAGCTTGTACAAAATTCGGTATGTGTATGTTTTGCTTGGGCAGTTGGGCATCAGAGAAAGAACACTGGAAAGAGAGATCGGAGGGTACCGTTGTGTTTAGAACGACGAGAAGAACAAAACCCTATAGATCTGGTGCCTCGTCGTGGCCAGAAGAAGCAGATCACCACCGAAGTTGACTCTCGACTTTCGCGTCGATCTGTTGCCGTTGGTGACTAGATAGACGATCGGAAGCCATGGGAAGGGAGAGGAGGAAGACACGAGCACGGGGAGGTGGGTCTCGCTGCCGTCCATGGCCGGACAGCGATGCATCAAGGTGAGAGAGTGACAGTGAAGAGAGAGAATGGTGCTAAGTTTGAAATGAGAAAAATGAGAGAAATGAGAGAAGGAATTGAAGAGAGACGGAGATAGAAACGGAGAAATGAAAAAAAGGACCGGTTTGGTATAAATTGGGCCTCCTGCAAAAATAAAAAAAGGACTTGGGTCTTAAAAGTAGTGAAAGCTCAAATTTGGACTTTATAATCATTTACTTTTAATTAAATTTTCATCAATTGCATTTTCTATTGTTTGGATATATGTATGTAGAATTTAGAAAATAACAGAAATTACAAATTTCATTGTTTGGGTAATGAATGTTATTTAAATAGTGCAGTGGAAAAAAAAATTTAATAATTGCAGGAGCTAGAGTTCCTAGGATGCTTCACGGCTAAGATTATGGAAATTAAGGCTCTTATTTCCTCCTGGAGGATGTACTCAACTTTCAAAATTCTAATGCTTAATCATGGCTGCTAGCCTTCTATAAAAAAAACATAACAAATAAATAAATAAAAAACGAGAAAAGTGCAAAGCATAAGCAATACTCATCAGCTTTAACACCAGTATAAGCAATGATAGCCTAAAATCACCATTAAAAACCTCAAAGCATCTCCAGATCATCCACAAAGAAGAGAAAATTAGATACCAAGTGACACGAGTCAATTGGACTTAAAATTCCTACATAATCAATCTTCAAATTTACCAAAACATATAAATTAACACTAGTATAAGCAATGGCAGCCTCCCAAATAAAATCATGCATAGTACTCAAATAAAAAACATACTAGTAAACTAAAATTCACCTAATCCAATCATTCCAACTAAAGTTTTGTTTAAAAAAAAAAAAAAAAAACTGCCATCATAATGAAAAACATAGTTTATACGTCTCCTTAAATAAACATTAGCACCATGCTCTTTTTCTTCTCGATTGAAAGTGTCTTCAACATAAGAAATTGTTTGTCATTCTCTATCAGCCAAGAACATGCTTTGATTTGTTGCTCATTACTCAAATCTGATATTGCACTTACTTCATCATATACCTCCTTTGGATCGAGCGTCTTGGTGGTAGAATGGATAAACTCTTCAAAAAAGGAAGCCACTTTAGCCACTGAATCAGTAAGAACATCTTTACTCACACATCTTTTTTTGGTAAGAGGAATTTCAGAAGATGATGCTCGATTTCTTTTCTTTTGACAACCCAAACTAGGTGAAATATTATCAATAATGTGCAGATCTTCTAAATCTTGAGTAGCACCATTCAAATAAAAAATATGATTGGTTTCATCAGTAGGGGATCATAACTTGATTAGCTTCTACACCAGTTTCAGCACCTTCTCCAATGGCTCTATCTTTGCCACACAAATCTACTATATTATCCCAATTTTCAATTACCTTCCATCGTAAATTTTTAGCATCTTCATGAGACTATCAAATAAAAAATCAAAGTTAAATAACCTTGCCATATGTATGAAAAAAAAAAAAATAAGTATTCCTATAAAAAATATAATTGCATGTGTTATATATAATTACCTTCATATACTTTTTCCAGACATTCTCATTGTCCATAGTGATCATATTTGTTGATGCATCCCAATTAATCTCACTCTGACTTAGTATGTGGCTCACTATACCATAAAACTTTTTCCATGTCTTTACACGGTTTCTTATATTATCGGCACTTATTTCAAGATTGAATTGTGCAGACAATATAGCTGAAGTCGTGTTATAAGCAATTGCCTTCCCACCACCATCTCTTTTGTGGCCTAATTGGTGTTCTTCTCTAAGTATGTCAGCTAAAGAACGCTCTATTTGTGTATTCCAACGAAAATAGCTTTTATCTTCCCCTTCATTTTCATTTCTTGTTTGTCTTTCTTTTTTCTAGACCTTCCTTTGTTAGCTTCAGTTACTGCAGAAGACAGAAACAAAAATTAACAAAAATCAGATTGTGGGCTAACATATATATATAATTGTTCCTATCTATAAATTTTATTTGCAATCCTTCATAAATCCATGTCTCAATTCACCCAAAGAAAATTCATAGATTAACCATCAAATCATAATATAAATCAGAAAAAAAGAACTCATGAGTATTTGTAGTGAAATAAAATTAACATACGTGAGAAGGGAAACAAACCAGGAAATCTCTTCAGCATAGCACCATGGTGACTGATCTAGTTGGGTTTTTGTCGTTCTGTTTCTATTTTTGTAGGGACTGGGCTGCTTTGGGATGTAGAGAAGCACCTATGTACCTACGTTTATTTTTTGGGCAGGATGGAAAAGGAATTTCCGCTTGTTTTTATGAGTTATTTTGTTTTTTTAGAATTCTCAAATTTTTTTCCCACTTGGAAAAGAGAATTCATGCTTGCATAAGAATTGTAAAATGACACCTATTTTGGTGGAATTTAAACTCAGGATTTCAGCTCTGTAAATTCCACAAATATTTCCCTCATAATTTGTGAATTTCCCTATTAATTTGGCCAAACAAGGAACTTTCAATTTTCTACATGTGAAATACTTACTTTTTTTTAAATCCCAAGTTTTTGTCCTGCATCCAAACACACTGTTACAGTGACTAGTCTTGCGGCACGCGCTAGGACATTGGCTAGGTTGGGACCCAAATCTCGGACACCCCCCTTCCCACCAAAAAGTGCAGTAGTTTCATGACATGGATCGATTTGTCAAAATCCCTAATTGATCACTAAATAAGCTTAGAGGAGGTATATATGTTTAAAATTCAATCCAAAGTTAAATTAATTACCAAGTTGGTTAAAATTATGCAGCGGATTAAACAATTAAAACAACTGATCAACTTTTACATCAATCACAAACAAATTTGTTGATGCGCAAAATTTTTTATTGAACCACGGAATCTAGTCCACATAAGCAATCACTATGATAATTTGAAAAGATAAATGCATTTACAAGTATAACCCAAACAAGACTCATTCTAGATAGTACACTCTTTGAAGAAGTGGTCCTATATTTCGTCTAAACTTTTTCAGTGGGTCAAAACAGTTTCATTTGCTTTTAGCCTTAAATTTGGTTGCTTGCTTTATTTCCTATCCTATTTTAGATTGGAGATGCAAGTTGCATATGCAATTGCCGAGTGCTCGGTAAGAATTTTGTTATGGGATTTAAGTTTTAAGCCGGATAGACTATGGGTTAAATTTTTTTTCTCATTTTGGCCTTTTACTTAAATTACCCATAAAATTATTTACTTTTGTAAATTTGGTTGGATGTTTAGAGTAAATTTTTCTTTTTTAAAATTTAAGATGGGTTTGTTAAGTAGATATTGTTGTAAGTATCATTAATTATGTGGATGTCTATTATCAAGTTTAATATTTATCTTGAGCAATTGTATAGATAATTGAGAGAAGTCTAATTCAATGTAAAATAAGAGACCTTAAGGGTTTATCTTTATTCATCCATGAGCCTATAAATAGAGGTCTTATTAAATGAGAAAGATACTCTGATTTCTCCCTACTTCTCTCTCTTGTGCTCTTTTATATTTTTCTTTTTCTTTTCTTTTATAACGCGTTATTAGCATGATAGTCTCTGTTATATTATTTTATTTTCTTATAAACTCTTCTAGATTTAAGAGTCATATGGTGCAACTTTGTTGCTTTTGACCAATTCTCTTAATCTTAGAGTTGTTCTATTTATATGTTTATGTTCTATTCATTTATTGTCGTTCTCTACTTAGCGAAATTATACAAATGTTTTACCTCAATCTTTGAAAATTCACGTCAATCTTTGCAAATTCACAATGATGTACACAACAACTTGAATGGTGTTTAACATCCATAAACTACCAATGTGCTATGTGGATATTAAATTTAATTTTACTCAATAAAAGCACAATTTTTTTTTTTAATGAATGCAATTACTAGATTGGTTGCTTTGGCATATTGCAAGCGGGTTAAAGAATGCTATATAGGCTGTGTTGTTGTTGGTATTTCATTGGTGTTGTTGAATATTGAGATGGTTTTATTCTACTTCCTTTTTCTATATACGTGCAATTTATGAGATTTGAGATAAACATTTGTCAGTTTGTTACGAAAATAATTTATAATTCATCGATATGCATGTCTATTTATGGTTTACGGTTTATATCATTGTCATTGCAACTCTTATTTATATATGTTATGTGACTTATGTCTTTTTGTTTTATGTATAAAAACACATATAATATTAATGTTATATAAGAAGAATTTAAACCATCAGAACTAACCATGCTAACTAATTACTAATTAGTTACTAACTTAATACGAAACTAACCATGTTTTTAGACCCACCACATAGCTAATCTCATAATCCGAACCATTCATTTTTTAGGTCATAATTCAAAAATCATCATTGTAAAAAATCAACTATATTAGAAATCATTTAGCCATCTAATTGTGATCAAATAAATAGACCGTTACTATTTTCAATAAAAGCATATAAATAATTGTTATCATAATCAAATGGCTAAATGACTTTCGATTTTAGAGATTACATTATGCAGTGAGCCCAACAAGGTGGTTAGCTTTATATTAAACATGCTAACCAGTTAGTTTTAGAGCATTCTTGTATATAAGAAGAATCAAAATCATCAGTATTGCTTCTTTGTTTCCACCTTTTATATAAGGATAATCTAAGGCAATACAAAGCCCTGGAACATTACAAGAGACCCAAAGTTTAATTCTACAACTCTAAAGTTAAAATTTGCTATCATTTTCTTTCAATTTATGAGGTATTTTTACCAAACAAAACACTTACATTATATTCTGACTCCTTATATTAATATCGAACGTTGATTGTATAATATTGCTCTAAAAGTTTTGTGATCGATGGCCAATCGTGCTCCCTTTTGTTTAATATTCATTAGTTTATGGCTTTGATAAACACATGTCAATCGTAACTTATTCAAAGACTTCGTGTGGAAGCATTATGTTTAGATGTATACTTATATATATATATAGGTCTATTCAGGTGTCAAGTGCTTGGAGACCATTGCCGAGCACTCGGTAGTGCAAAAAAAAAAATCGATTAAGGGACGTCAGAAGATCTTTAATTCTCATTAAATCAATTAAGGGCTAGAAATTTCTTAATTATCATGAAATTAATTGAGGGTCAAAAGATTCTCAATCCTTATTAAATTGATTAAGGGCTAGAAGATCATTAATCATCATGAAATTGAATGAGTAACTAGAAGTTCCTCAATTCTTTTACAATCGAATGAGAGTCAAGAGTAACTCAATTCTTATACAATTAAATGAGTGCAAAGTGTCTCAATTCTTATCAAATTATTGAAGGCTCAAAGACCTTCACATTTATTAAAATCAATGGGGCCCTAAAGTTCCTCAATAAAATTGGAACCCGATGCTACTCAATTGAATCAAAACATAAAGTTCATTGATCAAATAGAATAAAACTCCTCTATGTTTACATGAATGGAAACCAAAAGTTCTATGTTACTTGATTTCTTTTATCGGAACCAGAAGTTTCCTTATTGCAATGTTTTACAGTTGCAATTGTTATATTTAATTCCTTGTTTTAAATCTTAGCTTTAAATTATTTTATTCATATAAACCTACAGTCCTTAGCATCGAACTTGAAGTTTCGAGTAATCATGTAATTAGATAAGGACTTGAAGCTCCTTGGATCTTGCCATGTTATCAAATCATAAACTTATTGGTTTTTTTAAAGAACTTGAAGTCCTATGAGGTTTAAATATCCTGATATTCAAAATAAGGCCTAAATACATATTTTAAAACCTAGAACTTGAAGTTTTGGAAATATGTTAATATAAACATAGAGTTCCGAGTTCATGTTATGTGGGATCCTAATGGAATATATATATTATAAACCAAAAGTTTGTATATTGTCAATATTGATTGAATCAAAAGTTCTACATCGAATTTAAGTATACGTACAATTAATTTTGGAATATGAAGTTCCTTATTCCTTGTTTTTACTCAAATTCACGAACATTAGGATTAGAACTTGTAGTTCTACATCAAACAGTCAAATCATAACCTGAACTTCTTTGACTCTTTGTTTCATTATCCGAGATATGAAACTTGGAAAATTCGTAGAGAACCTAAGTTTCTTATACTTCTGATTGATTAGAACCTGTAGTTCTATGTTCATTATTACCCAATCAAGTTAAATTCAAAGTTTTTTGTTTTTCATACTCTATGTTATAGAATCAAATTGAACAAGAAGATCTTTGATCTATCATTCCATTTAGAACTCCAATTTTCATAGCTTAATATTTTTCCTTATGAACCTAAAGTTCTTGATCAAGTTTTGATTAAGCTAGAAGTCTTAATTCATACGATTAATTAAAACTTATAGTTCTATGCTTTAACAAAGTTTAAGAACCTGAAATATATTCTACCTATATTTTGTATAGGAACTTGAAGTTCCATGACTTTTAATGAACTTAAAGTTTCATAGCTTTAATATTTTAGAACATGTTGGCTTATGCTCATATTTGTTCTCTGCATTTTCTTATATTTTCTTATTCATTAGAACATCATTTTATGATTATTTACCTACGTAGTTATTAGTTGTATCACAATATCACTTTCTTATTTTTTACCTTATTTAATTTATTGATTATCTTATTATAACCTGAAGTTAGATGCTGAAGAATTATTTGAAACCAGAAATTTTATATATCTACAAATGAATTGTAAGCCTAATTATGTTTCATCTTTATATAACCTGAAGTTACATAAGTACTTGATTTTGTATAACCACTCACTCTATTGCTTTTTATTTATGCATTTATGAATATTTTCAGCCGTTAGTGGGAGAAATAACCATTCCTGAAGAACGGTGTGAAATAACATAATATGCATCCACTTTTCTATCATCTAATCTTTATCACATCGTTCACTATGAGAATGAGATATGAATCTAGTGGATGCATTTATTCAAAAGCTAGATGCATATATATACAACAAAACTGCAAAGTCACATATGCAATTTTTTAAATATGCCTACGTGGATTGATGTCCTAGCATGGTAGTCCATCAATTTAGCAGAAAATGATTTATTTCAATTTAGCAGAAAATGATTTATTGCACGCCTGAAGCATGACGAATCTATAGGTTCCAAAGTTTAGCTCCCCAGAAGTGGAGAGTATATGAAATGGTCCACACAAACCCAATTAATTAAATTTAAGGGAAAAATTTACAAACAAGACACATACTTTGATAGTTGTTTCAGTTTAGGACATTAATTTTGTTTTGTATTAATGAAGGACACATACTTTCATTTTGTGTCAATTAAGGACCATATTTTTTTTTTTCAGTTTTTATCTCAACTTTGGCCCGACATTGGACTCATCAAAACTCCACCAAATTTAGCAAACTTATACTTGGTTTAAAGCTATGCATCTCCTCTTTACAACCATATAAAGATCACTCAAATCGGACATCTACAACTTCAGATAATTGGCCCAAAAGTAGGGTACCCGAAATTGTCATATCGGATCTCTGAGAAAAAATTTGGAAAATCGGACAATTTCATATACCTTACTTTGGAGCCGATTATCTGAAATTTTAGAGATCTGATTTGGGTGATCTTTATATATTTGTAAAGAAGAGATGCATATCTTTAAACCAAGTATAAGTTTGCTAAATTTGGTGAAGTTTTGATAGATCCAACGTCGGACCAAAGTTGAGATAAAAACTGAAAAAAAAAAAAAAATATGATCCTTAATTGACACAAAATGAAAGTATGTGTCCTTCATTAATACAAAACAAAATTAATGTCATGAAATGAAACAACCATCAAAATATGTGTCATGTTTGTAAAACTTTCTCTAAATTTAAAGATCTACATTCTCTACACAAATCATCCTTAAAAAGACTATAAAAGCCCCCGAAGAGGCATGGGTGCCTGATTACAAAGATATATTTTTATTTAATGCATGCAAATGAGAATTGTGAGATCGTTGATATATTGATGATTGTTTATATATAGTAGCTACTAAAAATCATTAAGGGGTTTAATGATGTGGAATGTCGACAAAATTAAATGATTGGCCAAACTAGAAAGAGGCAATTCTAATAGAATTGAACATCATTAAAAACGTAGAATAATAAGAACATATAGTTCAAACATCTTGAAAGTTATAGAGTGTTTGAAATAAAGTAAATGAAATCACTATATATAATGGCACAAAGTTTCTCTAAAGAAATATGGGGTTGTAATTATGAAAAATATATATTCTCACGTTATAAATGCAACCGCGTTTTAACAAATCTGGTAAATTTAACGTGTTTATTACATACGGTGATTTACATACCATATGTAAATCTTTAAAGATTATGAAATGCTTGAAGTATATCGCCAGAAGCGATTTCCCAAGGGATATAGCAAAAATTACTAGTAAAATCCTGAATTGAAAACTATAAAGTGTCATGAAATATTATATGCATGAAGCAAATCCTTGAAGGATTAAAAGAGCCTGAAGCTCAAAGTATGCACTCAACTTTATCACCATGAATATGGTCAAAATTGCTTCATTGAATACTTTGATTAAAACTCAAATTCAAAAAATGTTGCAACATATATATTCTAACTCTTGAAAGAAGTTATGAATTAATTGAGGGTTCTGAAGAGCTCTAAAGATTATCGAATGTTTGAATATTGGATTTAAAATAAATGACATTGGAAAATGAAAATAGGGTCTCGAGTTGCAGATTGAGTATTGTGCTACTGGAATTTTTATGCACCAACGGTCGTTCGGTCTATTGGCATTGAGAATGATGACTTGCTTCCTAAGGAAGATGGAGAAATTAAAAATCTTTGGTACAGAAGCACCATATCTTAGTGTAATTGGTGCCTTATTCAATTTAGCACATTGAAGTAGACAAAATATAGTATTGTTGATTGTGTCACGTAATTTTTCCAATACTCAAAAGTATTTCCATAATAATTAATCTCTTTTTGTCATTATTTTGATATCCTTATCTATAATAGAAAGAGAAATGTTTTTAATCACTTTATTTTGTTAGTATTGCACTATTGCTCTAACCTCAACATGGATTCCACGGATGATGACAAACATATATCCCCTGAAAGTCTAGAAGCCATATTCATACAAGCATTGCCAAACTTCACTCTCTAGAAGATGAGATATGAGATATCACTTTTTGCTGGATCAAATTAAAGCTTGTTGTTATCAGAGGGAGCATCAGGCTATTTTGTGTGTTGTACTTTTTTTTTTTTCCTTCGACTAGGTTTTTTGTCCCATTGGGTTTTTCTTAGCAAGATTTTAATGAGGCAAAGCGCATCCAACATTGTATCAATGATATTGCAAAACGGTGCACTATTTTTCCTTCACTTTGGTTTTGTCTCATTGACTTTTTCAAACAAGGTTTTAACAATGCAACCTTCACTAATGGGAGAAATATATCAACATCAGGGAAAGCATGACATCAAACAAAGTGATCACATTGTACTATTTTCCCTTCATACGAGGTTCTTATCCCATTGAGATTTCCTGACAATGTTTTAATGAGGCAGTGTCGCACACTCGCCATAGTTATCAGAAATACATGAAGATTGTACTTTTTTCCTTAACTAGTCTTTTTCCCATATAGTTTTGGCTAATAAAGTTTTTAATAAGGCATCTGTCATTGATTGGTGGACATCCAAGTAAGAATGTTGTAAGCTAGTATCATTAATTATATGGATGTCCATTATCCTATTTATATTTATCCCCTATATTTATCTAGAGAAATTGTATAGATAATTGAGAGGAGTCAAATTCAATGTAAAATATTAGACCTTAAGGGCCCATTTGGTTCAAGTTTTAAAAGTCTGAGAATGGGAAATCAATTTCATTTCCATGTTTGGTAAGTACAGGGAAGAAATCATTTTCTGACATAAGGGAATCTTATGCCCTTATTAGGGGGAAAATGAAATCATTGCTCCAGCTTGGATTTTGTTTTCCCCCTCTTGGGAAAACATTTATTGCTTCTTTTTTGGACAAAACTAACCCTGCTATTATTTTAAAATGTCATCTCTATTGTCATTCTTTAAATAAATAATAGATGATGGTATAATTGGAAAAGTAACACTTTTCATTTCTAATTTTTGCACAAATCAAACATGCGAATGAAAATAAAAAAGTAATTTTTGGTTTACTTTCCTAAGATTACCAAACACAGGAAAGGGAATTTTCCTTTTCCCCCGGAAAATGCAAAGGGATTGATTTCCTTGGATGATCTTAAGAGCCTATAAATAGAAGTCTTATGTGAATAAGAAAGATACATTGATTCTCTCTCTTTTGCTCTTTTATATTTTCTCTTTTCCTTTTTGTAGGCTTATTCGCACCAATGTCCCCTGAAAATAAGACTTTTTCTTATTTTTCCCCCCCGAACTTTACAAACCCTTTCAGTTCACCATATTTCGTCAAGTCTGTCAATAGCTCCTTTAAGAAAGCAGACGTGGCCGCCTAAGTAGCATGGATGAGCCCTTTTAATATTATTTAAGATGCCATGTGGATAAACAATTAATAAAAAAAAATGTAGGTTGTCATTTTGTCCATGAGTTAAATTAAAAAAAATATTTTTTGAAAAACTATTTTTAAGTAGTTTACACCAAGGAGTAAAATTTCGGTTTTGAGGAAATTTTCGATGGAAATTTTTGCGGAAATTTCGGTTAAAATTTCGATAAAATTGGACAAAAACGACAAAAATTGCTATCAAAATATAGAAATTTTGAATGAAACTTGACCATATGTTTATTTAACATATTATCTAGTATATTGATAAAAAAAATATTGAAGAAACCAAATAATATAGTAGATTTCATGTGATATAAACTAAATATAATGCGCGCTGGAGACAAATACTGTTAAATAAAAATAGTTCACTAATTAATAATTACATAAAAATGACCTCTTTTTAAGGGATATTTAATCATTTTGAATCTAATTGTCCTTAAAACATATGTGAACAAATAAGAAAATGACATGTATTGTTATTTTCTAAACTACTTAATTCAATAACAAAAAACAATCTAAATAGATTCTGAGATCCCGAAAAGTTGGTTTATAATTTATTTTGAAGTAAATAGTGATTTATTGATAATTATCTTGTTAATTCGGAGATATTAGAATTTTTCTGAGAAATTTTGGAAGGAAATAAATGAATTTGAAGTCGTAGAAAAATAAAATTTATCAAGACGAGCTCATGAGATTTTACAAAACGTTTTTCGGACCTTGAAGTTAATTTTGGTAAGTTATTTGAATTTTAAGTGATTTCGGCGAATCATTGAGAAACAATAAAAATTAGGAAAGACTCAGTCTTGATTTTAGTCTTGTTGGAAAAGCCTCGGGTCAACGAGCGCATAGATGCAAATGAAACGTTTTTTTTTCTTTCCTTCTTCCTTTTCACCCGTGACCTCTCCTACTCTCCAATCCTCTCTTTCTCTCTCCAGCCTTCATTTTCTTTTCTCTTCTCTTCCCTTAGTTTTCACGCAGACATTTGACCAAAAAAAAATTCTCACACAAACAACACTCCTCCCTCCTCTCTCCTCTCTCCTCTCTCTCCCCCCTCTCCCTGATCTCCTTTTCTTTCGGAGCTGCTCTCCTCCCCGGATCTCCTTTCCCTCCAGTCTCTGCCTCCCTCGGTCTCTACTCCAAATTTCAGCGAAATTTAGAGAAATTTAATGAAAATGTGCTTGGAGCATTTTCGAAATTTCAGACAAAATTCCTTAAAATTTTTACAAAAAATAACGGATTTGTGATAAAATTTCAGAATCCCAAAAAACGAAAATTTTTCCTTGGTTTACACTTTTCATTTAAAAAAAGTATTTTACACAAATTAAAAAAACTAAAATTTAAAAAGAAAAAAGAAATAATTTCAAACAAAAAGGAAATACAAGAAAAAAAAAACCCCCACCCCACCCAGCCACCAACGCAACACCCCTCCCTCTCTCCTTCTCTTTCTTTGTCATCACTGAGCAAAATGGGTTTCCCCACACCCACTTTGCTTCTCCTCCTAATCCCATTATTTCTCACCACACCCACCTCAGCCGCCACCTTCAACTGCACCACCACCTCATCCCCCAACTGCCACGTGCTCATCGACTACGTCACCCCAAACGCCACCACCCTCAAATCCATCAAAACCATTTTCAACATCACCCACCTCCGCTCCCTCCTTGGCGCCAACAACCTCCGCCTCTCCACCACACCAAACCTCTCATACCCGCAAACCATCGAATCATAAATCCCCTTCCCCTGCCTCTGCTTCAACGGCTCTGGCACCAGATCTAGACCAAGTCGAAATCCAGTCACTGGGTTGGTGGGGTGAGGTGGTTGGCCCGAAAGAAGAGTTGCCGGTAGGGGGCGGCGGCTGGGTTTAGGGTGGGGGATCTGAAGTTATGAACTCTCTTTTTTTTCTTCTGAACTTTCTAATTTCTAATTTTTTAGTTTTTTAATTTGATATAAATTAAGTTTTAATTGACTTTTAATTTTTGTTATAAAATCATTTTTTAGTAATTTTTTGTACACTTGGCGTTTTACATACCAAAATGCATATCCACGTAAGCGCTATGTCAATTTTTTTTTACGGAGCTCGTGACAAACTTGACGGAATATGATAAATTACAACAACTTGTAAAGTTTGGGGGGTAAAGTGAAAAAATTAAAGTTTAAAAGAGTAAAGTGAGAAAAAATCATACTTTTAGAGGGTATTGTGCGTAGGGGTGAAAACGAGCCGAACCGAGCCAAATCGAATACCACCACGCTCAAGCTTGACTTGTTTAAAATTTTTTGAGCTTAAACTTGGCTTAGCTTGTTTTTTATACAAGCCAAGCTCGAACTAGCAAAAAAAAAAAATCGAACTCGAAAAAATATTAATTTTTATCGAACATTTTTTTCTCAAAAACATTATAATATGTTACTTTAACTTAGAGTTAATATATATTTTTAATTAAATTAGATAGACACCAAAGATTTTTTTTAAAACAGCTTGTAGATGAATATGATTTCCTTAAAATACAATTGTACTAAATAATTTCATCTAAACATTTATAACTTATAATAATTACAAAAATTCTTATGAAAAAAAAGACGTAAGATAGTAGAAATCTTATAACCAAATAATAAAAATACAAAGTAAAAAATAAAAATAACAAGTTTTCATATAAGTTTTAGAAAATAAAGTATAGAACATATAAACTAAAAAATATGAACTATTTATGAACTTTTTAAACCGAACATACTAAATTTTAAGCTTAATTTGTTTATTAAATAAGCGAGACTTCGATTTGATTTATTTTTTACAAATCGAGCTTAAAACAAACCCGAGACGTAATACAGCCCTAATTATGCGAATAAGGCTTTATTTTACAACAGATATGACATTTTTTATATTTTTTGGGAGCCTGTAATCTTTCGATTTTCTTTTTTTTTTTTTTTTTTTTTGGNAACAGTATATGGGGGTTCTGGGGTTGGTTGCAGTTAGCGGATTAGGGTTTCCAACTGTAATTATGGTGTTTAGTGATAGAAATTCAATTGCTTGGTGACTTTAGCTATGCCATTGTGACAAATCATGAGGTTCTGTGGTGGACTGGTAGCAATTTGTTGCTTTGGACTATTTGAGTTTGAGCCTTTAATGTTGGAGTTCTTGTATCAAATATTAAAAAGAACTAAACCTCAAATTAACTTCAATTTGTATTTTTTTTTCTTTGGATTGATTAGTTCTTCTTGGTTTTCAAAATTTGGGTTTCCTTTTGAGTAAAAGTTTATGTGGGATTAATGCTTTTTTAGGTTGCTGTTGAGAGAGAAAGGAGGATTTGAAATCAATTTTTCTACAATTCACACAATTCATTAGTTGACACAAAAATTAGAATAAGAAAGAGAGAATTATTTTCTATCATACAAAAGAAATTAAAATGAGAAGGAAAAAAAAGAAAGGGCGGAAAAACAATTAGGAAAAATTAAGGAGCTGTGATGCAAATTAAGAAATATATATATCTAAATTTGCTAAAGAAAATTGAACTAAAAATTTAATAGAAATGATTGAACTCATAACTCAAGAGATTAATTTGGCATCACTAAGCACCAGACAGTTGATCATGTCTTTGAAAATTACTGCTGCTGACCATATTTCAGAGTTGTAGGGGAAAACAAAAAAGAAGGAATCGTCCACATTGTGTGACATTGGTTTTGCTGATCTCCAATGGTTTACAAATTATTTGATAAGAGAAACAGTCATACTTTTAAGCATGATTATGTATTTGTTATGGCAAATATGCATGTTTTTGTTATCCCACACAGTGGAACCTTTCCAGAAGGATATTGTGGGTGAGAATTTATGTAGAATAAGGGCATCAAAAGTGTATGCCAGCAGAAGAAAGCCTTTGACTCCCTACATGAGGGCACCTATGCATGTATATGGTTTTTAATCTGTCTACTGTCTGAAATTTCTTTCAGCGTTTTCAGGCACTAGTGAGTATGTTTCCTTGAAGTTTGGTTTTACATCTAGGGCCCATTCGGCATTGCTTTTAGAATTGTCAAAAGAACTTTTGGTAGCATTTGGAAAAAATAAATAAAAGTGCTTCTAGGTTATAAAAGCGCTTTTAAGAGGTTTTTTGAGAAGCACTTGACAGCTGCTTCCTCATGAAGCACTTCCAAGTGCTTTTGCATGAACTACTTAGAATTTTTATAAAAATTTGTATGTGCTTCTTAGCAGAAGCGGTTCCAGTAAAAGTGCTACCAAGGAAAAGCGCTTACTAAGAAGCAGTGCCAAACGGGCCCCTAGTTTCAGTTACTAAACAAAAGCTTCTGTTGTTTAGATATTATGCTATGCCTTGCCGTAGTTATGGCATCTTATAAAAAAAAAAAATACCTCAGCGGTGCCATTTTGCTATAAATTTTTCCCGCACTGTGATAAAGCTAGTAGTTATGATATAATACATGATTTGCCATCTCATCTGTATCTCACCATTGTATGTTGATTGTGATGTACCTAACAATATGCTTCATGTATCATGCAATACATTATGTATTGACTGTAGTGAAAAACACCTTTCAGCCTTAGATGTATTCTAGAGTTAGAATAATTAGCACACAATAGATAGCAGCAAAAGTAAACACAAAAACACCAAGATTTGTTCTCGAGGTTCGGCTAACTTTGCCTACATCCCCGTGTGATCCTTTGAGAATCACAGCTGCACTATGATTAGAAAAAGAGTTACAAGAGTGTGTTGAAATAACCCTAGAACTAACCCAACCCGCAGCCACTTCTTCTCTCTCCCTGATCACGAAAACTCTCTCCCTCTTTCTGGTGCTCTATCTGCCACTTTCAAGCCTTGCAGCAGCCTATTTATAAGCTTATAGGCTGCGAAATACAATAGGTTACAGCTGGGAATTCCTTTTCCTAGTTGAATTAGGTAATAGGCCTAATACCTAATTCTAACCTTGTACACTTAGGAAAACTTAGAACTTCCTTCCTTAACTAGGAAAGCCTTGCGCAAGCCTTCTAGCATTCCTAAGAAAACTGTACCCAACTAGGAATTATCTAAAAACAGCTACTTTCCTATTTTAATCAATTTCCAGAAATATTCCGGCGAGCCAAACACAAGTATTGACATATCATATGATACATAGGGTTCTTATTTGAAGTTTAACTGGGTTCACTTAAAGATGACTTGAGAGCTCTCGGATGCTTCTTTATTTTGAATTAAACTTCACTTGGAAAGGCAGTTTAATGCATCTTGAGGGCCAAAAGGGTTTTGGAGATGTT
Source organism: Dryas drummondii (assembly GCA_003254865.1). Classification (NCBI taxonomy): domain Eukaryota; kingdom Viridiplantae; phylum Streptophyta; class Magnoliopsida; order Rosales; family Rosaceae; genus Dryas; species Dryas drummondii. Next base: position 230,279 of record QANW01000506.1, read on the forward strand.
CTATAAAAGATGAGTTCTTTGAATGAGTTCTTCATTTTAAAATGCAGAAAATATATATGAAGGCAATCATCTTTTTGGACTTGATGTGTAGAAGTTAATCTGCTTTTGTTGTCAACCTGGTTAGTTCTTGGGTGTTTGCCTCTTCCAGAAATTAGAGATTTGGCTCTGAGAAGTTTTATTTTCAAATTTCAATTAAATTTTTTTCGTATACATTTGTGCTTAAGGACCTATTGAGTAGAAGCTTGCAGAACTGTTTCCATGCATTGATTATAAAATCAGATCATTGTATATCACTGTTGGTTTGTCATGCATTGGCAACCTGCAAGAAGCTTTCTCTATTTTATTTTAGTTTTCCACATTTGTGTAAATTCTGGCCATGTTGCAGACCTCATCTCATTCACATTATTGATTTTATGTTGCATTCATTCTGAACAAAAAAAATAAAAGTGCAGGAACTGATGATGATCTTCCTCCATCACACCAAAATAGAATTCCTAGAGGAGGAGGGGGTCGTGTTGCAGGGAATGGAAGATCTGCTGTGGGTTCCGTCCCATATCCTAGGACATACGGCGAACCTGATATGGAAGCACAAATTCACCAGCTTGAGCAAGAAGCATACAGTTCAGTTCTAAGAGCCTTCAAAGCTCAAGCTGATCTCATTACTTGGGTACTTCAGTCATTTTTTTTTTCTCATGGATCTAATATTTTTAAATTTGTTTGATCCGGTTTAAATGACTGCTACCTGAAATGCATTTTCTTCAGGAAAAGGAAAGTTTGATAACAGAACTGAGAAAGGAGTTGAGATTATCAAATGAGGAGCACAGAGAACTTCTAGGACGGGTTAATGCAGATGATGTCATACGGAGGATAAGGTATATGATAGATTTAAGAAACAAGCTTTGTTGTCTAATTGAGAAATGAGACCTAGAATTTGGCTACTTTGTCTCTTTTGTCTTTTAATGGGTGCTGTGTTGGGTGGTTCCATCAGGGAGTGGAGACAGGCAGGTGGGGTTCAACCGGGCATGCTCAGTACTGTTCAAGCTGTTCATGATCCATTACCCAGTCCTACTGTCTCTGCATCTCGCAGGAAACCGAAAATGACTCAATCAGTACATTCACAATCCTTTGTTGGGCCATCACCACCGTTTCACCCACAGTCAGTTATAACATCCCACCAGCCATCTTCATCTACTGCAAAAAGAGGATCTGTCCCAGCCCCAGCCCCAGGAGCCAAGGGCAAGAAACATAAACCGGTGAGTTGGGGATTATGATATATGGAGTAATACATAAAACAAGTTTGCAAGTTTTTTATTTATTTGCTTGTTTTCCTTTTGTCACATTTTGTTCTCAGGGTCAAATTTTACCTGGTGCTTCTTCAATGAAGCAGTATCCTTCCTCAGGTCCAACAGGAAAGGGTCAAGTTTCTAACAGAGTTTCATCTAGTGCCATTGTGAGTGAGCCTGCTGAAGGAACAACATTTGATCCCTTGATTGGAAAGAAAGTAAGGACTAGGTGGCCCGATGACAACAATTTTTATGAAGCTGTTATAACTGACTATAATGCAGCTGAGGTATCTGTGGCTCTTACAAGTCTTTTATGCATAAGATGTTCAGTTTGCAGTAAAGTTATGTACCTGACATTTGTTTTTCTTTTTTTAATCTTTGTCAGGGACGACATGCCCTAGTCTATGATATTAATTCTGCAAATGAAACGTGGGAGTGGGTTAATCTATCAGAGGTATATTTGACGCATTTTCCCTAGGATTTGAAGTATTCTTGCTAGCATGTCATTTTCATTACATATATTTCTCCAAATTGTGCCTTGTAAAGCTATAAATACCAGATGTGTATTTAAGTGGTGAGATGAGTATCGAATGCTGAACTGTCGATGCTTCAATATTTGGGGGGGAGAAGGGGGGGGGGGGAAGGATTAGAAATGAAATTCAAACAGTATTTGGCCAATTGGGTGCTGTCAGCTGATTAATACATAAATTAACACAACTTGCTCCAAGTAGTGCTTGCCCTATTCTCCTAGCCTCCTACCAAGTACTTTGCATTTTAGATTAATTTATTTTGGAATGATTTTTGTGTTGATATTGATGAATATTTTGAGTTTTAAGGTCCATAGATTTTTAATGTTATATTAGTGCTGGTAAAAAAATTCCCTATGCAGAAGAAATGTGGTAAAACAAAAAAAAAAATTTAGATAAAAATATGATTTATGCTAAAAAGAGATGTTTGTTGCTTTCAAGACTTGACTTAAATATGTTGTCATGATAGCAAGGGCTTCAGATCTCTCTCTCTCTCTCTCTCTCTCTCTCTCTCTCTCTCTCTCTCTCTCTCTCTCTCTCTTNCTCTCTCTCTCTCTCTCTCTCTCTCTCTCTCATTAAGTTCTAGCTTTTTGGTGGATAAAATGTAAAGGAGAAAAATAAAATAAAATAAAATGTATAGGAGAAAAAGGTATATGATTTTTGGACTTGCCATCCTCTTAACTTCTACAGTTCAAAGTACATATCCCGTGTTTGAATGATGAATGATTGGATTTATCCCTCTCAATAATGATATTTTAACTTCAGATGTTATTCATCTCCCTTATGTTGGCTTATAATTATTTATGCAGATATCTCCTGAGGATATTCAATGGGTGGGTGAAGATCCTGGAATCTCACATCGTGGGGGTTATGGTGGGTCAGGTCATGGGATGAATAGATCAGTTGGCCGTGACTCTCTTCCAGTTGCTGGAAGAGGTAGAGGGATTCCAAAGGGTCAATTGAGAAAAGATTTTCTGCCGTCACAGAATGGCATTGGAAAGAAGGCTCCAGATGATATACAGTTGCTTCACACAGATACTTTAATTAAGGAGGTTAGTAGAAGCAGGTTGATCCAATATATACAGTCAATAAATTTGTTGGTTTCATAATTTCATTTCACAAAGCTTCAATTTCTGGTAAATTTTGACAGGTAGAGAGGGTCTTTGGTGCAAATCATCCAGATCCAGTTGAAATTGAGAAGGCAAAGAAAGTGTTGAAAGTATGAATGGCAACCTTAGCATTCTTTTTCTTTTTTCTTTTTTCTTTTTAATTTCATCAGAAGGCTTTCCTTTTTATTTGCACAACTGATCTCTTAACTTCACTCTGTGCAGGAGCATGAACAAGCACTTATTGATGCAATTTCAAAGCTTGCTAATATTTCTGATGGTGAAAACGGTAAGTCTTGTTCATCTTTGTTTTGTTTTTCAGAGCTTACCTTCGTGCATATCAGCTAGTAATTAATTAGTGCCCACCAATTAGAGCCTGCTTAGGGTTTAGGATTTAGTAATTAATAGTGCTCACCAATCAGTTAGTATTTTTATATGTTCAATTTGGCACCTATGTAGAATGTCTCGGAAATAGAATAGCACAGCAGTTGTATTAGCGTACAACTGGATCTTGATGCCTTGTGCTATATTTGACATGAGTTTGCTCACCTTTGTGCTTTATTTCTAGTGTGATTTTGTTTCTTGATGCCTCATCTTGGGCCTTTTTCCTTAAAACTGCAGAGGGTGGTCACCAGTTCTTACAGCAACCAATGGATCGTGAATGAATGGATGACTGGATTAGATTTGAATCAGTAAAGTGCACAGTTGTGATTAAAAGTCTGAAAGTGGGCAACAATAAGATAGGCAAGCTATTAGGATGCAGAAAGAAGTGAGAAATATCTGCTTTGAAGGCCACTATTTTTGTACAATGATATCTTTATTATGTAACCCCCAACATGTTAAAACTCAGGGCTTGGGTCTTTTCAGGATAGGCATTATTGTAGGATGGGAATTGCTGTAGCTGGGTAATAATTTATTTTTGATGCTTTGTTAACCTAGGAAAGGGCTGATGCTTGTGTAATTTATTTATAAATAGTGGAAATTAAGTTAATTAACCTAGGAAAAGGCTGATGCTTGTGTAATTTATTTATAAAATAGTGATTAGTGTGCCCTCAAGTGCAATTTATTCTTGCTGCCCTTCTTGGTTTTGCTTTAGTTAGATGGTAGCTGATGTGGTAATGTTATATAATTAATAATATGAGGTGACATGGATTTTAACTTTTATTTATCTTTTAAGTAAAACTCTACAATTAAAAAAACAAACAAAAAACTAGGAGTCTCCATCCTTGTACCAGCTGCCACTAAGATGGTCAGTTAATGTGGTTAGATTAGTGTGTACAAATAGCATTATTGAAATCTTCATTTCTGGTTGGCCAATGGTTCTCCATTTTCACTTTAAAAATAAAAACACTGCAAAAGCCTTCAATTACTTGGCTGGAAAATGAGTTTGGGAGGCAGATCTGATCTGCTATGACGTTGGAGATGGCGATGGCGTTGGAGATGAGAGGAGAATGGTTAGTGTATATATGGATAATTTTATGTTGTTGAAAATTGGCGTTCTTGTGGTGTTGGGTATTTCAGTTGGAACATGCTGTAGAGATTTGGACAAGGAGTTTGGAGGCGGAGAGGACGGTGGTGAACGGAGAGAATGCAGGTGTTGGGGACGGAGAGAAGTTAATTATTTTTACTTTTTTATTATGTTTTAATAAAATATAACAGTGTTAACACTTCTATAACTATTTTTTAAATGTAAAGACACATGCCATCAATAAAGATGCAAAGGCATACCTAATCAAAATCAAGAACTAATAACCTGTAATCAACTCAATCTTAGCAACTAAATAGACCAAAAACCAAACCTCCAGCCCCCTTTGGCAATCCCATTGACTAAAGACCAAAAACTAAACCTCTAGCATCTAGGAAAACTTCTATTTAGTTCATTTAATTTAATAATTTACTGAATAAAACCTTATAACTTTTAAAATTCTAATTAAAATTCAATAATATTGTAACAATTCTATATTATATAACATTGGTTCATTAGTTTCAATTTTTTCACACATATCAGGTAATACTTGGCGGTCATTTTCAAGTGTTAGGCAATATATTTTTACTTCTTCTCAAGCCCTGGTTTGTCCGTTTTATATTAGATTTTAATTCTAAAATTTTTTACAAATCTCATTTTATACCCTAGAAAGATATGAGGTGAATTCGTCCTTATATCCTCCAAAAAAAAAAATAATGACATATTTATTTTCAAGGCAATAGTCAAAGGAGTAAAAAAAATAAGAATTTTATTTGAGGAAAAAAAAAATCATAAAGTTTTTTTTTAAATAAGAAATGTTAAAATGACTAAACTAGTAAACTCTAAGTTTTCACTTTTATTATATTTTCTAAAAGTATAATGGGTTGCTGGGTTTATTCTATTGTTTGTATGTGGGCCTCAACTGTTACTGGGCTAAATATATCTATGTATATCTTTGTGGCCCGGGCCTGATGTAAATTCCATATATATATATAATATATAGCTGTGGGCTGAAAAATTTTGAGGCCCTGTATGGTCCCACCGTTTAGCACCGCATCAAATCCACTCTAGCTTAGCAACTAATTTAAGTAAATTAACAGAAAGTCATAAAAAATTACAAGTTTAACTGAAAAATTTATGTAAAAGACAAAGAATAAAATTTTGGGTTTCGAGGAAATTTCGATGGAAATTTTGACGAAAATTTCGAAGATTTTTTAAATTTCGACAAAAATTAGACGGAAATGACGGAAATTTTGAATGAAACTTTACCATATGTTTATTTCACATATTATCTACTAAATTGATAAAAAAAATTGAAGAAACCAAATTATATAGTAGGTTTTATGTGATATAAGATAAATATAATGCACGCTGTAGACAAATACTGTTAAATAAAATTAGTATATTATTTATACTATATAATCTATACACTAACCCTATGTATTTTATAATCTATTTTATATTGTTTAAGATATGGTATATGATATTAGAGTTTAGGCCATTNTGGGTTGCTGTGTAGGTGTCGAAATTTCGCAAAATTTCGACGAAATTTTGACGAAATTCAAAAGATTTTGGTTGTTAGGGGATTCAAAATTTCAAATATTTCGCCGAAATATTTCGAATTTTTGTCGAATCAGTGTTAAAATTTCGGGCCCCCTCAAAATCGAAATTTAAACCCTTGGTAAAAGATCTATTTATTTTGAAGAAGTGATTTAATACTAAATTTTTTTCCCGACTATAATATAAAACTCAAAGAATTACACTTTGTCTTATTATAATGTAGTATGTAAATAATTATATTTTATTTTGTTATAATGCAATATATGACTCTATAATTTTATAATTTTATAAAATTACACTTTATTGAATAATATGATATTAATTGTTGAGAAATTTGCACATTTACCACTCAAACAAAAAAAAAATTTACTATTTGTCATCAATACTTTGCATAGGAGTGTTTTAAAAAACTTTTTTTCTCATAAAAATATTTATTTAAAAATTAAAGTAAATTAAGAAAAACTAAAATTTTAAAGTTAAGAATAAATAATTAAAACCCAAACCCCACCACCCGTATCCCTCCCTTCTCTCTGACTTCAGTGACTGGAAAAATTATAAAGTATAACCGATATACCGTTACGTGATATAACCAATTCAACGTGTAAGGGTATTATTGGACGATGTGTTTATATTAGTAGGATATAATATTAATAACATTTACTCATATTATAACAAATAAACTGATTATATCACGTGTCAATATAACGGTTATACATAATAATTTATCCGATAACAGATCCGCGAATCTGCACCATACCTCTCCCATCTCCTTTTTTGTCTTTCTCCTCTCTCTCTTTCTTCCTCTCCCCCTCTTTTTCTTTCTGTCTGTGCGTTTTCCAGGACTTTGATTGAGGAGAAAAAGAAGGGTCCCGATTTTTCGATCTTGAAGGGGACGAGTTGGACCGGTTTGGAGATTGCCCATTTGTGCTTTTTGGCTAATTGCTTTCGTCTACATGTGCAAGCTATGCAGATGACTATGGAGACAAGGACCACAAATGTGGATGCGCAAGATAGGCTGAGAATGAGAGTCCTTTGTTTTCGCGGTTTTGGATTTGATGGCGATTTGGTTTTTTTGTGGGTTTATGTTTTTTGAGGAGTTTTTGAGGCTGGGTTGTTGAATGTGGTGGTGGTGTGTGCAGAAGCCAGCAAGTGCGTGATCCCACTCGCCGCCTGCATCGCCCCGATCCGGGCCCACCCCGACATCCCCACGCTCCCCTATACGCCTCTCCGCTGCAAGACTTGCTCCACCGTCTTCAATGTGCTGAGGGAAACAACCTTCGTCTTTGTGGATTACCTTTGAAAAGTTAAGTGCCAGCTTTGGAGGTGGTTGTGGTGTAGATGGTGAGGGAGAGAGACAGAGGGAAGGAAGGAGGGAGGACTGGTGGTAAAGGCTTTTTTTTTTTTTTTTTAATATTCTCTTTTTCATTTTTCATTTTTAAGTTTTAAGTTTTAAGTTTCTTTTTTAATTAGATTTGAGTAATATTTTTATTTAAGAAAAATTAGTGGATAAAAAAAATGAATTTTTTTATTTTATACAAGGGTAAAATAGGGATTTTGTTATAATTTAACAAAAAATGTGACGAAAGTGGGACATTACTACACGGATAAAAGTCTGTATGTCAATTAGTAAAAAAATTTTTGTTTGGGTGGTAAATGTGTACACCCCTCATAACCTGGGTGATAAATGTGCAAATTTCTCTTAATTGTTTTAAAGTTTAAGCATTTAGATTTTAGGTTTTATGACTTCATATTTAGAATTTTAGGACTTTAGTCTTAAATTCTAAATTTTAAAAATTATACCATAAATCCTAAGCTCTCAAAACAATTTAAAAATTAATTTAACTAAAACTTGAATATGCTTGAATACTTTACTTGGGTATGCTTGAGTTTAAATAGTACTGAATACTTCATATTTGATTTTTGTTGAATTATGACTTAAAAATATATAGATTAGAAGTTTGACTTTATGACTAAAAAATATTATATGTCATGACTTATAAAAAAAACTCAAGTAATTTTTTGTCTAGGGAGTTACATATAAAGGTTTAAATTTCAAAATTTTTGGCAAAATTTCGCCGAAAATTTTGATTTTAAGGGTTTCGAAATTTTAACACACATTCGACAAAATTTCGGAATATTTGCTGCGAGATTTTGTTTAACAACCAATTTTTTTAAATTGAGAGAAATTTTGACAAAATTTCGCTCACTTATCCAGCTAACCCTCACATTCTCACCTGCACAGTCGCACGCCTCTCTCGATCTCAAACTCAATCTATAGCGCCACTCTCTCTCATTTTTCCTCCGTCTTCTCCTTGGCTTGCTGGACGCCTGGACTAGATTGGACTCATCTCTCTCTCTCTCTCTCTTCTCTCTCTCTCTCTCTCTTCTGTCTCTCTTCTCACCGGTTCTCTGTTTCTGTTCTCGAACTTCTTTGTCTTCTCACCAACTCTGGCCACCTCGAAGCATCCAGCCACCTCAAAGCCACTCTGACCTCTCTCTCTCTCAACCCCTGAAATCAGTTTGTAAGTAATGGATTTACAGTTAAAATTTTTTAAGATAAATTATTATCACCTATTAATATATTATCTAAGATCAATATCATATTTTGAGTTTACATGTAAATATTGATCTTGGGTTGATTTATATAGATTTGGAATTAATTGTATAATTTGTATGATTTTGGGTTAATTTTGAATCTTTAATCGTATAATTTTAGAATTGATTGTATAATTTTAAGTTGATTTTGATTTGTATGATTTGTGTTATTTGTATGATATATAAATATTGATATGAAAGTTGAAATTGGTGATATGATATGGAATTGGAATTAGTATGATTCGTTAATAATTAATATGGAATTTGTATGATTTGTTAATAGTATCTAATATATATCATGTATGGAATTGCTGAATTGATAATTTAGAATTAGTAAAATTAATATGAAGTTAGTAATAAATTAATAATTAATATGAAATTAGTAATATGGAAATAGAATTGGTGATATGATATAAAATTACAAATTAGTAATATAGAATTGTCAATTGGTAATATCAATATGATATGAAATTACTAATTAGTAATAAGTAAATAACTAATATGATATTAATTTCTTGGTGATATACTGATATGATATTAATATGAAATTTAACTCTCTGATTAATTATTATTGTTATTGTGTTACTATGTATGTTTTTTTGTTATTAAGAATTTAGGATTCAAAGGCCAATAGAGAGAAATCACGTGATCCAGCTTGGGATCATGCCGATCCACTACCGGGTAGCAAACAAGGTTCAATATGCAAATATTGTAGCCTTGTAATAAAGGGTGCTGGAGTGACACGACTGAAACACCACCTTAGTGGTTTGGATCCTGGAAACAATGTGCAACGATGCAATAGTGTCCCACCAGAAGTGAAACAATTCATCATTGTAGGGATTCAACACAAACAACACCAAAAGAGCAAAAAAATACAAAGGATGGAAGAGATTAGGGAAGAGCTTTGAGGACAAGGTCATATTGAGCTGAGTGATGATGATGAGGATCATAATGATGATATGGGGCCTTAAGAGCGAAGAGAATTTTGAGCTGCACTTCGAGTCTTTAGATTAACAGAATTGTAGAGGGAACACTTACATAAAGTCTCAAATAGGGGACAAGGTTATTGGTCAAATAGTGGTGCACAGATGCAAAGAGGATCAAGCATGAGGGAATCACGACCAACACCTCTAGTAGCTCCAAGCTTATACAAGGCAGCTCAAGCATGCCAAAAGAGTGTTAAAAATCTCTTTTCCGGAGGGTCAATCAAAGATAGGATGCAACGCTTGATCAGCAAGTTCTTCATATATGAAAATGTTCTTCCTTCAAAAGCAGCATCTCATCATTTCAAAAATTTAGTGATAGGATGTCAACAAGCAGAAGTAGGAGTAGAACCTCCAACACTCTATCAGATACGCACCAGATTTTTGGACTAAGAGTTTCAAGAAATGTAAGAGCATGTTAATAAATTGAAGACCGATTGGGCAACTTATGGTTGCACAATCATGTGCGATGGTTGGACAGGTCCAACAAAACTGTCTATCATAAACTTTATGGCCTATTCAAAAGAGAAGTTGTTATTCCTTAATTCCGTTGATTCTTCAGATTGCATAAAGGATCATCAATATATTTATGGGCTACTAAAGGATGTAATCACGGAGGTTGGAGAGGAGAATGTTGTTCAAGTTGTGACCGACAATGGTTCCGCATTTGTCAAAGCTGGTAAGAAGTTAATGAACAAATACAATGTGTACTGGATGTCGTGTGCAGCACATTGCATTGATCTAATGTTTGAAGAGATGGGGAAGAAAGAACAGGTTGCTAATGTGATTAAAAAAGCCAGAATGGTCACGAGTTATATTTACAACCATAACTGGTTTGACAAAGATGCGAGAGATCAAGAAGAGAGATATTTTTCGTCTTGGTGCCACCCGATTTGCTACAAACTATATTGCATTAGATAGTTTGTATGGTAAGATGATGGGGCTGAAGCAATTGTTCACCAGTGATGATTGGGGTCGTCGAAATTTTCGGTGTTCAGTTGCAGGCATCATGGTTGAAAATATAGTTCTTGATCACTCTTTTTGGCAACAGGTGCATAAGGTGTGTAGTCTGTTTGAACTTCTCTACGTAGTTTTACGTATTGTCAACACAGAAGTGTATCCTACAATGGGATCAATTCATGAGTTGATGCATGTCGTGAAGGAAGGGCTAGAAAAAAAAAACATGGTGCACGGTGGGTGATAAAAATCATCAACGATCAATGGTTTAAAACGTTACAACACGATTTGCATCCAGCAGGTAACCCAATAATTTATTTGTTATTTTGGTTCTGCATTTTTTTTTAATTGATTTAGCTTTCAATTAATGTACTAAATTACTAATTATGTATTTCTATATTTACTTGATGTATGATTGTAGCTTATTATTTGAATCATCGCTATCAATATAGATCTGGCGTTAGAGATGATGGTGAACTTATTCGGGTTGTACACAATGTATTCTCCAAATTGGATGCCTATTCACTAGAAGTTGGCCAATTTGGAAATGAGGTAAAAATAATTTGTCTTAAGGCTTATACGAATCTTTACGAAAAATATTAATACTTTATAGGATTTAATTGTTTTAAATTATATATTTGATTGATATTGTATAATTTGTATTATATTTGTATCCAATTAACATATTTTAAAGATGCCTAGAAAATGTTCGGAGAGCGAGCTGCAAAGGTCGCTAGATCACGAATGTCTCCTAGTGAGTATACAACGTACGTGTATAAGTTAGATTAACTTAATTATTTATTTTTATAGTTACACTTACACAAACAAATTTTTCATTTCAGGTGAATGGTAGGTCATGTATGTGAGTAATGCGCTTATTATGGGAAAGTTAACCATCAAAGTTTTATTACAAACGGCGTCATCATCAGCTTGTGAAAGAAACTGGAGCACTTTCGCACTCATACACACCAAACAATGAAACAGAGTCTCATATAGTAGGTTAGAAAAAATGGTATATTACTACTATAATATGAGGCTTGCATTTCGAGACAAAAAAGCAGAGGAGGATTGCGTCGATGAATATGATCCGCTGGATATATATATATATGATGCTGCTATAGGGGATGATGATATGAAGGGAAACCAGTTTTATCAGTGGATTAGGCCCCTCCATTTAAATGATGATGCAGACAATCTAGTTTTGATATTACAGCTCAAGCACGCCATGAAGGTATCAATGTGGACAGAGTCCTAAATGAAGAGGTGAGCCATACTGAAAGTTTTGATGAACTTATGCAACCAAGGTCGACACATCGTAATGAGCTAGTTCCCACTAATCCTTCTTCATCAGGCAACTCTAATACAAGATCGGACACTCCTACCAACAATAAAGGTAGAGGTAGTGGTAGTGGTAGTGGTAGTGGTAGTGGTGGTGGTGGTGGTGGTGGTGGTGGTGTAAATGAAGATTGCACTGGATATTCTAAAGAGTATATGAGCCCATTTTTTGTCAAAGCAAACTACACACATGTAACACAAAATGAGGATCATGAGAGTAGGCGTGTCGGACCAGGAATTGGTGATATAGGAAAAGGCTATAGGCTATAGTCTATAGTCTATAGTCGCAGACAAAGAGGTCATGAGAGTTTGGCATAAGAACAAGATGATTCATTATCCACCACTTTTGGCTCTATGGGGGTAAGAAGTGACAATTACAATTATGAGCAAAACCCTCCAATATTCCACCCACCACATCTGCCTTACTCAGTTGAATCTGATATTAACTCATTGGCACAACAAGAGACAAACTCTTCAAATGAGTATGTTTATGGGCAAATTCAACCACAACAAGTTCCTGATTAATATGGTTGGCATGTTGGCAATTACATGCAAAATTATGTTGGAGAAGTATCTTAAGGTTATTATTTTTTGCATTACACCTATTATGGATATAATGATACTGAAGATAGCGAAAATTTTGAACCTCATAAAAACTCTATGTGATATTGATTACTTTTGTAATTTATATGGCAATATTGTAGTAAAAATAAAATTAAAGTGTTATTAAAGTAATTATTAATTAGTGAAGCATTTTTTTAACAGTACGTATTTGCCTTTAGCGTGTATTATATTCATCACATATCACGTGAAACCTATCATATAATTTGGTTTCTTTAATATTTTTTATTAATGTAGTAGATAATATGTTAAATAAACATATGGTAAAATTTCATTCAAAATTTTCATATTTTGATAACAATTTCTGTCGAAATTTAAAAATTTTCGAAATTTCCGTCAAAATTTTCATCAAAATTTTCATTAAAATTTTTTCAAAACCCGAAATTTTATTTCTTGGTTATATATGCTGCTTTTTCTTGCCGTTTTTACGCATTATGTTTGCTAGCTGATTAGACCATGGTCTGTGACCAATGGTAAATGATCAATGAATAATTGTGGTAGGGTTTGGGGTTCTAATACTGGGAAAAAATTTATTCAAGTAAAGGTGGTTTTACTTTCATGTATATACATGTAGAATCATATCATAATTTTTGCAAATTACACTTCCACCACAAATATTCAACAAGAATATCATAATGAATGAGAGCATTAACTAGCTTTGGTGTAACATAGATCAAAGGGAAAAGAGATGCATAGTTACAAGGACAAGAAGGTCAAAAACTACGAGTGCTAATCAAGTGCCAAACTAGGAATAATAGTGTTAATTGCCTAATATACACAACAGATTGAGAAAGAAGTAGCCCATGCATATATAAATTAAGCTACCCAATTAATTACCTTCTAGACCGTTTTCTGGGCCGCCTAGAAGCCTCCTTCCCCCCACTTTCCCTTGTCCGCTTTGGTGAAACTCCATTGGCCTCAGCTGCCGCCGCCGCCTTCTTCGGCGGTCTTCCTACACTTCGCTTGGACGGACTGCTTTCTTCCTTATTATTCACTTGTTTCCTATCACCACTTTGCCTCAATACCCTTTCTTTAACTTTATGCTCAACCTTGCCAGTACTTCCCCTCCTCTTCTGCTCTCCACCTCTAGTACTACTACCACCACCACTCTTCAATGTGTCCACAGCAGAATTACGCTTTATTCTCTTCAAGAAATCTGCTGCTGCACTTCGCTTCTTGTCCAATGCCGCTGCCTCTCGATCGGTGGTGGTTTTTGTCTTCTTATCTGCTTTTGGAGCTTCACTGGCGGCTTTCAAGCCTTGTTTCTTGCTGGAAGTACTACCATTATTTGTGACATTTTCGTGATGAGTCGTTGTGGTCCTTCTCGAGCTTCTGGTTCCAGTTACCGTATTGCTTTCTTTATTGGCTTTAGCAGCACTCTTCAGTACTGAACCACCACGTTCTTCAGCCACATTATTTGGTGGTTTAAGATCAAAAGCTGGTTTCTTCTCGTCCTTTTGTTGTTGTTGTTGTTGTTGTTGTTGTTGTTGCTGCTGCTGCTGCTCCTCCGTACCCTTAGGTTTTGATGAAATTGAGCTTCGTTTTCGGCAGACTATGATGGGTGCAGTCGACTTGTGCTTGGCAAGCAAGGAGTCGGACCTTTCGAGCTCATGAGGACGTTTGGGTGGTGGTTGGGTTGGACAGCTTGGACTTGCAGGTCGTGGCAATGAGTCTGATGGCTCCAATGAAGGGTCGGGTCTGGTGATTAGACTATTCTTCTTCATTTCGTTTAAGACGAGGCGTCGAAGTTGGTGAGCGGTGAGTGACTCAACAGAGGATTTGGGGAAGAAAACAACGGCGTTGCTGAAGAGGAGCAGGAGATCTCGGTAGAATGTGAGAGTGCAAGAGGAATAGGAGTCCGTGTTGAGTTTTGTTTGTATTGTTTCCAGGTCTACATGCTGCTGGACCATGCTCTTGTACCTCTCACTTTCCTGCATGCACACATCACAGTTTGAATTTTCATGTGCATGAATAAAAACTATACTCTTTCTTTGCATGTGGACCCAAAAAAAAAAAGAAAAAATAAATAAATATATATATATATATATATATACTAATAACGAATTATTATAGTAATGTTTAGAACTAGGTCAAACACGAATTGGGAATTGCAAATGTGTAAGCCCCATACCCATTCCAAATTGAAAAATGGGCTTTTGAACACTTTCCTCATTAAAATATGGGCTCTCAAATCACCAAAGCAAGGGTCCACTATTCACAAGGAAAATTGATCTTGGGCCTATGTGCTTAGTAGGATAAAGAAAAATGAAAAAAGACCTCATGGGCCCATATGGCAAAAAAAACAAAATGAAAATTGAATTAAATCGAAATTAACTCAACTTTAGACAGACGCTTGTCCCTCTTATACTCCATATTTTCGCAAAAAAAAAAAAACCAAATAAAGGCATTTATGAAAAGTACACAGCAACAAAAGAATCTGGAGGCTCAATCCCAAAAGATTTTTATATAAAAATAAAGAAATAAAAAAAATCTTCGATGAAAAGAGGTGGGAGGCATGCCTAATGGGGTCCATGGTGGTGAAGAATCCACCCCATTTGTATGACGCCTTTTTATTTTATAAATTTATGGATTGAGTAAAAAGGCTCCGTGACAACCTTACGGATGTTACGGTGTAAGCAAAATGTTTTAGTATTTATAAACTTTAAACTTTTTTCTTTTGGAATTTATTATACCAAAGGTGTTTAAAGTCAAAAGCAAAATCAATTTTTTTTTTTAATAAAAAACCGTGATTTATGAGTTATGAGCATGCACACCCTATGTGATGTATCTAACACGCTAGATATCTTATCCGGGCCTAAACATAAAACTCATGTGACTACATGTTTATCATTACCAACTTTAAAATTCAATTGAACAATTGATATTTAAATACTAAAAAAAAAAAAAAATCATATTCTATGTTTTAATTCAAAATTTGGCATGTTTTTGTTAAATATCTAACAACATTTTTTGTTTTTTTATAGCATATGATTAAAATGGACAAAATGTATACCCAATTCAATTTAATAAGCAACTTAATAAAAGAGATAAGTTAAAAATAACACATTTAATTTAACATGATTATAAAATTAATAATTTATTAAAATAAATCTAATTCTTGAATAGATTGTCCTTATGACTCCTTCGTATATTTAAGTCTCCCTTTTTTATCATGTTAAGTCTTTAATTATCAGAGTATTATGAATTGCTTTAGCCATTGGAGAGAACAGTAGGGGAGTGGTCAGTCTCAGTCACTACTAGTCTAGTTAGTAATTTTCAGCAGCGTGCGTGCGTTTTTTAATCTTTACTTGTTTAGAGCAACCAAAGGTCCAAAACCATCTTCAAGTGGTCCCAAATTATTGGAAACATCATGACCACTTGTTGAGAACAAGTACAATAAAAAACTAACAAAAAAAAAAAACTAAATAAATTGTCGTTAAAAACAAAAAGGATTTATGTCTTTCAAGTTTTGGTTTTTTAAATACTATATTGATAATTTGTTAACTTGCCATTGTTTGGTGCATGCATGTGTCGAAGCTTGAAATTGATTTGGAATTTGGATGCGAATTAAATAAAAATTTAAAAGGAGAAAAAATTAACGAGGAAAATAAGGAAATAATCGAAATAAGCAAAAATACCTGGCTTGCAAGGCGTCGCTCGAACAAGGAGCTATGCTCGTGCGCTCGGATCAACTGGAGAACCGCAACCAACGGCTGTGATTTCAGCAATACCTTATCTGAAGGCAGGTCCATTCTGCGACGTCGTTTCCTGTTCCTTTTCCTCGTCAAGCTCGCCGAACTCTGCGCCTCACTGCTCTCCCTCTCCCTCATCTCCCCCGAGGACGCCGCCGCCGCCGCACCTTTCCGCTTCTTTGCCACCGTTTCGGAGCTTCCTTTATCCGAATCCGACTCCGACTCCAAGTTCCCGCCCGGCCCTTTCTCCGGTTCAACCAACCCGGTCGGGACCGGGTCCGGTTCGGATACTACGCGGTCACCTTCTCGACCGGGTTCGTTGTTGTCCTGGCTTTTGGAGCAGGTGGAATTGGAGCCGTTCACCGACTGGTTCTCGTGGTCGGGTTGTTGGAGCGGCGGGTCGGGCTTGTCGTCCGGTTCGGAGCGGTCCAGTTGTTCGTCGTGATGTGGTTTTTTGTCGTTTTCTGATCTGTGTCCCTTGCCCTTGGAGTCCTCCTCCAGATCTGGTTTGGTTTCACCATCCTCGCCGTCTTTCAAGCTCTCTCCTCGCTCCTCCTCCAACCTCTTCACCTTCAACTGCAACGACCTGACCATTAAAACAACTCAGATCTAAAAATCTTACGTGAAAATAAAAATATTTAAAAAATAAAAATAAAAATAAAAAAGTAATAATTACAGGATGGAGACGTCGTAGCGATGGAGCTCTTGACGAAGCTGAGCAACGCGGAGTTCCCTGAGGTCGTCGAGCCAGGGGATAGGGTCGTGGTCTGCCACAACGTCGTCGTTTAGGGATGAGGTGAATCGGCGGCGGAGGTCGTGGTACTTGAGCTTGCAGTTGTAGGCGGTGGTGAGGAGGTGAGGGAGGGAGGTCTTGGCCTGGATTTCCATGGCGACCGAGTCCCAGTCCTTGAAGCCGTGCCGTTTAACGGCGCACGCTAGCAACAGCTCCTCCCATGTTCCCCACGTCGACAACGACGTCGTTTCGTGTTGTTGAGTCTTAGTATTACCGCCACCGCCACCTTTCATCGTCACGACGTCGTCTCTGGAGTCGGGATTGGAGTCCGTCATTATTTCGTTCATCATATCGTTCCATCTACTCTTATATTCTCATCCCTCCATTTTGTGCTTTCAAATAATATAAGCAGCTTCTTTTTTGTTTTTGAATTTGATTTTTTATTTTGTTTTTGGTTTTGTTTTCTTGGGTTTAATTAATTAAACACCTACCTAAAGGCTAAAACAGATAGTTGCTGTTGGTGTTGTTCTTGGATTGGGTGGGTGGGTAGCTTTCCGTGCGTAAATGTGTTTGTGTTTCTTTCACTCTTTAATGTATATGTGTGTGTATCTATATATATATATATATACGCGACTCAAAAATGGAAAGTGGGAAGCGGCTAAATGAGCTAATTGACCATCTTATCCCTATTTAAGTATACATGTTATTGTATTCACTAAGGATTTGGTTGTCCTTTAAATGTCATCCCCATTTATTCAATCTTCAATTCTTCTCCATGTAGGATTGTTGGGCATTGTTAGCCTGATTAGAGTCGTGCCCTCTCATGCACAGACCCAGACCCAGACCCACTATCTTTGGATCTAAACTTATGTTAAATTCATATGATTTACGATACATAAAATTTATTTTATTATGTAGACACTTGCATGTGTTACATACACACACTCATTCTTAAATGTTAATAATATTCATCTTTTTGCTCTTAAGGTATAATTTTTTATTATTAAATCAAAATGTGTCAAATACAATATGACTGTACCACATATGTTATATAATTATATTCCTTTACTTTACAACCAAGGACAAATTTATAAAAACCCAATTTTTTAATGATTTGATTACATACTCATGCAGTTTCAAGTCGTCACGTTATCACTACCATCAAATTGTTAAAAAATTTAAAAATTTTAATAAATTTAGCCTTGATTGCAAACTAAAATAAATCATAGGTATTGGTTTGAAAATTTTTTGGATCACGGACTCCACATCAATAAAAAACTGTCATTTATATATTTTAATCAATGATATTTATAGATGAAATAAAGAAAATAAATTTAAATAATTTTTGAATAAAATACCTAAGGCACCCCTAATATTTGTCCTTGTTTTTTTTTTTTTTTTTTGAGAAAAGTTATTTGCATTTCAAAAACAACTTTTTGCATTCCATGCTCATGCATTTGTAGAAGAGTGTCAATGTCATCTCTTTTTTTTTTTTTTTTTTTTTCTTTTCCTTTCTGAGTTCACACTAGTATGTTTGGTCTGGTTAGTATCCACAACCACAATCTCATATTCTCATTACTCGTAATTCGTAAATAACAAGAAGGTGAAATGTCACTTTACATATTACTTGACTATATATGTGAACCCTTTGTGATTTGTTGCACCATAGTGAGACAGTAGATTGTGATGCTTCTTTCTTCTTCTCCCAAGTCCTAAAATGGTATGGTATGCTTTCTTTGCCATTTACACAATCATGCATAGGTCATTAGGTATTTGGGTTGGGTGGGAATTGGGAAACTATATCATATTCATATTATTCGTATAGTTTCCTCTCTCACGACTCCTGAATGGCCCATCCAAAGTTCCAAACCAAATTCACATCTTAACTCGCATTCATTACCTCACCCATGACTTTTAAGTAAATGCTCAAAATTATATCTTTGTGCATAGTATTGTGTTTCCTCTCCTTGGGCCTCATCTTTATCACACCATCACACTTCACTAGGCTAACCCAATGGGCCGCCAAACACAATTGCAAGCCATGCGCCTATGCCCGAACTCTATTTCACTTAAGACTGGATGATGTTTTTTTATTTTTTGTTTGGTGAAGTTATCTCATAAGGGCTAACCACTCAAAAAAATCACTTATTAAGAAATTATGTATCTATCTCTCTTATAATATGACCTAGCACATAATAAAAGAGATAAATATAATAAATATAAAAATTACACAAGTGGTTCGGCAGAAAGCCACTGAACAATCAATGATAGTTCGACAGGTATCTGTCAAATAAATTGGTTTCGTTCGACAGCTTACTACTGAATGAAACTGAAAGATTTGACAGCATACTACCGAATGAAATCGAAATGTTCGGTACACCAGTGCGGAACAACCTGCGAAACCCTATAATCCAAACCTAAAGTTTCAATCTTGAAACCTAGAAAACCCGCACTTCAAATTATCTTAAACACACAAAAATAGGTTTTGAGATAGATTAAATTTGATAAAAAAAGGCTATATTTGCATATGAATAAAAAAAAAATTTAGCTTAGGTATACCTATGAGTTGGCAACAATAGCTATGGTGTTGCAATAAGGTGGTGAGACCACCAACAGCGGATTGACGGCGGCAATTTGACGACGACTGAGTTGACAGCGGTGGTGACAGCTCCGATGACGATGTTTGTATATATGAGTGTGTTCTTGGCTAGAATCAAGTGGGGGTGAGGTATTGTCTGAAAGGGTTGAGTGAGTGTGTATTGTTTTTATGGATTGGATGAAGTGTGTAAGAGAAATTTGATAAGATTAACGAATTGGGGTATTTAGGTAATTGTGAAGGGTGTGTATATGAGAAATTTCAATAGTGGGAGGAGTGTAGGGGTATGAAGTGAGAAAAAATGAGAAAAAGATGTGCAAATAGTAGCACTCTTGTTTTATTTATTTAGTTAACACCTTTAAATAGGTGATAATTACAGCCGAATAAGAGAAAAAAGTGGAAAAAACATGCAACTAATCCTCTAATGCCAACATGTAGTAAAAAAGGATTAGTCTAACTCCACTAATCCTATCTTCCCCCTAATGATAACTAACCCAAGTCTTATCTGACTAGAAGCCTATCTTATCCAAACTAAAACAACATTTTAACTTGAAATAAAAAAAATAAAAAAAAAAAGTTACATTCATTCCCCCTGAACAAGTAGCCTTGTCCTAAAGGCTCATGTGGCAAGCCTCAACCACAGTCATCTTGTTCCATGCGCACATCGTCTGCTTCCCAACAAAACGAGATTATAAATAGATTCTTGCACTGATATCCAGACTTGATTTGTTCGTCGCAATTGAAACATAGCCCTTTATTTCTCCGCTCTTGCATCTCACTAGTTGTTAGTTGCTTCACTCAAAGCGGAGATGAAACATGTGATGATTTGATTTGGTTGGAATTTTCTCGTTGTTGAGATAAATTACGTGTCTCAAACCAACATGGTAACCCAATTGCCGCTGATAAGGATGCATGACATCCCACAAGCACATCAGCTTTGATTGTGTCTTTCAACCCGCTAATGAAGCTACTCACTTGTCAGGCTTGTGGAAGATATCCAGCTCTCGAATTCTGTTTGATAATCACGCACAGATCCCAGCTGCTGTAATTTCACCAAATCACCGAAGAAGTCTTGGGCCAAATCGAGCGTGCAACCCCTCACAGAATTGAGCTCAAGAAACTTCATAGCCTTGTTATTTCAACAATTGGTACCATAACAGTGCATCACCTTCTAGATGAAAGGATGCCAATGCCACACTATCTTTCTCTGGAATGAGATGGAAATGGAAGAACTGTTCAGGCCAACGAACCCAACTAGTCATATCTTCATCACTCTTGAAGCGGGGGGAGGATTAAAGGTGGGGAGCGACTCATTTGTATGGCTCTCATAGGATTGTTTTCCATTAACCCGTTTTTCACTCATAATATTTTCTCTTCATGGTTGGGCAATGACTTGACTAGTGCAACAAGGTCACTTAGTTGATCTTGGATTTGCTTTTGGCAAGTGGCTAGGGAGTCAACGTTAGGCCCCCCAACTTCTCCACACGATAGTCCATTCCTTTGCTCTGATACCAATTTGACGTACTGAGAATTGGTGATCTTTTTCTTAGAACCTATATTGAATAACTGAAAGGTCAGAGTACTAGAAAACCTGTGAAAGGTTGATGGAGGAGGAACTTTTCACCTGAGATAACATACATCACATTATTTGTTTTATTTTTCTGCTTATTTTATTCCTTTAATTTACACCTTTAAATAGCTGATAATTACAACTGAGTAGGGAAAAAAAGGGGAAAAGCATGCAACTAATCCTCTAAAAGCCCTCTAATGCCAACATGCAGTAAAAATAAGATAAGTCTAACTCCAATAATCCTATCTTCCCACTAACCATAACTAACCCAAGTCTTATCTGACTAGGAGTCAATCTTATTCAAACTAAAAAAAAAAAAACCATTTTAAATTGAAATTAAAAACAAGGTGACATATTAACTTTGTTAATTTAGCTTCATCGGTTATGACCTTGAACTGAACAGACCTGAGTTGGATCACTTGCTACATGAAATCAGTTCTTATTTACCCAATGGCAATTTAAATATGGTTTCACTTGCTACACAAATTGCAAATCACCTAATGGGAATGAGTAAAAGAAGTGTGTATTTGGCCACAATATCGACCAAATGAGGAATGGAACTTATTTAAGCAACTGACACGGAGGTCAAGTTAAGCAAGAACCTTCGTCTAATGACTAATTTATCAACACCTTTAGGCTTTTCCAGCCTCCGTTGGCCGTCCTCTCAAATATGCGTGGCTGTTTCTTAGGAAAGGTTTCTCTCCAATCTGGGTGTTGAATCAAGTAGTCCCACTGCCTGAAGAGGAAGAACAAAAAATTATCATTTTATAATGAATTGTTTTTCTCCATATTGTGCATGCTCAATAGGCTATCATGGTACCAGCTCCAGCAAGATTATATCATATGCTTAAAGCAATATCTGGAAATTAATATTATTGTATGGGATGAAGATATCCTTTTTCTAAGAAATGCAAAGGTATAATAAGGGTTGGCTGATAGATTAAGATGCCACGGGACAGAAAAATTAACGCACCAAAACTTTGAAGAAATCTTATGAAAACTTCAATGCATCTAATTGTGATCCACTTGCTGCAGAGTTCCTACTCAACTCTTTAGTTTTTTATTATGTAGAAATATCTTCCGTTTTTTTTTTTTTCTTTTTCCAATACTTTGTGTGTGAGCGCCACATGTTTCATGTTTGCATAACCAACGCTTCAAACTCAAACTATCAAACAGAAGTTTGAAAACTCTAAACCAGGTCTAATGATGATTTGTGTATACCTTCTTAGATTCTCCACAAAATCTGGGGCCTCAGCAGAAGGCGAAGTAGAACACATAAGGAGGATTTCTGAATCAGAATAATGTTGAAGTGACACAGCAATATGTAATTGGCCTTTGGTCCTACATTAATAGAAAAAAGTAGAGCGCAAAGCATAAATACAATGGGAAAATGATGGACATACAACTACAAACATAAGAAAAATGGAAGATATATGTACGGTCAGGGATGCTGGAATAGTTGAACACAATGCAAAACTTGTACAGCCGAGCTTCCAACAGTTCTTTTCGGAACAAAGATATTTTTAGAGATATTGAAGCTGAAGACATATATCATGAAGTAAAACTCTTACCAGCAGCATGGGGCTATTTCGAATCGATCAGTTTGGGTATCATATGTTTCCAGTAATTTTCCTTTCCAACTGGAGTCCTCATAGGATGCAGAAACTCGAATTCTCCTGACAATTTCGTCAGGACATCTTGAGGTTCTGTCAAAACTAGCTGGAATAATAGACCCAGTGGAAGTAACTACCTGAAGAAGAAGAGTACACACACACACATTACCGGACATTGCAAACATCACAGAGGATCACTGTGAGTGGTTGACCACACAGTGAAGTCAACACGGTCTACAGTGTTGAGGGGCATAGTGTATCAGCAACATCCCAGAAGTGAAACACCCTATATAACCATAAATCAATGTCTGCAATATGCATGTAGGCACAAAATAGATTTGTTGATAACTAAATGCATGCTGTATCATGTCCTATTTTCTCATGAATTGTATTTAATATTTTTCTAGGTGCTATATATTCTAATAATGAAAGAAAAAGGTTTGCTTTTCTGCATAGACCTAAATGAACATGAACCCTACAATAAATTGATATAGAAACTCATGAAGTTCAAGCTAACCATGAACCCATTGAAAATGGGGTATGCATTTCCCTCAGGATCCCTTCTAGTGTTATGCCCAAGAATGCAGAGAGTTCGAATTTGAAATTTCTCGGGTCTCTTCGATAAAGTTTCAATAATTTTGGCACTTAAAGGAAAGGAATAACCATCCAACTTTGCTTGACTCTCTGATCGAGTGTTACAGTTACTATGCTGCACACAAAGTTCAATACATTTCAGCTTCAATTATTCTGTCTCTGAGTGGATAACTACATCTCTGGAAAATCAATAACAAAGTAGAGGATGCTGGGACAAACATTAGGTGAAACATCTTCAAAACCACCAACTAAATGCACCTGCATTTGGTGGATATGCAAAAAAAAAGAAAAAAAGAAAAAAAAAAAGATAAACTTTTATTCATGCTGCATAATATAAAATCAATTAGAAAATATAATTATTTAAGAAACAGATTATTTCAGAATTATAGAAAAATACATCTAACTCTGCATCCTTATTGTGATCAACAAGTAGTGACAACATCTGGGAGAGACCCATATCCACAATGTTTGGAGAATCCATATGGGCAACTGAGGTCCTGCGGTTTGAAAACAAAATGAGAAAAGCAAAACCAAATATAAAAGAACTCTTTGAAAATTGCTAAGCTCTTCAACAAATTATATTTCTAATAAAACCCTTTCTTACATTCCATTTCCTGGGTTCCGGATGGCAACACCCACACAGGTTGTTGCTTCATCAGTGCCAACAAGCTTTGATGAGGAAGATCAAGAACAATGAAATGATTAGTGAAGTGAAAAATTAACATTACTCTTGATGCTAAATTGTTCAGTAAACAACTTCAATTGCCACAAAAGCACTCAGTTAATGACAATCAATCATATGGACAAAAACAATTAACATTCTGATGAGACTACTAACAGTAAATACTTTTTTTTTTAAAAAGAAATCCTACTATTCAAGATATATTACATCCTTCGGTCAAGGGCCTGAGAACATTATGGTTTTCCATATGATATATATCAGTTAGAAGAAATGTTAAACAGTTGAACTGGAATTGTATAATAATTAGTGAACTAAGAAAAGGTTAAAATACTGTCTTTCTCCGGTATAAATGAAAATTTCATGACATAAATTCACAGGTGTTTTCCTAAAGAAATAAAGAAATAAATGTACATCCACGAATGCAGGATCAACAGTTGCATATTCTCTTTGGAACAAATAAACCCATTTACTAAGTGGTGATCCCTCTGGACCTGACTCTTCAGGTACTGAGAACTTCCTCTCCGGCACAGTCTTCAATTCATTTGAGGCAGATACCAGAACAGGGTGTTCCATCAAAGCAACCAGGGTATCCCATCCCTGTTCATAAGCAAAAGTTACGAGGTCTATTATGCATTCATTACATAAAGTACATGAATTTGCAAGCAGTTTATCAGTCAGATGAAAATCATGATTCTGTTTCTGATATATTGCAGTTATTTGAAGTTCTAGTTGACTTCAATTATACATGTAAGATTTGTAAAACACAAACTTCATACCATACTCTTCTTGCAGAGTACAGGTGTGAAGCTAGAATTTTTACTTTTAAATTTGTTCAACATTTGCATCACATGCATGCTAGCGCCATCACAATCCTCCTTACCAGCAGCAGATCAGAAACTGACATGTATACAAAATGGGCATGTGAGACTGTGATTTGACGGTAAGGAGTGACATGTATACAAAATGGGCATGTCAGACTGAGATTTTCACATGATAATTCAAAGTTTGAACCACAAAGATTAACTATTTATACATATAGAAAATATAGTTACTGAGATGAGAGTTTCTGTAACCCTCAAAAGCTCAAATTGCATTAGAAATATAAATGAAATGTTTGCTACAAATGCATATACAATCCAAACCCTCAACTTGGCACAAATTTCGAATCTTTCATTAAATTCGCCTTAAGTAAGGCAAGCACTAATCAGTCACTTTATAGTTTTGGTTCTTTTCAACATATTTCTCAGCAACCAGACAAAGATAAAATGTAAAATGGGTTTTCCATTCTGTGAACTAAGCAGATGAGTATATGAAATACTTGCAATGAGTGAGAGAAAAAAATAACGAAAAATAAAAAGAACAGGAAAAAAAACCCAATATAGAGAAAGTACCTGAGGCGATGTAGATGAGTCAGAATGAAAAGAAACCCCATCAACAAAGATCATGATTTTGGCACAAAACAAGCTTCTGACTTCAACGAGACAGCGAGAGAGACTGAGAGAGAATTGCAGAGAAAAAGGAATACTTACAGATGGAGAAGAAATTGGAGTACGGCTCAAACTCAAAGTGACAGTTGGTTTAGACTTTAGTGTCCTTCATCCCACAGCCTATTGGTTCATTGGGCTTTGACGCAACTTTGTCAGACCAAAATAGGACCCAACTTGATTGGCGGAGTGAACATAAACAAAGGGTTTTTTTTTTTTTTTTTTTTTTTTTCATATTTAGTATTTAAATTTTGACTATTGTCTTAATTTAGTACCTAAATTATTATTTGTCTCAATTGAGTACCTAAATTTTTATTTTGTGTCTAATAGGTACCAAAATAAATTTCTGTTAAAATTGTCAATAAAAATTAGGGGCAATATTTATATTTATATTTAAATTAAAAATTTATATTTTAATTATAATTTATATTTTTTTTGTTTGTTGTGTTTTTTTTTAATAATTTTAAACATATAAAGAAAATAATTAAAATATACTTTGACTATATTACCCCTAACTTTTGTTGACAATTTCAACATAAATTTATTTTGATACATATTAGACACAAAAAAAAAATTTAGGTACTCAATTGGAACAAATAAAAGTTTAAGTATCACATTAAGATAATGATCAAAGTTTAGGTACTAAATATGAAATAAACCCATAAATAAATGCTCAATATTTCACTTGAAGACTCCGTTTGAGATTGCGATGTTGGACTAAAAGTTGCTATGGATGACAATTCTCAATTACCTATAACAATTTTTGTGTTTGGTGAAAAAATTAAAAGCTGCTTTTTTCCACAATTCTCAACTCCCCACAACAAAAACAGAAAACAAGTTTTTCGGTGTTTTTAAAAGCTGCAGTGAATCATAACAATAATAAATATTTTATTTTACTCATAATACCCTCATTGATTTCTATAATTTTTATTTTTTTATTTTAAATTAAAAAATATATTCATTGTTAGTTAATATTTTATATTGTGACTAGCCTCTCTGCAAGCGCTATCGCGCGTGCAAATTTGCTTTTTGTATTGTGCATACGTTAATTTTTTGGCATACATGCTATCTATTATTGTACATTCTATCTAGCCTCTCCGCACTCGCTCTCGTGAGTGCGAAACGACTATTTCTATTGAGCATACGTATATTTTTGTCATACTATGGACTTTTGATGTTTTTTTTAGCAAATTGATTGGACCAAATTGTCATAAGAGAATGTAAATTGTGTGATTTAATAATGCATTTGAGTAAAATGCGACATAGGTTTGAGAGAATTTTTGAAAAGGAAAGAAAATGTATATTTATCGTGTAAACTTGAAATCTCTATAAGCTGTTATAACATAGCATTTTCGAAAATTTGATTGTACTGTTAGCAATAAAGAAAGTAATAGCCATTCTTATAATAGCCTGTAGGTGTGGGGTTTTCTAGGTATGAAACCAATTTGCAATCATGATCAATATTGACACATGGATGTATGCATTTTCTATCAAGTTGTGTTGAGATTTTGTGACCATTGTATGGACCCCAGGCAACGTGGTTACAAACTCAGGCAACTTTACTAACCACAATTCCATACAATTAATTACTACAAAATGTAAACGTACCTCTTTATTCTTTGTAAATTATAAGCAGAGTTTTTACAACAGTAGTCACACAACATTTCTCACTACAGCAAAAAGTTAATGAAGATTTAGCAGGATTCAGCTCACATTTATAGAGGAAGTAAATGTGGGAGCAGCTACAGTTTTAGAATTATTTCACATTAACATTGCTTAATGTGGGTTCCAGGTTTTTCAAAAGAATCAATGGGGGTGGTGCTCAAAAGGCTTTGTTTGGGAACCAATCCTGCTGTGTACGTATTCATCTTCTTCGCCTCTCTCTTCTCCATTGTCGTTTTCCCTTCTACACCTCTTTTATTCATCTCATTGTGCTTGCACCAGTAGTCAAATTAACATTGCTCACAATTGATGCAACATTTCTCATTTACCCTGTGCAATAGTATAAACTGAAGTATGATCAGCTCCATGGCTTTTCTCAATGGCAGCAGACTAACTTGTGCATGCAAGACTGGCCTGCAACGCAACAGCTTCTTCTTTGACATTCGAGTTGGATACAAACCCACTGAATTGTCTTACTGCCTCGTATGTGGGTTTCCATGTTTGAACGTGGAAGCCTTCTGCTGGGGATGGGTTTTCTTGGTTCTTCTTCGGCACATAGAAGCTCACCACGAATGAGGATTCACATAAGGGTCCATCGCTTGGTGAGACTTCGCTTAGCACTGGGGCAGTCATCTCTATTTTCTCTTCATACTTGTTCTTCCCCTGAATGTAGTCAAATAGCCTATTCACCAAAACACCAAAAACAACCTTCTATATAAGAACTTCCACAATTCCTCATTTCTTCAATAAAATTTTGCACTCACATAGACAAAAAAAAAAAACTAAAAGTAACAGTGCAATTCTTTTCAAATTAACAGAAGTCGTATGTTTTACTAAAATACCAAAAGCAGATAAACCAAGAAGAAGGGTAAAGAGGCAACATACATCTCTAAGAATATTCTCCAATTGTCTCATCTTTCCATCAGAGTTCCCATGATTGTTTCCCACAGATGTCTTCAAATCATCCACAGATTCTGAAGGTGACGGGTTCTACTCTCTAGTTGTGTTAGTCATGCACTAACCCCTTCCAACACATGCAGTAAACTATCAGCATGCTTCCTCATGGTCCGGTCAATCTCTGACACAATTGTAGCGTCAAGTACGTTTCGGTCCTTCTCCAAAACAACTTTTGCAGGTTCAATGGAATCGAGAGAACCATAATTTTGTATAAACATGGAGAGAGTGGCACCATTTAAATGTAAATAAGTAAATGCCAAAGCTCAAATACATTTATCAAATCAGCAATGCATTGCCTACCCAAAATTTTAAACAGCATAAGGATTTTCTCGGAAAATCAAGGGAGGCTACTGCATTGGAAAGGGGAAGGGATACAAACAGGGCAAAACAATAACTATAAGCCTCTAAGTTTGTTATTTGGCTTCTACCCTTTTCCTGTTGTATAAAATCATAATAAATTACAAAATTATGGAAATGAAGAAAATTGAACCTAAAAAGACAGAGAAAGAGGTGACTAATGCAGGTGCAGTCAAGGTGATTGGCCGTCATAGCAGCAGGGGTTTCGGCAGCCAATTGGTCTAGCTAGCTAGTGGTTACGCCATTGTAGACGCCAGCGCAGACCTTCTGGGCCACCAGCACAGGGTCGCAGTGGTCGATGCTGAGGCCATAGCACATTTTCAGCCTCCTGCCACCCATCTTTATTCAGCCTCTCTCTCTCACTCTGCCTGAGCAATTTTGTCGAACAGGTGTTGTGCAAAACAAAAGTTTACAATTGAGCAAGGCAAGGGACAAATAAGTTGTCCCCTCTTCTCATTGGTAACCCGCCACCGCATATGTAGAAAAAGAGGGAGCGGAGAAGGAGGAACAACCGTTTTATTTGCTTCTCATAAGAGAGAGACGTGGTTGTGATGGTTTTTTTATCTGCTTCCCAGAACAGAGAGACGTGGACATGATGGTTTTTATGTTCCTTAATTCATTTAATTATAATAGTGGTTGTTTGGTTAATTTACTTATTTATCCCTCTTAAATAAAAATGGTATATATGTTATAAGTTATAACAAATTACTCCAACCATGGGTATTTGTGGGTTATTCGAAAATTTCACTTAAAGGAGCCTTTACTTTATATATGCTAGCCTCTCTGCACGCGCTAATGTGCGTGCGAATTCAAATTGGCTTTTTCTATTGCACATACTTTAATTTTTGGATATACATTTCATTTATTACTATGCACCTTTGATGTTTTTTTGTTTTTAGTGTGAGACTCTTTAATTCTTTTTAAGATTAACCTTACATTTTTTTCCGTACACCGTTGATTTGTTACAGCAGTTGTTGTTATGAGTCTAGTATCGGGTTCATCTCAAGTAATACACGCAAAAGGCTTTTTCCTTTTGACCAAATTATCTTTGTACTTTGTACTAAATTATCGTATTTTCATTCAAATATATAGATTCAAGACCAATATATCCTTGTTACCTTAGACCTACAACATCAAAATCAGGTATAGTTATTAGTTAACATTACAAAATTGACAAAATCTGTAAACTGAAATTCAAACATACTGCATCCAAATCAAAGTAAAAGTGAATTCATGTCTACAAACTAATGTTCTCTCCTAATACAGAGGCCAAAACCAAATATAAACTTGATTAAGAAAAACAGAGTAAAACATCAAAAATAGATTTGCAGTGGAAACACACCTGCCTTTGGTCAAATGAACACGATTTTTCTATGCAACAAACACAATTCAATAGACACACAATTTGATAATCGGAAACAAAGAAGTTCATATAATGGAAAGAAAACAAAAAGTGAAGAAATATGGGTTTAAAACATTTGCAAGGAAGATGAAGAAATCATGACGTTGTTAAACTGCTTTGAACGTGGTTTTAAGAATGGATTAAGATGAACAAAAACAGACCAAAGCTATAACCAAGAAAAAAAAAATACCTTAGCTAAAAAAAAAAATGGATCTTCAAATTCAAGAAAGTGTAGGAACCTGAAATTAAAACAAAAATCCAATTAAACCAAGAAAAAAAAAAAAAATTCACAATGAAAAAATTTGCAGGAAAAAAAAACCCCGAAATTGCCCAAATAAAACAAAGTGAACATCCAATTCCCAAAACTCATAAGAAAAAAAGTAAGAACTCGTAACACCAATGCTTAAGCCTCAAATAGAGCTGTTCTCTTAGTCTTCTACAAAATCCTGTAGCATAATAGAAAAAAGAAACATAAAAAAAAAATTTAATCAGCAGATATTTATAGGAGTGGTAATCAGAGATGTNGAGATTAGAAAGCAATTAAACTGAAAAATAAGATGGTTACAAAAGTAAAATGCAGAGAAAGAGAAAAGAGGCAAACTGATGCTCGACACAATTGAACTTCACACTTTGAGGCTTATGCTGGTTCTGCAAAGTCACTGTTGCTGATACTGCATTCTTTTACCTTTTTGCACTGGGAGTCTTCTTCTTGGAAATAATATGTATTTTATGTTTGTGTAATCTCAAACAATGGAGATTTATGGATAATTGCAATTCTGTGTAGTGGTAGCTTAAGAAGAGTAAAAGACGGTTGAAAAGACGCTCTTTCTAAGTTAGACTCCTTTCATTGATTTATCCCACGTTCTTTTTCTTTTTCCTCTTTATTTGTTATTTATTTTGGTTTCTTATACTTTTTTACCCTCAATATACTAAATTGTTGTATTTAACTATTTTAATTGATAAAGGGTATCTTTGAAATTCTGGAAAATTTCACCTAGTGGAGGTGTTTGCTTTATATATATAGATTATTATTATTATATATAAAATTAATTATGATATTTTATTTGTATGATTAAAATTATAATATATCTAAAAAATAATATGCATATTTATTTAATAATGTTATTCTTAGAAAAATTAATGCTAATAAAAATTTGCAGCAAAAAATTTCAAAAACACGTAAAAAAATATTTTATTTTTACTAAATAAATAAGTGAAATTACACTTTCAGCATCATGTCCATTTTAGTAATTATACACAATTACAACACTTTTACATTAACATTTACCAAATACTTTGATATTGTTTTTTGTACTCACAACACTTTTGAAAACATAATTTACCAAACACTTAACTGTTTTATTTTACAGTTGACTTTACTTCACATTTTTTTTTCTCACAGTAATACCAAATTGGCCCTAAATATAATTTTCTTAAATTTTCAAATTATGTATTTATAGTTATTAAAAAATGAAGACTAATTGTGTGTCAAAAATATGTAAGAGAGATACAAATGTAGAGTTGTGCATATAGTTTGATTGTTGACTTGCGAGCCGGTCCATCCTAGTATTTTGATGGATTACATACTATGATGGATTATCGGCTTGCACGGACCATGGATCGGCTTAATTTATTGAAAAATTACACATTTATTAATACAAAGATGAAATACAAATATAGAGAAAAATGAAGATAGTTTTTTTTTGGGTCAATAAAGAAAATTGGAGATTGATGCTTAAATTTTAATCAAGTGTTTGAACTGAGCTAGGGGTTTTGCTAGACCATAAATATCATTGTTTATTTTTGGTAGGACTCAAAAATATTATTTGACACTCAGTTTAACAGTCTAGTTTGCAATTAAATTTTATTTTAATACTAAAAGATTAGGACCCCAAACCGCATATTTTATGAACTGAAATCTAAAAAAATAAGATGCACAAAAGTGAGCGTCAAAAGCGAGCGGTGGGGACTGGGGAGCAACTGTTTCGTTTTGTTTTTTTCAACTTTGAAATTAAAACTTGAAAACTTGAAAACCAAAGCGTACCAAAATTCCCAAAATTCCCCGCCAGCAGTCTCAAGTCTCAAGCAGACCACCACCAAACATGGCCATAGATCCCAACCACACCACCACCACCACCACAACCACCACCACGGGGCCCACCTCAAGACCCGTATCTCCAGTCCCTCCTCCTCATCTCTTCACAGCCCAACTACCACCACCAGCTCATCCGGGCATTCTGTACCCGGTTGCTTCCTCGGGTCGGGGCTTCATTCCCAAGCCCATTCGGCCCGTACCCACCACAACTTCTGACCACACAGTCACTGTGGCCAACCCAGGTGGTGGGGCCTACAACCCATCTCGGCCGCCGCTCATCAGTTTCCCTCCTCATCCTCATCCTCATTCTGCTGCTGTGCATTTGATGAGACCCAACACCCACAACTTACCCCCCTCTCCTCTTCTCCCTCATCTTAAGGGCCTTCCCCTTTCTGCAACCCCCGAGGTTTCTTCGTTTTTCTCTTCTTCTTATTCTTCTTTTCAGTGCTAGATTTAAACTTGTGCTTTTCTCTTCTTTTGGTTTTTTGATAATGGGTTGTTCCTATTTTTACACTCAATTATTCTTTACATATATTTTATATGGAAAATTACACTTTAGAGTAAACTTGTAGTAGGCTTTCATATAGAATGCTTTGACTCAGAAAAGCCCTTTTCTTTATCTTCTCAATGCTCGATTAATCGTGGTCATAATTTTCACATTTAATGCTAGTTATTCACATATTATTTGCACCTATACCTTAAAAGTTAAAACTGAATGATTAGCAGAGTGAAGGCAATGGTGCATGATCCCATTACCTTCATATGGGTTTTGCTAGATTCATTACTGCACACATCTCTGAAATCATCTTATTTGTTGAATTTATCAGGGGAATAGAATGTCAAATTGACATATAGAAATAGTAAAAAGATGGGTACAATTGTCCTTCTCTTGCTTTTCTACCCATATATTTATGTGTATCATTTCAATCTGTTATTGAAGATGTGCCTTATCAGAAGCTTTGAATTTGATCATTTTGAAGAATGCATACATTTGCAGATGTTGATGCTTCAGACTCTTAAATAGGAGAAAGAATTAATTGTAGCAATGTAGACTCTAGTTTTCCTATAGTTAGTGAAACACTTCATTGAGAGCAGGCTTCTACAAGTCTAACCATAAGGAATGTTCTATGCAACCTGAATATAGGAATTTTACATTTAGTTTGTTGCTGTGTCTTTATTGTCATTTTGTATCAGCATTATCATCTTATTGAATTGGGATGCAAGATTTGGTGCCTTTATTGTCATTTATTCAGCGTCTTCTCTCTGTTTTAGGTTGCTCCTCTATCTTCAGTTCCTGACTGCAATGGTAATAAAGACAATAGGTAATGTTCTATGTAATTTGTCAACATTTATTTCTAATTATTCTATTTGCAATAAGAATTTTATTTTTTATTTTTTTATTTTGCACTGACATAAATAGTATTCTTGTTGTGCTTTCTGTAGGGATAAAAGCAGAGATGATACGTCAGCCGTCGTTAGAGATCGAAAAGTAAGAAAACGCTCATGCTTGCTGATTGGCTGTGCATTTACAATATCTATATGTCAGAAAATGCTCTTAAGACTTACAATTAAATTTGACTTAATTTGAAAAGGTTATTCTCTTGTTGATGTCAAAAGATCCCTTGGTGGAGGTCATGTTCACATGATATCTCTGCCCATTATCATGTGCACATTCTATCCCTTAATCTATTTTACAACACTTAATCTCATTGTAATTTTACATGTGTGGTGTGGATTTTGATAGATTCAATGGTCCATGCATTTCCTTGATCATTTGATAGGTTCATTCTAGTAAGAGGAGCTAGTGGTTAAAAGGGGAGCATAATTAGTGGAACAAATGGCTACCTCATGCTATATTGAAGATATATTTTTGAAAGTTTTTAAGTTGTTGGTCGAAGGATTTGTCCTTATATTTCATTGATGAAGGCTTTTTATGGAAATAAGTAAATAACTGCATATGATAGAAACAACCTAGACTGTGATTGATTTTCCTATTCAGATCTCTATTAAAAATCTTCACATTTTTGTTTTGTTTCTTATTTTCATTTTTGTTTTAAAAAAGGCATTGTGGTTGTGAATCTGCAACTTTCGCTGGTGAGTCACATACTCCACCCATATAAAGCACATAAAACAAATTATTTGTAATGAGATGACTTTAGGTGTGGTACAGATCAATTCTTCTCCTTTGCAGGGAGGGGTCACTTTATTTTGACTTGAGGGAAGAGAATCTATCTAGTTCCCTTGAGCAGAGGTCTGGACCATGTTTAAATTCTGTCTAATGTTGTTGAAATTGGCTGGATTAGAATCAGCATTATATTAATATTTTAATTTGTTGTTCTTTTTACTTATATTTGAGGGAAGAAAACTGTCATTAGATGTTTCCCTTTCCTTTAAATTTCCTTGAATGATTAGTAAGAGAGAAAAAATCAGATATGTTTTTGTTCTTTCTTTACATTATAACATGTATCTACTATCTACATCCTATGATGGCAGTGTAGAGTGAGCTCAACAATGTGCAGGCATTGTTTTGAGAATTACTTTTGGACTGAGAGAGCTGCTCTAGAGAACCTTAATGTGTGTGAGTGTGCATCTGTACATATTGTATGTGTAGGAAGAATAGTGTGGTGTATATGATACACATAAATATTCCACTTGCAAATATGTAGTAATGCATTCTAGTTATTGGGCATAGTCATCCACGGATATGTCTTGAATGACCTCTCTTTACATGAAGAGAGGGGTGTGAGGGGGAAGGGAAGGGAGGGAGAATGTGGGGTCACAACTTTGTTGGTTGACTTGACCCCAATTCAACATCGTGCAAGCTTGGGCAGAACTTTTTTTAGTTAGGTTTGGATTTAATTAGGAACTGTTTAGCTGACTCCAGGTCTTATTGGTCTCCTGTGGAGACTCTACACAATCTGATCCAACCCAATCCCCATCAAACATAATACTTATTTTACCAATTATGTTGGTGTTAATTACTTTCAATTATGTATGCAGGTCAGGATAACAGATGGAGCTTCTCTATATGTGCTGTGCCGGTCATGGTTGAGGAATGGTGTCCCTGAAGACAATCAGGTTGGCATCATATTGGACCTATTGGTTGGGATTTATTTTCTGTATGCATGTCCTTTTTTTTTTTTTTTTCCTTTTATGCTATAGCAATATGATACTCAGTTGTCTGCAAGCCTAAATTTTTGTTCAATTCAACCTAAGTTTTCGTTAGAAAGGCTTAAATCTACAAATGTAACTTCATATAGACTTTTTAATATTTCAAGAATACAAGTTACCTGAAATAATGGTTTGTTAAGCAATCTTTTGAAATCATCCAATCTAAACTCTATGCTAACGCCTCCAGAATGAATTATCTGGTCATATGACACAGTGGATCTGTTATGAAGTCTCATCTTATTACTACCTTTACAAGCTAATCTACTTTCTTATTGCACAGAAAATAAGGGGGGTGTCCCCAACTTAGATTTCATTGGATTTTAAAAGTCCAATGAAATCTAGGTGTCCTCAATTTAGATTTTAATGGATTCCAATGAATTTTAGGTGTCCTCAATTCAGATTTTAATGAATTCCAATGAAATCGAGGTGTCCTCAAAAAGTTATGGATTTCATTAAGTGAAGGATTTTAATGGATTTGGATGGATTTGGTTGGATTTGAATGCATTTTTTACACATAACAAACTCTATAAGAATTCC
Source organism: Dryas drummondii (assembly GCA_003254865.1). Classification (NCBI taxonomy): domain Eukaryota; kingdom Viridiplantae; phylum Streptophyta; class Magnoliopsida; order Rosales; family Rosaceae; genus Dryas; species Dryas drummondii. Next base: position 265,856 of record QANW01000506.1, read on the forward strand.
ACCAAATTCCTTTGGATTTTGATAGATTCTATAGATTTTAAAATCCATTAAACTCCTTTAAAATCTGAGTTGGGGACACCCCCCTAAATCTCTTTACACACTTGTTAGGATAAAATGCCTTACTGTGGTATTAGTAGCTTCACATCATGGCCATCAAAATGCTATGGTCCTCCTACAACAGAACAAGAAGATGGCTTGTATTTTTGTCAGCTATCTGTGTGATGGATTCACGTATTTTTATGGCCTAACACATGCATTAGGATACATTTGTTACTTGTTAGATATCCAACATCGCCAGTACAATCCTCCCCTTACAAGCTCGTTTTTAAGGATGAGTTAGGCCTATGGGGCTTTAACATGGTATCAGAGTCTGGTGTATTTTTGGCCATTTGCGCCCGATAACCCGTTTGGAGGGGGACATGCGAGTGGCAGAGGGTCCACCCTGGCATTGAGAGGGGATGTACAATGTGTAAGCCATATCACCTGGATATAGTTGGGATGTACAGTGTATAAGTCTTGGGCAATCCTCCTTACAAGTAGGTTTTTAAGGATGAGTTAGGCCCATGGGGCTTTAACAACATATGCTTATATTGTTATATTGCTTTTATATTTTCTTACCCCAACAAGGCAAGACTGCAATTGAGTTTAGATAGTTTGTGCCTGTAATTAGAAGATAGGTATTTCACATCTTATATTTGAATACTATTCAATCTGGATACAAGTCAGTTTTAGGTTAGAGCACATATAACTTGAATGGCTTGTATTTCAACTGCTCTAGAATGACTTGACTGGAAGACATATAATGTGCCCTGCCCTATATCTTCTGCTTAACACACTATATCTCTATCCACACTGATCACCCCTTATTTCTGTAGCTGTTAGTTTTTGTCACATGATAGTAGTGATAAATTAATAATTGTTACACTCATTTGTGGGTTTATTGTACCAATTGAAATTGGGAAGATACCGACCACATTATTGGAACTTTTACTTCCCTTTAGAATATTAGTTTCCAGATCAAATTATTTCATTTTATTGCATTTAATTTGTGTTCCAATTTTATGGTTTCATTAAGTAATATATGAGTTATAGTAGTGACTGAGGAAATTCCCCCTCTGTATCAAGGGTCTTATCTTTGTTTTACAAATTACAGCTGATACGAAGTGTGCAGTGGCAGAGGGTTGTGACTTGTGTGACATCAACAAAAAATTTAGTCAAATCTCTAATGACATAAATGTGTAAATTATTAAATTGATTTTTGAGGTGGTTCTGTTGTTTCGTGCTGCATTATCATGCTTCTTTTCGTGTAGTCCCCTTGAATATTTGGGTTCTGCTTAATCTTCTTTGGGCTTTGGCTTAATCTTATCTATTTTTTTTTTTTTTTTTCCATTGGCCTTTTTCCTTTTCTTTTCTAATGCTTTTCCCCTAATGCTCTTGGAATTTGATTCGATTGGCAGCCACAATATGGTGATGCTGTAAGGTCTCTTCCAAAACCTTCACCTATACCTATGGCAAGTGCTACTCTGCCGAAGAAGGAAGAAGGTGAAGAAGAAGATGATGATGAAGATGAAGATGAGGTTGGGCTTTCTGATAACTATTGTTATTAAGTAATCAATCATTGTTTTTAGTTGAGTGTCTTGTTTTATGCTCTGGATACTTTGAAGTTTGAACATGACGGTTGTGATAATGTAATGCAAGTCCTCCTTTATTCCATGGGAAACTCATTGCATGATACTACATTTCTAGTTTCACGGGTGATTGAGAAAATATATTGATACATAGATAAAACATGGATGCATTCATTGTATGCTACCACATTTTTGAGTTTCAGAGAAAAAAGAAAAAGTAAATTGGTACATAGATAAAACATGCTTGCATGAATACAATCATATATAATATATTCTGTCAAATTTGGAGGATCATAGGTTCTTAACCCTCCGCACACCACAGGTGGGCGATAGGTTTGTGTTATTCATGTGTTAGAGATACTTAATTCTGCCTTTTATTTTATTTTTTTAAGCTTTAAATAAACAATTGGTTTACCTTTTAGACAGGATGGTTTTACTTTCGAATGAGTTGAATCTACTAAGTTTTATATTTAAAGGGCATTGAAATTAAAAGTTGAAGCTTCTATGTTTTTTCATCTATTCTTTTCCATGCCAAATGATTACATCTATAGCACTTAACTAGATCATTGCAAGTTGAGTTTCCTTGTTATTGCTTTCAGGATGAGGAATCCATTGAACATTCATCACCACAAGATCTGTTAAAAAGACATGTCAAACGTGCTAGAAAGGTTCGAGCACGGTAAGTTTCTCACACCAACTGGTTCTCTTACACACACAAACATATGGCCATTCGATTGTTACAAATTTTTCTTATTTTTCCTTTGTTAAGGATTAATAAGGCTGATTTACATACCTAAACATTTACTAGCCAGAATGGCAGTCTGAACTATTGATCAGGTGGATTCTTGTTTGAATGTGTAGTCTAGATTGACAGTAGGCAACATGACATGCAAGATATTTGGCAAGAGAAAATTACACCCTATATATATTTATATATTGTTATACTTTATACCTTTTTATAACTTTTTGGGTAAAGGAGTCATATTACATATTTCGATATCTGATGCATTTCAAAAAAGTTGGAATAACTCTTTCTGCAGATAAAACATACTGCAAATGTTGACTAGCTATTTGGTGTTTTACTTGTAGATTAAGAGAAGAACGCCTGCGGCGAATTGCAAGGTACAAATCTAGGCTTGCTCTTCTCCTTCCACCACTGGTAGAACAGTTCAGAAATGATCTAGCTGCTGGAAACTAATCCATGCTAACTCTATCAGATAGCATTAACATTTAGCACCTTCATGGACTTTCTCCCCAAATTTGTAGTTTCATGTTTAGTTCTTTCAGGAGTGAGGAAAAAGTTAAATCATCCAACTTTGGTGGCAGTGGCAAATTCATATTCAAGCAAGTTCACTGTATAAATTGTCTTGTTAGTCCCTTTTATAGATAGTTGTACATTTGTTACACTTTGCTGTAATAGTCACATCATTGTGCCACCATCAATAAGATTAGAAATGTTGTTATGCCCAGGGTAGATGTTAACAAAAGCTTGAGAACTGTATCAGGTTCACAATCTTTTTTCCTGCCATGGGTTGTAACTTGAGTGTTGTGAATTTTCTGCTCCAAATAGTTCAGTTGTTGAGGCTGAGATTATGCCTGCTTGTCTGGTAATTGTGAAACTTTCTTCGTAATCAATTTTCATAGATTTCCTACATCAGAGATGCGATGAACTGATGTTCTTCAGACGTGTAAGAGATCTTGTCATATTCTTTTTCTTAAATTCTTGGTTTTCATTTGTAAATTATATTTGGTAATTCGTTTTTATTTATTGCCGGAGAATTGTATTTAATGAGTAATTGAGTCACTGACTGATATGAATTGGAGCATCTATTTCTACTGCTTATTGTCTATCTATAATTTTCATATGTAATTTTATTCTACCCCTTTCCCTATATGAATTGGAGCTTCTATTTCTAATCCTTAGGTTGGTTGAATTACTCTTTACTTTTAAGTTCAATGTTCATAAGAAGTGCCAAAAGAAAATTGAATTCTACCTCTTTCCCTATGTAACAACAAATAACTTTTCTCCTTTTTTGTTAGTGTGATAATTTCCTAGAAATGGATACTTTATTTGCAACACTTGAAATGGATTAATGGACTCTTTATCACGTATCAAAACAAACCAAAATGAGTGGGTGGAATGGTTAAGATTATAATAGGTTCAGGAGGTTCAGGTTCGATTTTTCTTCAATGTAACTAAAAAGACAAATGAAAAATGAACCCTTGATGTATTTTTTTTGTTTGTGGTAGGCAACTCTTTGACTTATTCAAACAAAGTCAAAAAAAAAAAAAAAAAAAAAAAAAAAAAAAAAAAAAAAAAAAAAGTCGAGAACTCGAGTGGTTGGGAGTTGTTATTTGACTCTTTAGACTCAGCCAATACAGCAACTATAAACTGTTTATGGTTGAGAGCCCAAATAACTAAAGTTGGTGAAAGCAGTGATGTCATTACTCCTTTAGACTTTAGTCATTAGGCAGCCGAGAAAAAATAAAATGAAGCACATCAAAATTCCTCCATCAACATTTTCCAAATCCTCATCATAAAAATAATTATACTAATCATATCTACAACCACACTGACACTACTCACAATTATATGTAAATTTTAAAATATTTTTGTCTTGTGCAATTTATATCAATTTTCTTATACATGTGTTCAATGGATAAGGAATGAGTTTGAAGAGTTTCACACTCAAGTTTTCTCCGTATTCTATATATTAAAAAAGAATATGACAATGCCTGCCTATATTAATATTTTTTCTTACACCCTTTAAATTCCATATCATTGCAAACTTGCGTGAGGAATATGGCACCCTCTCACCCACATATTCTTTCTTTTTTTCTTTTTGATAAACTATTAAAATTTGTTGAGGCCTTTTTTTTTTCTCTTTAAAATACTTTTTGGGGCAGTTAGTAAGTAGCCCAATTTGAAGGGCCACATAATTTGCCTCTCAGCACTCAAGTTAGATCATTTCCCTCCGTTCTAAATTAAAAAATAAAAAATACAAAAACCAACCTTTGTTTGGGAGTTAATTATGAAAGGACTCTAAAATGGGATTCTAGCGCTATAAACAGATCACAAATTTCATTAAAAAGCTTGAGATGTAATGTCACGTCTCAAACTTGAGTCTGGAAAGTTTGGATACGCGACAACTACCACATTGACCGTCTAGCCTTAAAATGAATTATCATGCTCTAGTACAATAGTACCTCAATTCTAGAACCAAGTAATCAAAAGATTTTTTTCAATTTTTGTACTCAACTTTGACTGATGTCTCAATTTTGTATATAATAGGTACCAAATCAATTCTGTCGGTTTAATTAACAAAAGTTGATTTTTTCAGGGGTAGTTAGGTCTTTTCATCATCTTCATCTTCTCTTCCCTATCATTGTTCTCTCTGCCCCCGCCCACGCCACCTTCTCCTCATTCTCCTCCTCTCTTTTTTGTTATTGACCAACTTTCAGGCAGCACCTTCTTCCCTGAGAGCATTAGGGCACTCCTAAGACCCAATCCGCTTATGCATTGCAAACCAGCACTAATGGAGTGGTTTCAGTGAATAAAAACCATCTCAATGCTTTTGTGCTGTAGGCATTCAAATTAAAATCCTAAGATAAAGTGAGATTCCATCATAAAGAGAGGTAGACGGCTCTTACGCTTTAGCAAAACCATTCAAATAACTCTAAACATAAGGAGAAATTATATGGGCCTTCATCTGGGGGCGTAAGGTTTGAAGGGATTGGGTAATGCATAAATATCAAGCCAAATTCTTCTTTATGAACGAAATTTTAGAAAGGTCCAAAAAAATAATGGAATTTAGAAGAAGACAAAATGTGGGTTCTCAATTGGCATCCCTACCCTGCTAAACCACTCCTGCAATAATCCCTTTGTTCGTATGATTATCATCTGGGCATAACGACAAGTCACACAAGGCTTAACATCATGCTGTTTGGGCCTAAGCCCAAAAGACTAAGCCCTTCCTAGGCTCCTAGCCCCTGACCTATCAGGCTCCGGCCTCCTAGGCCACGACCTCCTAGGCTCCGGCCTCATAGACTCCGGCCCCTGGGGCCCCGGCCTCTTAGGCTCCGGTCTCCCAAGCTCAAGCCTTCTGGGCCCCCGACCCGTGTCAACTCATTCGGATCCTCGAGACCGGTGACACGTGGCGCTCTTATAGTGCAAGTCATCACAAGGGACACGTGTCATCACCGGATTAGTTGACACTCTTCCAAATGTATTATAAAAAGGTACCTTCTTGTCACAAAAGGACATTTTCAATCAATATTATACTATTCACTCACTCTGCTCTCAGATCTCTCTGAACACTGACTTGAGCGTCGGAGGAGCTTTGGCTGGCACCACACCGGTGCCCTTCCCGCTCACTTTTGTATACTTGCGCAGGGTGCTTTGGATATCATTCTCTCTCATTACTCACCAGTCGAACCCAGCTACTCGTTCCTGCCCCACTTCGATGTGTCATCCACTCGGTGGTGGGTTAACGGGTCTACGTGGTTTGACTCGACGTTGACTGTTTTACCATTTTTGAGCATCAACAGTTTGGCGCCGTCTGTGGGAAAGTCACAACTTTTCCCCATTGAATTCTCTACCCTAAGTTGAGGTGCAAAAACCTTCCGAGCTTCCGAGCTTCCGAGCTTCCGAGCTTCCGACCTTCCTAGCTCCCGAGCTTCCGAGCTTCCGACCCCCACAATGTCTGACGGAGGTCCTATTCTCGACCAAGTCGACAATACCCCGCTGGGTGACAAGCGAGGCAAGAAGATTGCCGAATCTGATCAGGAGACATACATCCAAAGATTGGAGGCTCAGCTCCAACGAATCCAGGAACAGCTCGACCTCCAAAAGGGTACAACACAGTTGTATGAACGACTCCTCCGCGACAGGGAAGAGCATGGAACCCCTATGACAGAGACGAGCACACCACTCTCCGGAGTGGTGAGAGGAGGGACCCCCCCCGAAGGGACCAAAATGTTCCGCTTCAATTGGATGCAGGGCAAGGTAGCCATCCATCCCAAGGTTTCCAAAAGAGACTTGTTCACCCGGTCAGCCGGGCTCGATCTGGCGAGCATCCTACCCGCTCTGAAGAGTTCCACATTTATCGGGACTGTCGTCATCTGCTCGACGACAACCGCTCTCGGCGTTTCGGCGAGAAGAGCAGCGGACGAACCGGGGCGAATCTAACCCACGTCCCCAAGACTTGGAGGAAGAGCAGGCTCCTCGTCCCAAGCGACGACGGGGAGAAGAGCAGGTCTTCTCGGCTAGGCGCCGCACAGAAGATGACACTTTCACAAGTGAACAAGTCGCTGACTCCGGTAACAGCGGCTCTCTTCCACCAAACCAGCTCCAACAACTTCTCATGGACATCAGTGAGCGCCTGAGGAGAGTAGAGGGGGGAAGTCGTGGTGGACACCCATCTTTGGAAACAAGGGAGTTGCCTGGACCTTTCACAGCTCGCATCCTATCCACTCCTCCAGTTGGCGACGTCCGACCTCCCAAGATCACTCCATACACAGGGAAAGAAGACCCATATGACCACCTCATGAGTTTCTGGTCTGCTCTGGAGTCTAAAGGTGTTGATGACATTACGAAGTGTCGAATCTTCCCTTCCACCCTCTCTGGCAGTGCAAGGGACTGGTTCTACCAACTTCCCCCGGGCTCGGTTGATTGTTTCAACGAGCTCCGAGAGCTCTTCCTGGGCCAGTATATCATACAGACCAATAGGATTTACACCACGGATGACCTGACTCGGGTCTGCCAAGGCAGCAGGGAATCGCTTCGGGAATATATCACCCGATTTCGGTTGGCGACGTCCGACCTCCCAAGATCACTCCATACACAGGGAAAGAAGACCCATATGACCACCTCATGAGTTTCTGGTCTGCTCTGGAGTCTAAATGTGTTGATGACATTACGAAGTGTCGAATCTTCGCTTCCACCCTCTTTGGCAGTGCAAGGGATTGGTTCTACCAACTTCCCCCGGGCTCGGTTGATTGTTTCAACGAGCTCCGAAAGCTCTTCCTGGGCCAGTATATCATACAGACCGATAGGATTTACACCACGGATGACCTGACTCGGGTCCGCCAGGGCAGCAGGGAATCCCTTCGGGAATATATCACCCGATTTCAGCTGGAGCGATCTCGGTGTCGCGACTGTGATGAGAAGGTAGCCTTTGCTGCTTTCAAGGGTGGTCTCCTAGAGGGGAACTTCTTGTTTGAACTCAACCGCCGCAATCCGCGCACCTACAAAGAACTCATGCAAGAGGCCATTGCCTATGCTACTGCTGAATTCAAAACATATGGGAAGAAGCCGCCCACCATGGATCGCCCAAGTACCGACTAGGCCATCATAGTGGCACCCCAGCCCAAGCCCTACTCGGGTAACCAATATGGGGGGTCCGGGAAAAAGTTCAATAAATTCACCAAGAAACAATTTGGTGACGGTAGAGGCGGAGGACAACGAAGGGAAGAAACCTATCAGACATCCTATGCTTCCAGGTTCAAAGTCTATACAATTCTTACTGTTACTTATACAGAATTGTATCCCCAGATCAAGGACATACTTCCTAAGCTCCCACCCCGCCCACCACAAACGCGGTACCGGGCTAACAAGAACTTCTTTTGCCTTTATCATAATGACCATGGCCATGACACCGAGGCCTGCAGAGCCTTTAAGGAGGCAATAGAAACTTTGGTACAGGAAGGAAAGTTGGATGGTTTTATAGACAAGGAGGCCACTGAGAAGGCCAAGACCGAAGGACAATGACGGGGGCGGGTCAATACCATCTGTAGGGGCCCGACCCTCGCTGGCAACTCCAACAGGGCTAGGAAGGAATACGCCTGAAGTGCTCAGCAATGCTCTGGCGTTATGGCTGTAGACCTCCACCGTGGCAAAAAGACTCCTAAGCTCGGGTGGTCACCCATTTCCTTTGCTGAGGAAGAGGAACGTGATTTAATCTTTCCATACGATGACCCTTTGGTTATTGAGGCTACCATAGCTAATTTCGATGTGGCTCGGATCCTCGTCGATTGTGGTAGCTCGGTCAACATCCTCTTCGCCTCTGCCTTCACTGCTCTTGGGATTGACCAGGAGAGGCTTGACCGGTCGGTCGCTGCTTTACTTAGCTTTTGGGGCGATATGGTCACCCCTCTTGGCGGGATCTACCTTCCACTCACCCTTGGGAGGTATCCTTCGTCCGCTACCACAACCACTCAGTTTCTGGTGGTCGACTGCCCCACAGCGTACAACGTCATACTTGAACGACCAACCCTTAACCAACTGAAGGTTATGATCTCCACTTACTTGCTTTTGATCAAGTTCCCGACCCCATGTGGCACGGGGGTAGTCAAAGGCAACCAGGTATCAGCCAGGTGGCTATACGACTTTCGTCAAGAAGAAGAAAGAGGCCAAGCCCTCTATGGCTGTCTCTGTCTCCCCCACCTGCCCTACCCCGGATCCTCCCGAAGATCCTCGTGATTCATCTTTCAGAGCTATCGCCCAATCAGATGACAATCATGTGGAAGAAGTTCTCATCTCACCTGCCTACCCGGACCGCAAGGTACGGGTCGGAACCCAGCTCAGTATTGCTCTCCGAGACGAACTTATCAACTTCCTTCGTGCCAATGCTGAAGTCTTTGCCTGGTCCTATGATGACATGCTTGAGATCTCTCCGGAGGTGATCTTCCATCGCCTAAGTCTTAATCCGCGGCAGTGCCCCATCCGCCAAAAGCGTAGGCAGTACAAGCCCGAAATCTATACGGCTATGAAGGAAGAAGTTGACAAGTTACAGAAAATTGGTTTCATCCGCGAGGTTTCCTACCCGGATTGGCTGGCCAATGTTGTGATGGTCAAAAAATCAAATGGCAAGTGGTGGATGTGCGTCGACTTCACCGACCTCAACAAGGCCTGCCCCAAGGATAGTTTTCCTTTTTCTCGAATTGACCAACTGGTTGATGCCACGGCAAGCTATGCACTCCTTAGTTTCATGGACGCCTACTCCGGCTATAACCAAATCCTTATGCACAGCTCCGACCAGGACAATACGGCCTTCATTACTGACAGGGGCCTATATTGTTACAAAGTCATGCCTTTCGGACTCAAAAATGCCGGGGCCACCTACCAGCGTTTGGTCAACTCCATTTTCTCAGAATATATTGGTAAGTCCATGGAGGTCTATGTGGACGACATGCTTGTCAAGAGTGTCCGGGCGGAGGACCACATTCACAAACTTTCTGAGATGTTTTATGTGCTCAAGAAGTACCAAATGCGCCTGAACCCTGCTAAGTGCACGTTCGGCGTATTTTCGAGAAAATTCCTTGGCTTCTTGGTAAGCCAAAGGGGGATTGAGGCCAACCCTGAAAAAATCAAAGCCTTGATCGATATGCAATCTCCCAGGACTCAGAAGGAAGTGCAGAGCCTAACGGGCAGGGTCGCCGCCTTGACACGATTCATATCCAAGGCCACCGACCGTTGCGCCCCATTCTTCAAAACCCTTAAGGCTCGGACAAAATACATCGATTGGACTTCGGAGTGTGAGAAGGCCTTCCAGGATCTAAAGGAGTACATGGGCAAATCACCTCTACTCTCTAAACCTGCGCCAGGGGAAGAGCTACTCCTCTACTTGTCTGTTTCCCTGACAGCCACCAGCTCAGTTCTAATTCGACTTGAGGATAGGGTGGAGCACCCGGTGTATTATACCAGCAAGGCACTGCAAGATGCTGAGACCAGATACCCAGAGATAGAAAAATTAGCTCTTGCCTTGGTCACATCAGCCCGGCGCCTCTGCCCATACTTCTAGGCTCACCCTATCGTGGTTCTCACCAATCAACCGCTTAGGCAAGTATTGCAGCGCCCTGAGGTCTCTGGCCGACTTATCAAATGGTCCATTGAGCTGAGCGAATTCGACATTTCCTACCGCCCACGGCCCACGATCAAGGGACAAGCCATTGCAGACTTCATTTCAGAGTCTACATTCCTACCCGACACTGAGCCCTCCTCCGCCATTGTGTCGACCACCGACCCACCAACTTCTTCTACTTCAGCAATCAGGTTGGATCGCCCAATCTGGTCTTTATATGTTGATGGATCTTCTAATCAACAGGGCAGTGGAGCCGGACTTGTTTTGATCGCCCCTGACCAGACCACCATTGAGTATGCTCTTCGATTCGGCTTCCAGGTGTCCAACAATGACGCTGAGTATGAGGCCCTCATTTCCGGCTTATCCTTGGCACTACATATGGACGTTGAGCAACTCAGAATCTACAGCGATTCTCAACTTGTGGTGAACCAAGTCACGCAAGAATACCAGACCAAGGGTGAGCGCATGGCCGCCTACTTCACCAAAGTTCAAAGCCTACTCAATCAATTCTCAGCATACCAGCTCATACAAATCCCTAGGGCAGACAATGAGAGGGCGGATGCCCTAGCTCGCCTTGCCTCGGCGGTTGACCATGAAGCTGGAAGGTCTGTCCCGGTTGAGTTCTTACCTCAACGCAGCACTAATGTTATGGAAGTCTGCCAGTCTGAGCAACAACCTAGTTGGATGGACCATCTCATCGCATTTCTTAAGCATAGGAACCCACCCGCGGACAAGACTGAGGCTCGTCGCCTCCGCCATAGAGCCTCCCGGTACACCTATTAACGACAAGTTATACAAGCGGGGTTTCTCCCTGCCATACTTACGATGCCTTACCCCCGAGCAAGGCGACTATATCCTCCGGGAGATCCATGAAGGGGCCCAATCTTTAGCCCACAAGGCCATTCGCCAAGGCTATTACTGGCCGACCCTCCGCGCTGATGCAAGGAAACTCACTCAGAAATGCATAAAGTGCCAAAAATTTGCAACTTTTCCGCACCAACCACCCGAGCCCCTAACTACCATGAACAGTCCTTGGCCTTTTGCCCAATGGGGGATCGACTTAATCGAACTAATGACTGAGGGGAAGGGCAAGGTCAAAATGGCAGTAGTCGCGGTGGACTACTTCACTAAGTGGGTAGAGGCCGAGCCCTTGGCAAAGGCAACCACCCAGACCATCAAGAGCTTTGTATGGAAGAACATAATTTGCCGCTTTGATCTCCCTTACGCCATTATCACTGACAATGGAAAACATTTTGACAACAAAGAGTTCAAGTCATTTTGCTCCGCATTCAACATCAAGGTTTTCTTCGCCTCTCCTGGTCATCCTCAGGCCAACGGGCAGGTGGAGGCAGTCAAAAAGACCATTAAACATACCTTGAAGACCAAACTTGATGCAAAGAAGGGAAAGTGGCCTGACCTCCTACCAGAAGTCCTATGGTCCTACCGGACGACTTGTCGATCCTCGACCGGGGAAACCCCCTCTTTTTTGGCCTATGCTTCTGAAGCCGTCATCCAAGTTGAGGTCGGGCTTGCCTCTTATCGCCTCGACACATTTCAGCCTGAGCACAATGCTGACCAGCTGGCCCTCAGTCTCGACCTAGCTGAGGAGCATCGGGCCCAGGCTGAGCTACACAAGTATGCCTACTAGCAACGGGCCACTCGATACTACAATTCTAAAGTTAAGCCTCGTCACTTCCGAGTGGGGGACTGGGTCCTGCGCAGCACTACCTTGGCCAAAACGGGTGCTCTGAAACCTAATTGGGAAGGACCGTATGAAATCATTGAAGTCATCCGCCCAGGCACATACAGGCTCCGTGCCATAACCGGCAAGGAACTCGGCCACCCTTGGCACGCCGAGCACCTCCGCTACTTTTACAAGTAGACAAATGTTGTACCCCCCGTGGACTTTTTTCCAATTTCATCTATGTTATCACTTTAAATAAATGCAAGTCCTACCACGAACACGTTTTTCTTCATTTTTATTTAAAGTGTTAATTGGCTGTATGGACCCCCGGGCCATCAAGCATCCGACCCTACCCATATCCGCCCCATGCATTCAAGGCAAGCTAAGTACCATGCATTCAGGGCGCGGCTATGACAAATGCATTCAAGGGAACCTAAGTACCATGCATTCAGGGGAAAATCAATATCATGCATTCAAGGGAAACTAAGTACCATGCATTCAGAAAAAAATAATTTTCATGCATCAAAGGGAAGCTAAGTACCATGCATTCGAGAAAATTCCGCAATACCATGTATTAAAAAGAGGGGCATCCTACCCCAAAACGGGTCGGACACCCTCCAAATCATCCAAATAACAATAAGTACCAAACTTAATAATCAAAAGAGTTTGCAAGTTGGCACGGGCCACATCCGACCCGACCATACAACTCAAACCAAAATAAGGAAATGGTCCGCCCACCCCTGCCCCTAGGCCATGAGTGCAACAGATGCCTATTTGGGATCCTCTCCCACATCACGCTCCCCACCTGTGGATGCTCCGTCCTCATGCTCTACCTCCTGGGTACCTTCTTCCGGGACGTTGCCATGCACCTCGTTACCAGCCCCTAGCAGACCACGCACGCGGTCCCAGTCAAAGTCAGGGCACATCTCCTCGAGCTCTAATTTGCAATCGCCAAAGCCCATGGCATAGTCGCTGTTATACTCATTGTCCAACTCTTGCTTGGCTTGGCTCAGCTCCTGCCCGCACTGCTCCACCTCTTGCCTAGCCTGGTCCGCCTCCTTCCTGGCCTGCAGCAGCTCGGCCTGCAACGCCTGGTTCTGGGAAACCAGGGTACTGACCTTCTCCTCGGTTGAGAGCGCTCTGTCCTTCCACACCACGAAGCTCGACATCTCGTCCTTCATCTTCTCCACCGTGGCCAGGACACTAACATGTGCCTGATAAGTAAAGAACAGTGCCTGCCAGGTCCAATGCCACGAAAGTGTTATCACAAGCTATAAAGTTTAAACTTTGGACATCTCATCATGATATACCACTTTCCCTTACCTGGGACTACTCAGAAAAGGCCCGCTGCAGAACAGATAGCTGCTCAACACCATCGCCAATCACCCGGTCATCTCTCCCCTTCTTCAGGGATCCCCCAAAGTCTGTCACTGCCTGCTGTACCAGACGATCCTCTTCTGGGACCGGATCAGACGCGGTGGCTGTCCTCTTGCCCTCACTCCCGGGCTCGGCTGCATCTAATCCCGTCTTCCTTTTCCTCCCGGGAGAAGCCGCCTTCGGAACATGAGTGTTGGTAGACCCACTATGCCTCATACCCCCGAGCACCGATGCACCTCTACTTGTATTCCCCTGAGACAAGCCACCCCCGACCAACAACGCCCCCATCATCATCCTCCTCTGCGCAGGCGGGGCAGGACCAACCGGTCTACTTGTTTTCTTCATATTGGCCATCTTCACTGCAAGACCAAAATCAATGAGCACAAGTTGTAATCTCATCAACTAATATTCCAAGAAGGGACGTACAGGAACTCACCTGGGGCTCCGAAACCGTACTTGGCCAACTTCTCAGGAGACAAGAGATATGCAGCGCTCAACTTTCTGGCGGGTCGACTAAGCACTCTCCGCACCTCTTCCACACTTTCTTCAGACAATGGTAGTCTCTCCCACTCACCTCCTGCAAAATCAAACAACAAAAGACTACTATTAGTACAAGCATAACAGCAGCTAATAATCCAAGTGTACATAGACCAATGCATCGACTCAGCCAGACAACCTATCATGTGGAAATTCGTCGGCACTCTATACGTGGTCATCCTCTCACTCCGACCGAATTCCCAGGCTCCACTCGCGAAAAACCATTTTTCTTCCATTCCTTATGAGCGTTTGGGTGGCCCACCTGTATTTGGTGAGTCGTACCATTAGTGAACTGCCTGTTTGCCAACTGTGAGCAGTACATCCACCCTCGCAAATTTGGGCTCGACTTAATCTCAAACAAGTTTGAGAATTGAGCCATACTCGAGGCATCATACCCCTCATCTCGGAACAATACATACAGCCTAATTAATGTTCTCCAACTATTGGGCGTCAGCTGAGCTGGTGCAATTCCTAACTTCCTCAACATATACTGGAAATAGGGGTGGAGAGGCAGCCTAAACCCATAGTGAAAACTCTTGGCAAAACACAAAATATGCCCCTCTGGCGGGTCACTCAAGACATCCCCCTCTCCCGGGAGGCTCAGATGGATATAATCGGGAATTTGGAACTCCACCCTCAATTTTTCAAGGTCCTCCTCCTTCATCCTATTCTCACACAACCTATCCACGGACCAGTATGTCTTAGGCACAATGTGCCTACCCACATCACCACAACTGGTGGACGTCTCTCCATCATCGTTGTCCTCACTACCAGTGCCTTTTCCCTCACTTCCCATCACCATGGACAAGCTCTCCTGGACGGTCTTGAGCACTTTGCCCACCCCCATGTTTCCACACCCCATCCGGGGTCGGGGCATATTGAGCCTCATCAGCGTCCCATCACTTGTGGACGCCCGATCAGACTCCCCCTCATCCATAGAACTGTTCTCATCTGAGGAAGCCATGGAATGTCCGACATCAGCGCACCTGCCCATCCAAGACAACACCATGGACATATCAAATCAATACTGGTTTCCCACCCCCCCCATATGTGCTCTTCTACCCCCAATTTGGGAACATTCACCCTATCACCTTTTCACATGCTTAGCCACCAATCATTTATCAAAGCCAATATTCACTATATCAATTTAAGCAAACAAGCAATAAAAACTCAAGCTTTTACCTGTGTTCCGCGGCTCCGACGGCTCAGACGGGTTCCGACCCACTTATCTTGTCCCCTCAGTACCTGGCCAAGAACACAACACCCAATAAGTTACACAGTCCAAAAATGAAGGCATGTTGCCTACCCAATGCTCGGCACGGCTCATACCCAGTTGCACCTCCACCTGCCCCTACTCATATTATCCACAAAATTCACAAATAGAATTCCAAGGTCCGCCTCAGACTGGACGACCACAGTTGCTCACAGTTCTCAATTTTTCAAGGCAAAATCAGTATATCAATTGGGTAGGAAAACATTTTGAATTTCCCTACCTAGAAGAGCTCGAAACAAGCAGCCCAACCCGCGCCAATCGCAGCAGCCCACGCTGCTGCCCGAGCACCCGAGCACCACATCCGGCCCGACCTGCCCTGCTGCACAGGCTTCGATCCCACCGCACAAGCTTCCGCGCACCGCCCCCTGCGAGACCCAAGCATCCCATGCTGCGCCGCCGAGCAAAACCCGGTCACTCCGAGCAGCCGAGGTGCCCTGCTCTTCCGCCCACCCGCGCAGCCGAGCCCACTGCACTGCACCGACCCAGAGCCGCGCTGCCCTCCGCGTAGCAGCTCTGCGCAGCGCCTCCGCACAACACCACAACAGACCCGTGTCCCTACTCTGGCCCGAGCTCTCTCTTTCAATCGCCGACCCGATCCACAGCGAGTAGATCCACTGCCCAAACCCCTCGATTCCGAGCCCTCTCCGAGCAACCGCCCCGAGTTCCACTCCTCCGACCCGCGACGACCCGACCAGCTTGGGCCCAACCTCCGCCCCGCGCAACAGATCCGGCCCGCCCTGACACCAGCTCTGCGCCCAGACCGACCCGAAGCTTCCTCCTGGTCCGGCCCTATCCACCCGACCCGAGCACTTCACTTCTCCACCAACCCGAGCAGCCCCTCCCCCTGTTGTTTTTGGATTCGAGCCCTGCCCTCCCTTCCACCCAACAAGTTTTTTTAAAAAAAAAAACAACATCGGAACAAAAGCTTTCTCTCTCTCTCTCTCTCTCTCTCTCTCTCTCTCTATCTCACCAAAATACTTCCACAGTAACAAGCAACAAGTGTGAGGTTTGGGGTGGGTATTTTATACTTGGACTCTACCACTCCATTTCAGAATCTTATTTACAGAAGGCAACATCCCACCATTACAATCGGACGAGGTTCACTGGGATTACTCGAAGCGTCTACTGCTCGGAATACAGGGTGATCAGAAATTCAAAAAAAAAAAAAAAGGATCTTTCATATGTAACCCCCCAGCTTTCCTCCAGTACAGCTTTTCTTGCTAAGGAACTTGGGGGACTTCTAGACAGTAGCTTAAGCAGGAACAAGTGTGTGGTTACTTGTCGTTCTGATCGGACTTTTTTGTGTACAAAGTTCCCAACCAAGAAGTATCTTCTGCTCGGAAACTTGGGGGACTTCTGTTCGTATGATTAATCATCTGGGCATAACGACAAGTTACACAAGGCTTAACATCATGCTGTTTGGGCCTAAGCTCAAAAGACTAAGCCCTTCTTAGGCTCCTAGCCCCTGACCTATCAGGCTCCGGCCTCCTAGGCCACGACCTCCTAGGCTCCGGCCTCATAGACTCCGGCCCCCTGGGCCCCGGCCTCTTAGGCTCCGGTCTCCCAAGCTTAAGCCTCCTGGGCCCCCGACCAGTGTCAACTCACTCGGATCCTCGAGACCGGTGACACGTGGTGCTCTTACAGTGCAAGTCATTACAAGGGACACATGTCATCACCGGATTAGTTGACACTCTTCCAAATGTACTATAAAAATGTACCTTCTTGTCACAAAAGGACATTTTCAATCAATATTATACTATTCACTCACTCTGCTCTCAGATCTCTCTGAACACTGACTTGAGCGTCGGAGGAGCTTTGGCCGGCACCACACCGATGCCCTTCCCGCTCACTTTTGTATACTTGCGCAGGGTGCTTTGGATATCATTCTCTCTCATTACTCACAGTCGGACCCAGCTACTCGTTCCTGCCCCACTTCGACGTGTCATCCACTCGGTGGTGGGTTAACGGGTCCACGTGGTTTGACTCGACGTTGACTGCTTTAGCATTTTTGAGCATCAACACCCTTCTTCTTCATTTTCCTGCCTCTGCAGATCCCCCATAGTCCATGCGCACACCCACCCCCTTTTTCTTCTTTCTTTCTTCAGATCCATTAAAAAAAAAAAAACACCTTAACGTTTCTCCCCACATGTTGGATCAGTGGTGAATTGACAACATAAAATAAAGAGATATTAAAATTAAATTGAATATTTAAAACAAAACAAACCCCCAATATTACATAAAATTAAAATTTGATTTGTATTTAGTTTCTTAGTTTAAATTTATAATTTTTTATAGCATGAATATGCCGACATGAAACGAGTTCCCCGCGGAGCATTTTTTCTTTCGTCCGAGGACCCTTGATTTCCTTGGACCACGTAAGAATGCGTCTTCCGATTGAATCTTCTTGTTCCCATTAGAAACTGCCGATTCTTTGATTTTTTTTTCTTTGTTTTGCATCGTTTTTATCGTAAAAAGAGCTTTGTATCAAGTTGAGACTCAATCTTCTGATGTTGCATAAGTTTTTTATTACTCTTTCACACGATTTGAGAGGTTTTTCTTACTCGTTAAAGTAAGCAAAACTATGTTTTCCAACGAAAATTGAATGGAATTTTTCTGTATTTCGATAGGAGAATCTAACAAATATACGAGAATTGATAAGGGGAATAGAGATGATGATAGAGATCATACTGAGACCTTGAAGACATTTTTAAACGCTAATGTGCCAAGATAAATACACAAACCTTTTTTACAAAATAAATTATGAAATAAGAATACAATGTTCGACTTTTGGAATGCCCACAGCCATGTCCTCCCACGCTGCATCCTCAATTTAATTTCTTTGCAAAATGGTCCCCTACACCATGGAATGGTGTATTGGGTCACATGAGAAACCCAGTATATAAGTTACAAAGCTCGTGTGTGTGAAACTAGCTCCAACACAGATAAGCACCAATTTAATACAATATTATGCCACAAAAACCGTCATAAAAGCATTCGTATACATAGTCAAGCGCGACCTTGGGAACTCCGTTTCTGAAATTAACACTCACATTAGCACACACAAGACAATGACAATAATCATAATATCTCACATCCAACATAACAAATATTCAATGCTGATGATTAACTATTATCAGATATGTCAATAGGGTCAGATCATGGCAATTTGAATGATATGCATGCTCATTTCAAATAAAATGCATGCGTACCTTTGCCACTCTGCAGAAGTATAATCACTTGTAAAGCATTACAGTGGACCAACCCTAGTTGGTACCGTACCCATTACTAGCCGCTCAACAATCGGTCTCTAGTAGCAAGAACGTCCATACTCAAACACCTGCGATATTATTGCAGTTCGTATCCGGCCTATCATACACAAAAGATGTAACTACGCGATTGTATAAAAACATACTTGACTGCCCCTAGGGAGAGCCTTAACTCACTAGGATACCTATCCAAGACCTGAAGTGGACGGTGCCGCCGAAATTCGAGGAAGGCACAAGCGGGTTTCTAGGGTTTCGTTTTGGGGATTTCCGATTAAGAAACAATCTGACATATGCAACACCAATGGAAAGAGCAAGAAAAGAGGAGCCAAACCCCGATGGTTTCATTGTCATATGCCGCTAGGGTCGTCGAAAATTAGCAAAGGAAGCAGCGGATCTTTAGGCCTTCGAAATGCCATGTGCGGCTGTTGTCAAGGAAATCAAAAGTCACCAAAAGAATCGGCATTACCATAGAACGTTTTGGGACTAACTCGACATCGAAATGTCACTGAAATCGGAAAGTCACCAAAGAAGAAGGCTAGCTCTTGTTGGGTTCGAATCGAGTTTGTAGCTGGATATACGTTTGGGTCGGTGAAGGCTAGAGGAAGAAAGAGGAGAGAGAGACGAACAATTTGGTGGTGGTCTCGCCGCCATTGGCCGTTAGACGATGGAGAGGTCACGATGTGAGAGAGAGAGAGAGAGAGAGAGAGAGAGAGAGAGAGAGAGAGAGAGAGAGAGAGAGAGAGGGGGTGCGACTATTATGTTAAGGTTTTAGAGAAATGAGAGATGAAATCCTTAAGTTGGGTTTTTAAACAAAACCCTAGGATGCGGTAATCAAACAAAAAACAATTACAAATCTTAAGACTTTGACATGCATGTTTACAACTCTGTTAGTTTGAAATTCTATTCTATAAGTACTTCATTCGAATATATCATTATCAATAGTCTCGTTTTTGAAGGGACAAGTTTTGAGCAACTGTGAGAACTTATTATATTGAATAGTTGAATCAATACAACAAGTTAATGAGTAATCTATTTAGAAATTATACATATATACATTCAATCTTATGGTGATTATCCATTGTTCCTCAGTCACTCAAAATTTGTCCATTAAAAAATTATTTATGTCATTATCAAAATTCCACTATATGTTCATACCTCTTTATAATATGTTTCGATTGTCTTTTATCATTTATAAGCTAGTGATTAATAAAAGCTTTGACAAATATACCTTTTTTTTTTTTTTTTTTTTTTTTTTTTTTTTTTTTTTTTTGCTATAGTTGTTTTACCCTCGAGGCTCGACACAAATCACAACATGCTATATCATGAAAGAAAAAAAAAAAAAATTAAATCTGTGTTATTTTCTAATATCTATTTCGCACTATAAACGATACATGATATATGGAGAATAAATTTTATATTATACAGTATACACACCTTATATTTTATATAGGCACTTAAAGCCTCTCTATTACGAAAGAAAATTTTATATAGGCACCCATGCATGATGCATGCATACATGTGTGTTCTGCTTGCGCCACGTGTAGTACTGCAAATTGCAACATATAATTAATTAGCTCAATTAGCTTGAGTCTTTCCATACAACCTTAACCATATCCACAATAAAAGCAGTCGATCTTCTTCAAAAAGTTGCCGATGAGATTAAGGGTGAAGGAAGCCAAAAGAGATCAAGGAGATAAAGGTGTAAAAAGTGTTGTCAGTGATGTTCATTGGTTAAAAGATTTTGTTTTGTTTAACATAAACTCTACTTAATTTGGTTGAAACTTTTTTGATTAAGCGGGTTTCTTTTCAACATTGCTAAGGCTGTGTTGGGTTCATTAGAATAAACTTGGAATAGAATGGCATATATTCCCATTGAATAGTTATTATTTTGTTGACTCTCACTTTATCTTCATTCTTCATCTTTATTTTCACTTTTTTCTTCTTTAATTTTAATTAATTAAAAATGATAAATCAAAAACAATTTTCCGTGAACAATTAACCAAAGAAGAGTCCAAATAATTTTCTGTGAACAATTTTAACAATTAATTTGGTGGCTTGTTGTCTGCTACTTTAGTTTTTTCTGTTTATTTTTTGTATTGCTGGTAGGCTTTGTTCTTTAATGAATTTCTTCATTTGGCCAAAAAAAAAACCAAAGAAAAGTCCTCTACCACAATCTTTGAAGTGGCAAAAAAGTCGTCTTAGGCCTCTTAGATATATCACGAATTTTCCTTCCGAATATAAAACATAAAATACAGTAAAAGATAATTAGGATATGTTGTTCGAAATAAGATAAATAAAACTTTTGGAATAGCCAACTAAACGGGTTTTAATCTTCTATCTTTATTCTTTCTTTCTCGAAAAAACTTATATGTTTTCTTTTTAAAAAAGTTTATGAAATCATTAGTGTGATGGACATAAAACATCGAACAAATTAATCATCTAGATGACACATAATATTGGGATAATGGGACATGTACTTTCTATTGAGGTGATTAGGTGAAGTTGTTTCTTTTACATTGTAAATAACTCCCATAAATTGTTGTGTTGTGTCATGTCTAACCTCCCACGGCATGGAGGGCCAACGCACGCATGTCTTGCATAACTTAATACAATGGATACATCAGCTTTTATACATGGGTCCTGGCAGCTGGCACAACTACATAGAAAATGAAGTGTTTTTGGATTTTAATTTGTCTAATTTTTTGTAAGTATAATTTTTGAATAGTAAGTTGAATTAATAACCAGTTTTTTTTTTTTTTGTCAGGAAATTAATAAACAGCTCTAATTATGGAATTACAATATAAAAAATTTATGACAAATCTTTAAATAATTTTATATAAAGATCGAATTTTTATACGAGAGAATTTCATTTTAAATTGATGATAAATATGATAAAAGAATATGATGATATCATTGATATATAGATAGACCAAATCAACCCTGTTAAGCAATCATGTTGGTTGGTTGTCGTGGGCTCATCTTTTGAAAGCATTATTTCATTGTATTCTATGTGCAAGGACCACAAAAATGATTATCATTATATACTCAGATGAAATCTAATACAAATTTTTTTTTAAGAGAGATTTAGAGTTCAGTTCATTTTATAAGTCTTTCTTAGATTAAAACTAATAGTAATTTAGAGTTTTTAATTAAGTCTTTTTATTTTTTTTAAGTCTCAGAGTTAAAACTTAACGTAAATCCTCTACAAAACTCACGTACTCTATACCCTATGAGGAGAAATACCTTTCATATAGGGGTAAATACCCTTCAAATCAGGGAAAGACTTTATTATAAATTAAAAGAATTTTCTTATAAATTAAAAGGATTTTATTATGAATTAAAATAATTTTCTTATAAATTATTATGTTTTAAAAGGACTTTTTTATAAATTTTAAAACACTTCTGATCTCTATTTAAAAACTGTTTTTTTAAATAATCTAAATCTAATTATCTCTTCTTTTTATAATAAAGATCTGACATTATATTACACAAATCATGCATGTTCAAATCATGCAATACTTACGTAAAAAAAAAAAAAAAATCATGCAAAAATTAGATAAAACTAAATATTATTGTGTAGTATTGAAAAGAAAAATTAAGGCATCTTCACGATTTTGATACCAACATTTTGATTTTCTTACGTAAAGAATAAAGGATTGGTAGTATACTCAATGAAGATAAATTAAAGTAATTAAAATTTAGGTATGTTGATTTTAGGTATCAAATTATAATATTTTTTTATTTTAACTGCTAAAATGTTTATGTTATTTCATTTTAGATACTAAATTTCAGTTTAGGTACCAACTATAAAAAACATGGTTATACTGAGCTGTGACTGTCTAACAGTCATAACTTTTTTATTGATTTGTTGTTTTTTCAATATTTACAAGGCTTAAACTTTAATTTAATATATAAATATTCCTTAGTATTATTTAAGTCTTTGTCAACATTACATTCCTTTTCAGGCTGGTTTGCAATTTCCGAAGCTCGACAACTTCAGGGATGTTTATGACTGACCCAGCAATGAGAAGGGCATGACAAAGCACGTTAGTTTTTTATATTTTAGTTTTATTTCACAATTTTTTATATTGTATTTAATTTCCTAATTTCTAATTTGTGTATAACATTTTGAAGGCTGAGATGCTCGCTAAGAAGGCAAGTTATTTGGAGGAAGTGGCCAGCCAGTACCCTCCGGACACTCCGTTGGAGTCGATCTCAGTCCCCGATCGCAATGCCGGTCTTTGTATTATGACGGAAACACTAGGTGTTAGGCGTGGTAGGGAGATACGCGGAATGGGAGCGGGTCGGGTTCGTTATCTCAGTGCCGGGTCTTCGTCTCAGCCATCTACAGAATTCGTCAACATGTCCACTGAAGTGTAGCTGTTGAGAGGTCAGCTAAAAGAATCGAGAGCAACATATGCACAGCAGACGAGTAAGGTGCATCAGATGGAGCAGATGTTCGGCTAGTTGGCTAGGATCGTACCTGAGTTTGTGCTGCCACCGAACATTGACCAGTGCATGCTAGGCTTTTCCACCGGTGCCGATGATTGTACTGACCTAGGGGGCCATTAGTGATTGTATCTACCGATTATATTTGCATATAATATTAAATTGTTGCTACTTTGTATAGATATTTGGATAATAAATTGTTGCTACTTTGTATAGATATTTGGATATATAAATTTATTAATTTTGTGTTATATAGTTTTTGAATAAAGATTTTTTTTTAAATATTAAATTTAAATATATAATCTAAATAAAAAAAAATATTTTTTTAAATAAATATGTTTAGGCGACGAAATTGTTCGTTGCCAAAACACTCTTTGGGTGAGGAATAATTAATTTCGTTGCCCAAAGTGTTTAGGCGACGAACAATTCTGCCGTCTAAACATACTTTGGGCGAAGAACAATATATCTATCGCCCAAAGTCTCTTCAGGAGACGAACCAAATTGGTCGCCCCAGGTATCTTTGGGCGACGAAATATACTTATTCGTCGCCCAAAGTCTTGGGCGACAAAACTGTCAACGAAGACATTTCGTCGCCCAAAAGTTTAAGCAACGAAATTTGACTTTGGGAGAAGAATTAGATTCGTCGCCCAAACTCTTTTTTTTTTGTAGTGTTACATAGAATAAGAGTGGAAAAAATAGAAGTCACTCCCATTCCACTCTAAACCCCGTGTTTTTTAAGTAATCACACTCCTTGGGGGAACTCGGTATTTTCTCCAATTCTATTTGAAGTCATAACTTCATACCAAAATTATTCTCAAACTTTTTAACTAATTCCAAAATACTCATTCAGAAAATAAAACCTAAATACATATTTTGTACAAAGGTATTTTAGTATTAAATTAGTTTTGATTATGGTTTATTATCGTTAATAAATACATAAGTAAGAATCAACTTCATTTTTATTCTAATTCTAAATAGTTAATAAACATCTTAATTGAAATGAATCCTCCGAATTCTAATTCCTTATCTCCACCGTTCCTTTTCTCTCCCGTTCTTTCTCTTTCTAAATTATTTTTGGGACTTGATTCGTGGAGTCTGACAAAGGAATTCATGGGCATTCATCAGACAAGAATAGTTTTCAAAGCTGGTGGCAACTCACGTGCCTTGCAACGTTGATATTGTAATATGACTAATGAGCAGGGTACTTACTTGAGTACTCATAATTGGAGATTGTACATGTGGTACCCACTTTAAGGGGACACATTCATCAACATGACATTCCTGTCCCTACTCACCCAAACCCTATTGTCTTCTCCATTTGTTCCCAAACAACACCTCTTTTGGCTCCAAACACTCCCTACCATCTCCCAAGTCCCAACCCAACCACTACTTTCTATCAACTATGAGGCATGATATTATCTCAACCCCACGCCCACGCCCACGCCCTCGCCCACGCCTCCTCATCCAACCAATGCAATGCCTTTTGAATTTGAAATATTGAATTCAATGTATATATAATTTGAAAATGAAATCATTCAAAATGTCAAAAGCCACCTCTCAATTCTCTAATCAAATATGTCTTCATTTTATTTTACCAAATCAAATTGCTCTCCATACATGATTCATCAGAACCCAATGGCTAATTCAATTCAATATCATACCTTTGACCAAAAATCAATTCTTCATCTTTTTCTTTTATTAAAGAAAATCAATTCTTCATCATAACATTAATAACAATAGTTCCTTTCATTATTCATCGGCAACCGAAAAGATATATCCTTGTATTTTGATTTTAGACCATATTCCAATAAAAAAGCAAAAGAACAAAAAATGAAAAAGAGGGACTTTCGATCCACCAGCTACTACAGCCATGCATCCTCTTTTTCTTAATTTCTTAGACCTTACGAATATTGTTCTTTTTTCCTGGCTGATTGATGATTCTATCACTACAAAAATGAAGAAATAAATAAACAGATAGGATTTTGAAAAAGGGGAAAAGAGAAAAAGAAAAAAAAAACCAAATAATCCCCATAACATGAAGCTAGCAACCCCCAAATAAAAACAAACACCTATTGTTCATTTTTCTACTACTTTTGTCTATATATGTACACAACACAACCCACCAAATCAAACCCAGTTTGGAAGTTGAACTCTATGTCTGATAATGAATCTCTTGATGATCATGAAGCAGCAGAAGGCTGGTGGGATTGGGGTTGAGAAAATGGATAGAACCTGGGTCTATTATTGAGGGGGAACCCTTGGACTGTTTTTGTTGATGAGTCAATATTGATATTGGTAGTCTTGGCGGCGGCGGTGGTGGTGGCAGTGGCGGTGTTGGTGGTGGCTATGCGCTCACAGGAGGGGCACATGGTGAGAGTGGTGGCTGGTGATTGCGTGTAGAATGGATTTGAATTACAAGTCTTTAAAGCTCTCAACTCTTGAAGCTCTTTGTGTAGCCTTCTGTTCTCCTCCGTCAGTGTCTCGCAGCATCTCTTGAGGAAGTCACAGTCCACCTCCGTTTGCTTCAACTTGGTCCTTGCTCTTCTATTCTGAAACCAAACTTCTACTTGTCTTGCCCGCAGATTAAGCTGCTTTGCCAATGCTTGCTTTTGCTTCTGCATCATCAATTAATATCACAAACAAATTAAATTTACAAGGTTTTTGGGCACAGTACGTAGTTGTCGTCTTAGAGCTTTGGTTCAAATCCCCTAATTCTCTCTATTTCTGTCTATTATTATATGTTTACTCTACACTCTTGAAAAAATGTATTAGCTTAACAAACATTCTTGACTCATTATCTGACACCTTAAATTTTAAGAGAATAATTATCCAATTATTAAAATCAATAAACATTTAAGTGAATCTAGCCTTTAAATTTATTGTCCGTCAATTTAAGTTCGCCATAAGCGAACACTTTTGATATACAGCATATTAGCAAAGACTTTAGTATACTTATCAATATTTAGATAAAGAGATGTTTGTTTTCATTATCAGATTTAAATCATTGACTAAGTTAATTTTTTAAAAAAGTAAAGTTTGAGATTCACGTAAATTTTTGTACGTGATCATAAAGCAGATTCAAAGTTTGATTAACATTAAAGAGTTAAATTATGGGTAGTGTTAGGAATTTTAATTTTTTTTCTCAATTTATATGATATTCATACATTAAATATTAAAAAATAAAAATAAATAAAGTAAAAGTAACAACACATTGAGTATTGAGTGTGAAACAGATGTTGAGAAAGAGAAATTAGGACATTTTCCTTAAATTATATATCTAAGATTGTAAAGTTTTATTAAGTAGATATATGTTACTTACGGGATTGAGAGTATTGTGTTGTTTAAAGGTTTCTTCAAGAAAAGCAGACTGTTCCTTAGAGAGCCTGAGCTTCTTCCTGCAGGTGTTTCCATTAATGTCGACATCCTCATCGCTGAGTCTACAATACGCCCTTTCACCTTCGCCTTCGCCTTCCGAGTGATCCCTTTTGTAGCCGCACAGCGACCCACCACCGCCCCTGCTGCTATATAACCCAATTTCCATCTGATGAAACGACGACGCACCACTGTTTGTCGGCGAGGACGACACCGCCGCCACCACTTGCTCCACCACCTCCACCGCCACCGTCTGTGATGAGCACCCTATACATAATAATACCCACAGAAAAATAAATAATAAAATGGCAAGAACATAGAAAAGGGTAAAATGGGATATTAATATGCATGTGGGTTTGTATTGGATTTGGACTCACCGTTTAGAGAAGGAGGCCAAGGGAAGCCATGGCTGCGAGGGACGGGAGTGTGAGGGAGAAGATCAAGTTGGACTGGTACTTGTTTGGAAGCACTACCACTACCAACACCACTACCACTACTACTTTGATGATCATTTTGATCAACATGGAGGACTTGATGATCATCATGATCTTGTTTTTGTGGTTGATCTCTGCTAGGACTACTAGTACTACTACAAGCACTTGGACCGATTGATAACCCCATGCAAAACGCTGTCGTTTTGGATGAGGGCTTCTCTGCAGAGATCAACCCAAAAAGGTCTGGAGCCTGATCTCCTAAGCTCAAACACAGCTCCATCTTTCATATACTCAATACAAAGAAATTAAGAACGAGAGATCGAGAAGGGAAGGGAAAGAAAAGGAAGGCTTGAATTGAATGGAGGGTTTTGGAACTTTGGGCTGAAAGCAAAGCACTAGAAAGAGTCTTTATAGAGACTATAAATAAATTAATTCGATCTGTCAAACGCAGACCCAACAGTTTTTTTTTTTGTTTCTTTAATTTCTTAATTTTCATTCTTGTTTTCTAATTCTGGAATATTTATTTAATATAATAATAGTAAATTAATAATTGGGCACTGTGGGAAAAGCAGTTTGACCGACAAGTCTTTACTGAGGTTGACAAACACACGTGAAAGCCAATTTTTATTAGATTTTAGGAGGGACGGTGGAAAAAGGAAGAAGCAAGCAACAGAAGACTTTGTTCAAGATCTTGCGAATTTGCTCTCTCTCTCTCTCTCTCTCTCTCTCTCTCTCTCTCTCTCTCTCTCTCTCTCTCTCTCTNCTCTCTCTCTCTCTCTCTCTCTCTCTCTCTCTCTCTCTCATTGCTCAGTCAGTTGGGTCCCACCAACGCCATCCCTACTCTTCTCCTTCTTATAATTATCCAAGAAGGTGAAGGCGCGTGATCGCAAGTCAATCACAGAGGGCCCACCAAAGGAGGGAGGCTCATGATCAAGTGCCAATTATTGTCTTTTTTGCAACTTGTTTATTTATGTCTACTACTCTTACATTTCTTACTCTTGCTTTAAACCTATGTAATTACTAATAAGGAATGCTAAGATACCTTTTCAGTGTAACGTGTAAGTTTAGGTTCGGAACCGTTTATTTTTTGGAAAAATTTACAAACACGGTGCATATTTTTATGATTGTTTTATTTTAAAATATTAATTTTATTTGGTATTAATAAAAGATATATATTTTCATTTTGTATCAATTAAAGATCATTTTTTTATTTTATTTCAACTTTACCCCGATGTTGGATCTATCAAAACTTCATCAAATTTAAAAAAAATATATTGGGTTTAAGAATATATATCTTCTCTTTATAACCATATAAAGATCACCTAAATCGGATCTCTACAACTCCAAATAATCGGCCATAAAATAAGGTACTCGAAATCGTCCGATTTTCCAAATTATTTCCTAGAGATCCGACTGGATAGTTTCGTATACCCTACTTTTGGGTCAATTATTTGGAGTTGTAAATGTCTGATTTGAGTGATCTTTATATGGTTGTAAAGATGAGATGCATAGCTTTAAACCAAGTATAAGTTTGTTAAATTTGGTGGAGTTTTGATGGGTCAAATATTAGGCCAAAGTTGAGATAAAACAGGGTCCTTACTTGACACACAATAAAAGTATGTGTCCTTCATTAACACGAATTAAAATTAATTTCCTGAAATAAAACAACCATCAAAGTATGTGTCATGTTTATAAATTTTTCCCTTCATTTTTTGGAATACATTGTAAAAATCATCTTGTAAAAAATTAACTCTATTGAAAATTATTTAGTAATCTTACGGTTACAAAAGAAATAAATAGTAACTTTAATTGTTACCAAAATTATCTCTTTATTTTCTAAAATTATAATGATCAAACCTAAACAATTTTTTCTTTAGTTGATTTTTTATGGAAACTATCTTTACTGAGTGATCTATAAAATGATATTAAAAAAAAGAGTAGAAGGATAAAGTGGAATTAAGAAGATAACTAGGGTTTCTATTAACAATTAGGCACTCTGGATTAGATACCATTCTTTCTTTTATATGATGATAAGTGATGGTAAATGATTGTGCAACTTTGAGAATATTTAATGGTATATCTCTTTAAAGTTGTGACACCCTTTAAGAAAATATTGGTTGTGGGTATTTACTCTTATACTAGGGTTCGATCTCTTCATTTTCTTTTTCTTTTTTTATCTCTTTATAAAGAAATTTCAAAGTAATCATCATTTATTAAAAAAATATGTTATGAAACAATTAAGTTTAGAATTAATATATATTTTTAGTTGCAAAAATGAAGGTTTTAGTGGGGTTTCCATATTATTCATAATTGAATCATTTTTTTAGGGGTTTTTTTTTTTTTTTAAAGTTCAGTTCAAAAAATAGAAGGACAAACTATCTCACCCTAAAAAAATTGGTAACAAGCCGACCCACTTTATTAAAACACGCTCGATGAACAGGCCGACACGAAATTCACCGAGTGTTCAGAGAACAGTACCGAACGCTCTGCACTATTCACTGAGTACTCGACAATTGCCACTATGCGACAATATTTATTTGAAACTGCATAAAAATAATACTTATTGATATACCTTATATTTTTTCTGACATAAAGATGTAAAAAACTAATTAAACTAACATAAAACACAAAATTCAAACTTATGGAGTCACATTTATCTGCGTTATAACGTAAAAATGACTGTTACTAAATAGTGGAAATCTATCCAGTTTGAAAACAAAAAAAAGAAAACATGTTGAGCACTCGGCACAAAAAACACGGAGCCTGATATAAAGTGGGTTTATTTGTTAAAAAGCGGGTCTATTTGTTATTGCAACTTTTTAGGTGAGTTTATTTATAATTAAGGGCTGTAAAATGGACTTTAAAATCATTTGTTGTTTTTTAAATGATTTAATATATTCAATTAATTAGAATCTCTTCAGTTTACGTTTTGGTCTTTTTTAAAATCAACATTTATTTATGTTTTGACTGCATGCATAAATTCCATATCGATTATGTAAACATAAAATATTAAAGTATATCTGTTTATACCATCATTTTTCAGGTGGCATAAAATTAGCCCAAAAATGATACCAGCCCAAGTTCAAGGCCCATGCAGGATGGCTCCTGCGAATAGAAATGCTTTGGCGAAAGAATTTCTTCTCAACTTCACCAAGCCGAAGAAATTATGAAGATATGGGATCATTAGAGTCGTAGGCCCACATAGATGTCCCCACAAAGCTGTCAAAAGCTAAGTATCAGCTATCAAAGAAGATAAGTACCATAATTTTAAGGTTGTTTAGAGCCATACACGTGTTGACTATCCAAGGAAGGACTGCCTAGGGTTTTGGAGATCCCAATTCAAGTATAAATACAAAGCTACAACCAATGTGATGGCTCTCCAAGAACTCACACAAAAACCCAGATTTATTTTTTGAAAATTCTTTGCCAAATGATTTGATCATTCACTTTGTCTGCTTTTTACATTTGTGTTAATGCATAGATCTTGTTTCTTTTATTATGACTTTGTTCGTTCTTACGCATTTAATAGCCTTATTTATTGCTTTTCTCCTTACATTTACTTCTAGAATTTAATGTATTTCCTTAGAATTAATCAAGGAATCATTTACTTTCTCGGTCATTGAGCGTGTATCACTAGTTCATCTTCATTTCTTTGCTTGAATTTTACAATCGATCTATCTGTGACATATGATTCCAATGGGCACTTTTTTCATATTTGGAACCTAAGATAGTTAATCTTCATAATTTTGGTTTATTTACTCACTTGTTTTATTTATGAGCAATATAAATACATCTTGACGTACACAAGAACTTTTAACATTCAAAGTCTTGGAATGCCCAGACACAGTGAAGAACCATCCACAATCGTTTTATTCCTTTTGCTTTTATTTTATTTTGTCTTATTTTTTTTAATTATTTTGCAATCGTACGATTCTTCTTTGGTGGCATGCCATTTCGCACAAATTAAATAATGATATGGATCAAATCTCAACCTTACACGTAGCCGAGACATTTTTTACCATAACAATATCAAAAGCAATATTATTTCATAAAGAAAAAAAGAGTTAAATGCATGTGACAAGACATAAATAAAGCTCCAATTATTGGAATTTCAATGTAAGAAATAAAAATATATAAAATGATATTTGTCTTTTTAATTAATGTCTTCCTTCTTGTTTCAGTTTTTGTTGTCGTATAATGTTATTATTATTATTATTTTTTTTAATGCTCTGAGCATATAATATAACAAGTTGCTATATACTGTTTATCTTTGGTATAAAAAGAATTGATTATCGATCATGATGGCAAATCAAGAATCATCATCATAAATGCTATAGATTGTGAAAATGAATACGCATTCCAAAAGAAAGTTGTATTTAAAGTTTCCAAACTTAGATCAATTGGTGCTTTGTTCATAATGTGTAATCATAAGATATCACTCATGCACATCACGTACTTTAAGCAACGTGGCTGACAGAATTAGCAAAACACGAAAACAGTAAATAATAACAATAGTCTTTGCAAAGCATTGTCATGCATATGTTTGTTAAAATATTCATAATTAATTATGACGGTAATCACCTTAAAATAAAGGAATTTTTGTACCCGACCATCACATATAATAAATTATATATATATACATATATGGGAAAAAGGAAAATTAAATTTGAGACATTTCTTGATATTTGGGAGAAAAAGTATCACTGTGTTAATAATTAGTTAGTAAGTTAATCTTTAATTTAACTAGATTCACTTTTCTTTTCAAGTTAACTTTTCATGTTTTAATATATGTTTGTTAATTTCATTAATTTAGTAAGATGATAAGATCTATGCCCCAATATACCCCGGCCCGCTTCACTAATGTTTCAACAAACAATCACAGATGTTGTATGTGTTGATATAATTTGGTATAAGGGAACAACCAGACGTATCTCATGCCGTTTGTTTCAACCAATTGAGTTGTGGGCCAAGATGATTAATTACATATATACACAAAAGATTACCTTGAGAGTGAAAGTCCTAACATTAAAAATATGAGGTATTGCATAAGGGTCTTAGGCTATTAGCTATTTTTTCTATTAATAATTAATTTTAGAATAAATGCTTAAATTTTTTGATGGTTTTAAAGCAAATTATTCATGTGTTAAGTATATCGACCATATGTGCTTTTATGACACTATATAAATTATTTATATATTAGACTTGAGTGACACTACACGTGTGGAGCATATTAAAATAAAAATTTTGCATTAAAAATGTGCGACGTCATTGCATAATAGCTTATACTTGTGTTAGCTACTCTTCAAATTACACATGTTCATGATTCATGCATACTTCTAAGCTCTATGGCTTGCAAAAGAAAAAGGCAAAAAGAAGAAACACGGGATTTCAAAGATGAGCAAGAAATTAATTTGTTCCAACAAAGAAAAAAGAGAAGCAATTAATATTCTAAAATTGGGTGTTTCTATCCAGTTGTAACTAAGAATGTTTGGAAATGTTAATTTTGAGAGTGTAAAAAATGCTTTCAGATAACAAAAAATGTTTGGCTGAAATTAACAATAGTATATATTTATTTTGAAACTAGAGAAGCACAATGCTTCTTCAGGAAACATTGTTAGGAGAATGTGCACAGGCCTATGCATTGCTTTGAAGAAGGGAAATCTCAAAAACTCTGCAAGCACTTGTATATAAATAAGGAGTCTTATTTGCACCCATAGGGGGCGCAGATTGAGGCCAGAGATTGTATTAATTTGGAGGTGTAATTGGGCATTAATTGAGGCAAGAAAGATTGATGTCAATGTGAATAATGAGATTGAAGACAGTTGACTTTAAAAACCAACCAACCAACCAATATAAAACGAGTGCTGCTATTTGCACACCCTTAAATTTCTTTTTGCACACCCTTTCCTCACTTTTTCTCACTTCACACCCCCACCCTCCTCCTACAATTAACATTTCTCATATACACACCCCTCCCAATTACCAAAATATCCCAACTTATACACACCCCTCCCAAAACCCAGACAACACACACCCCACCCCGACACCTCCCTCAGCCACCCCCACCGCCGGCAAGGTCGCCGGCGGCTCAACCCTTCCCTTCTCTTCTCTCTCTCCCCCTCTCCTTTCCTTTTTCTCCTTCCATTTCTCTTCTTCCCTCTGCCATCGCCCTCCCCTCCCCCTGCCACACCCCCACAGACCACAAACTTCCATACACAACCCACCCCCTCCCTCGCTCCTCCCCCNCGACACAAAGACCAAAGGCCAAGACCAAGACGTGTATGCATGCATATGGTTGGCTCCATTATCAGAAGCTTAAAAGTTTGAACTGTTTGGTTGGTTGGAAAATTAATACTAACATTGAACAGATGAACTTATGAGAATAAGGGTGATTGGATTAGCACGAGAAAAGATGGAGAGAAAAAGATTGCCAAAGAGATTTGACTATTAATTGCCCAAGCACATGTCAAATCCATAAGATTTTCCAGCCCCCTTTGCCTTTTTGTTTCTCCAAGAAATCCTGCTTAGGGCTGCCCCTATACAAAATCAAACAGTCACATATCTTCAATTTTGAGTGATGTTATTTACACACCACTTTCTTTCATTTTTTTTTGTTCACACCCCAAATCACTTAATTTAGTTAATTTACCCTAAAGCCCTAATATGAAAAGACCCTAAAGAATAACTTATTTACACACCTCATCCCTCTTCTTTTCTCTATTCTCTCCTCCATCACCAGCTCCTCTCTCCCGTCTCTGGCTTTTCTCTCCTCTCTCCCCCTCTCTGGCTTCTCTTTCTGGCGACAACCCTGGCCCTTCTAGCCCAGCCCCACGCCCAGCACAATCCTACGCTGCTCCGCGCCTACCCTCCCAGCCCAGCCCTACACCTATTCTCCCAATCCAGCCTATCCTCTACGTTCTCTCATCCATCTCCAACTTCTTTCTCCTTTCTCCGACTTCTCTTTCTTCTCTAGCTTTTCTCTCCGGTGACAACCTCGGCCCTCCCAGCCCAACCCCGCGCCGACCTTCCCCTCCTCTCTCTACTGCTGAACGACCTATGATAGGGACTGTGGCGGCGTCGGAATTGTGGTTGGGTGTCGGAGCTCGTTTGCATTTGCGGCTAGTCTTGGCGGGGTAGCTGGGTTGATAAGCTAGAGAGAAAAGGGGGGGAAGAGAAAGGTCGGGTTGGGCCGGGGTGCTGCGCCCGGTGGTACTGGGTGGGAGGTGGGGTGTGTTGCTGGTTTTGGGTGGAAGGTGTGTATTATTTGGATGTTGGGTGGGGTGTGAAGAGTTTGATGGGTGGAGTGGGTGTGCAATAAGAAATTTGGTGAGATGACTAATCTTGGGGTATTTTGGTAATGAGAGGAGTATGTTAAAGAGAAATTTCAAATTTTAGAAAAGGTTAAGGAATGTATAGGAGAAAAGGGTGTGCAAAAAAAAAAAAGTGTGCAAATAGCATCACTCTCAATTTTTGGTTATCGATTTATGAAAAAAGTATTTTATGTTATGCATGGTAACATATATAACACATATACATTATTAATATCTAAATCTTATCAATATATATTATTATAACATATATATAACCAATTTATTTTATAACACATATATTATTAATATCTAAATTTATTTATTTTTATATTCATTAATTGTATATGTATTTTAATTTTGTGATTTGTAAGAGTTGATGCTCCAAATATAAAATGCTAAAGTCTTATTTTTGATAATTATAATATTTTATAATTTAATTGTACACTTATTGTAATAGTTAATGTTCTTAATACTATTCATCAAATACTTCTGGATGTCCATTCCAAAGAGTTAATTACACTTACACCTCCTGAAGTTTATCATTTTTTCACATATACCCCTTGGGGTTTTAACAATTACACATACACTTCATGAGGTTTCAAAACTGTTGCATATAACCCCCTATAATGAGACGAAAAATGATAAGAAATTATGAAAAAATGCTTGTTAAGGGGTGAAATAACCTAATAAGATTACTCAAGGTGTATAATCCAACCTCAATACAAATAGTTTTTTTTTGTTTGTTTTTTTATCTTGAGGGGGTCATATGCAATAGTTTTGAAACCTCAAAGGGTGTATGTGTAATTTTTGAAATCCTAGGGGGTATATATAAAAAGACGATAAACTTTAAAAGGTGTAAGTGTAATTAACTCCCATTCCCAACCTTCCTTCAAGACTTCAAAAAATTGTAATTACTTTTTATTTGTTTGTTTGGAAATTTAATTATTTGCTTGTTTCTATTTTCTTGTATGCAACTAAAGTTAATAAGGTTTTTTCCGGGGATTAAAATTAATAAGGTTGAAGTCTTAATTAGTTATAATGAAAAAAAAATAAAAAATTTGAATTTATCAAGTGAATACATTAAAAAAATCATAATTTTTTGAGAATGAGAAAATGACATTGAAATTAATGTTAATTTGATATATTATTGGTCCAGTCTCTGATAATTTAAAATTTTTTGTATTTAATAATTATCTAACATAGAATAAAATATTAGTTCTAAAAAGTCTTGAGATCGATACCTCCAACTCTATCCTTCACTAAATGTCACTTTGTTTCTTATAGGGTGAGTTACATGCCTTAAGTAACAAGATAGAGCTGACATCATTTAGGGCCCGTTTGGTTCAAGTTTTGGAGACTTGAAAATGAGAAATCAATTTCATTCCCATGATTGGTAAGTACAAGATCAATTCTTTACCCAAGAGAATATGATGCCCTTATTAGAGGGAAAATAAAACCTTTGTTGGAGCAATGAAATTGATTTCCCCTTCTTAGGAAATCATTTATTTCTTAGTTTTTGACAAAATTAACTCTGCTATTATTTCAATTATAGTACAATTGGAAAACTGATCAAATACAACATTTATTACTTCCAATTCCTAATTTACTTTCTTAAGCTTACCAAAT
Source organism: Dryas drummondii (assembly GCA_003254865.1). Classification (NCBI taxonomy): domain Eukaryota; kingdom Viridiplantae; phylum Streptophyta; class Magnoliopsida; order Rosales; family Rosaceae; genus Dryas; species Dryas drummondii. Next base: position 301,673 of record QANW01000506.1, read on the forward strand.
ACATGAAAGAGAATTTCACATTCCCTTCCATATGAAAAATGCAAAGGAATTGATTTCTCAAGAAATCAATTTTGTGAACCAAACGAGCCCTTAAAAGTAAATAATTCTGTAACTCTTCCTTATAGGCTATACTATAACTCTTCCTTAGCATCTTAAACTTTTAAAGTTAAATAATTCTCTAACCATAAAAAAAACCATCGAACCACCACTTTTTCATTCATGAAAATCCCAATAGAACTTTTTTGACAAAGCTATTTTCTTTCCTTTTTTGTTAAAATTGAAAAAGATGAATTTAATTTCATATTAGGTTCATATAAAGAGCCACCAATATGCTATGTTTATATCATAAAATTGAACCATCCTTTTATTATTGTCTGCTAACCGGCTTACCTAACAAATCTCAACATCATTGAAGCATCATCCGAATTCATACACAACGTATGCTCGTGATATCCTTTAGATGCTTTTTTAAGTCTGACAATTATTTGCTATCCTTCTCCTTTATGACCAAATCGCAAGGGAAACGATAGGACAATAAAAACCTGCTGGCAGAAATTTGATACATCAACACGAAATATAAGAAATAAGTACAAGAAGAATTAATCACATTCACTCTCATAATTTTGTGATTTTTTATTAGTTAGTTATAACATGTAATTGAGTAATAGTTACAACTATATTATTGAGTGACAATTACAATAAATCCGATTCTATTGCTGATCTTAGTAAGTAATAGACCGATTAGCAAAAGATTGCCAATCAATCCACTAGGCAGAACTTAATTTGAAGAAAAATTTATTTAGAGTCGAGAGATATCCATTCATGGTTGAGTTCATCGATTAAGGTTTAGAGTTTATGATTAACAAATTTGAAATCATATGGATCAAAATAGAAAATGATTCAACTACAAACTAAAATCATAATTTTTCTTAATAAAAAAAATTTAAAATATGTTGAGAGTGTATCCCACGTTGGGAAAGTAAAGTTTTGTTTAAGAATTTATAAGGTTTTGTGCCTCTTTGACTTTTATTAATTAATTTTGGGTTGGGTATAATAATTTCTACAAAATAATTTTTTTTTTTAAAAAGAAGATTTTGAATTACTACTAAGTCATGAATGCTAAATCTAAAAATGAGAAGAGTGGCTATTCTCAGTTTTTTCACTCATTTTATACCCTTTCTAATAAATATTTTAAAATTTATTCCACCGAAAAAATTTAAGATTTAGTTACACCATTTTTTGACGAATAAAAAAAATAGTAAATTACAAATAAATTAATAAAACATTTGAAAATTTCATAATAGTCAAAATACAATTTGAGTTCCAATAATGGTCATATGCACATATTTGCTAATTACATAATAGTCAATGTACCCATCCCAATTTGGGTGGCCCTATACTATTTTTAATGTTAAATTACTATCATGCCCTTTAAAAATGGTGCTTGTCACCAAGTCTAAAAATGATAATTGTGTGATAGTTTCCAATATAAAAATAGTATTAGTGTGATAGTTACCAATTAAAAAAGAGTAATTGTGTAAAAGTAATTGACTTACATGTAAGTTAAAAAAAAAAAAATTAACACAATGACAGGATCCGTAAATTCTTTTTGGTTTTTGTCTAGTTGTTAATTCACATAATTTCTTTTAATTTCATTTTGGTCAATAGTGAGTATCATGATATTTTGAAAAAAATTTATTGATTAATTTGTAATATTGAAAAAATTTATTAATTTGTTTGTAATTGGCTCGGCTCTAAAAAAAAAGTTGTTAAGCATTTTTCCAAGAATTTAATCCTATAGATTTAATTTTTATAATCATAGGTGTTGTAGATTTATAAGCATAAAAAATATAGTAAATTAGATATTAGTATCAAATTAGTAATAAACTTTGTGAGAAAGACCATGTTCTAATAAGTTAGTGTAAAGGACAAAATGACATATGAATCTCCCATAGAGACAGATGAGTCTCCAGCAGAAGCAAATGCATCTCTCGTAGAGGCAGATGCATTTCCCACAGAGACAGATGCAACGGTGGCTTGCAGCTCAATATTTTGGGTTGGTTGTTATTTAGGCCAACAATATTAGTTGTTCAGCCCTTATATCTAATGGAGTAATGGACTCTAAAAAAATAAAGGGATTATTATTAGTTTTTTTTTTGAAGTCAAAAATCAAAAAGCCCATGAGAGGATGGTCCATATGCAAAAACACGGTGAGCCCTAAACACTTGTTATTATTAATTTTTTCCATGTTTTGAAAAATAGTCATTGTTCGATAGTAACTGTTGTAGAATTTTATTTACTCGCAAATATATGAATCGAGTAATATATTAACGAGGTCGAACCTCAAGGAGTGATAAAAAACGATACACTAAGCTCAAACTTAAGTTAATTTAAAGCTAACCTAGTTTGGAAATTTTGTTGGTTTGTGAGACAATTAAAAATAAAATGCAACTAAATTAAAAAGTAAATAAAGTAGCAACTAAATTAAAAGGCAAATAAAGTAAATGTAAAGAGAACAAGGTAAATAAAGGTGCAAGAATTGAAATATTAAATCTAGAAATGAAAATAACAACTTTTTGGTTTTAGAAACTTAACAATGGTATAAGAACCAAGGTTAGGGTTCTACACCACTTATGAACATATTAAATGAGATTTTTAGTAATTTCCCCTTAAAGGAGGGCACCCAAGAGTCACTTGATGCCCTCTTGCAAAGATAAATATGAATTAAGCACAAAAGTTGAAGGTTTATATGGTAGATTTTGATTTTGCTTAGAAAATACAAATTTTAAGCAACTCAAGTGAACCAAAACTAAGGAACAACTAGAGTTCAAAAAGTTTGTGTTTAAGACAATTAACTATAAAGCTAAAATATAGAAAGATGATCTAACAACCCATAATATATGACATTATGGGTGAAAATAGGATCTCTATCTCATTTTAATATCAAAATCTAGGGCTTGTAAGATCTTTAAACAAGGGGAAAATTATCATAAAGACCTCATTT
>QANW01000506.1:304953-356721 GCA_003254865.1 Dryas drummondii
AAATGAAAATAACAACTTTTTGGTTTTAGAAACTTAACAATGGTATAAGAACCAAGGTTAGGGTTCTACACCACTTATGAACATATTAAATGAGATTTTTAGTAATTTCCCCTTAAAGGAGGGCACCCAAGAGTCACTTGATGCCCTCTTGCAAAGATAAATATGAATTAAGCACAAAAGTTGAAGGTTTATATGGTAGATTTTGATTTTGCTTAGAAAATACAAATTTTAAGCAACTCAAGTGAACCAAAACTAAGGAACAACTAGAGTTCAAAAAGTTTGTGTTTAAGACAATTAACCATAAAGCTAAAATATAGAAAGATGATCTAACAACCCATATTATATGACATTATGGGTGAAAATAAGATCTCTATCTCATTTTAATATCAAAATCTAGGACTTGTAAGATCTTTAAACAAGGGGAAAATTATCATAAAGACCTCATTTAATAATGTTCATGGTGGTGCTTCCCCCTTACCTTGGTAAGGGGGTTTAGTGACCACTCATGATCTTATATCTTAAATAAAAATAAAGGAAGAAGTAAATGAGCATGAAATTTAAAGAACAATAAAATAAATAACACTACTAACAATAAAATAAATAACTACATAAAATAAAAGACATAAAGTAAATAGAAGATTAGAAGAAGAAAGAAGAGAGACATAATATTAAAGTTAACAATAAAATAAAGAACTTATATAAAATAAAAGGCATAAAATAAATAAAGGAAAAGAGAAGAGAGAAGAGAGAAGAGTGACATAATATTAGACTTTCATTAAATAAAATGCAAGAGAAATTACATCTTATTCTCCCTCAAATATCATATCCAAATGGCTTGAGAGAGAAATCCTAGGAGAATACTAGAAAAGGCAGCAAATTAAAATTCTAGACTAAAAGATATGAAGAGGGGGCTAAATGTTCCTATTTATAGGCAAATACTAGGGTATAAAATATCAGAAAGAGGGAGAGCTGGTGACAGCTAATGAGGATCAGCACACGGCGTTGGAACAATCTGGAATCAGCTGGAGAGGACTGGACACGTGGCGACGCATGAGTGGAGAACTGCTTGATTAATCAAGCAATTCTGGCCGGAAGAAGAAGCGTGCGGCTTGGCTTAGTTGACTTGCGGCTGGAAAGCAACGTGAGGGAGAGAAAAGAGAAGGTGGCTGATGGCTCGGCGGCTCGGCTTGGTTGTGGCTCACATGGGTGTGTTGATGTGCGGAAGAGAAAATGGAGGCGCCATGTGTCGCCGCATCATTGGAGGAACAATTGATTAATCAAACCAATTGCTGGAAGCGGAAGGAATTGGGCTAGCCACGTGTCACTGCGTAGTTGGCTCAGAGGATGATTAATTAAATGCAATTGATTGTTGCGACTGTTCGGCTTCTAGGTGGGCTGGGCCGGCTGCTTCCTCTTCACTTGGGCTGGGCTTTTGTGCAAATGGGCTTCTTCTCCTTCATCTCTTGTTTTGGACTTAAAACACAAATAAAACTAATTAATAAAAATTCTAATTTTTAAATCTAACCTAAAATAAATAAATGCAACTTAATAAAATCTAAGAATCATGACGAAAAATAATAAAACCCACTAATAATAAAAATGAGAATTAAAAACACTAAAAATGCTAAAAGACAAACAAAAATGTATGATTTTAAGGATAAAAATTATACATAAAATGAGCTCAACAGTAACTATCATTGCCACTATACAATAGTGATTATGTGAAATTGCATGAAATGATATTTATGAATATACCTTCCGTCTTCTTTTAACATAAACATGTCAAAAACTAATAAAACACAAAATTAAGAGCTATAAAGTGAACACTCGACATTGTACAAACATGCCTTCCAGTTATAATGCGGGCTTATTTATCATTTGTTTAACTACAAAGTAGACATTTTTTGTAGTGTAAACTTTTAAGTGGATTGATTTATCATTAAAGACTGTAAAATGGACTTTAAAATCATTTACTTCCAATAAAAGAATTATTAGAGTAGTCCATTTGATAGGGTGTTGAATTTACCCCTATGCACTCAATGTTCGATCCTTTCTCCTCAAAAAAAGAAAAAGAAAAAGAAATTAGCTGTTGTAAATAATTACCTCTTCGAAAGGAGGGGCTTTTGTGAGAAAATAATCAAATGATGGTCAATATGATGTGGATTGGGGAACTGCTGTTGGTTGAGAGTTGAGACCTTAGAAAGTTGGAAATGAGAATTTTTTTTGACCGAAAAAACACTCTTTTTGTCCAGAAAAACAGATACTTTTTTTCCTTTTTTGTTTTGTTTTGTTTTTTGTTTTGTTTGGTGCGTTTGGACTTCAACTTTGAGAGAATAAGAGTTGTGAGGAGGTTGTAAAAGGCTGGGAGACAGTAGCAGAGGCAGGCAGGCCCAATAAAGCCACAATCAACTTTCACAAGGCGTGCATGACAGTCGGTCAATCTTCATCATTACATTTCATCAGCTTCTCCTACCTTTTCCTTATAATTTCACAATCTTTTCTCTGTCTATATCAAAGGTTTATCTACAGCAAGTAGTTGGGATACCAAAGAAAATTGCTCCTTGAAATTATTCATACCCAAGAAATTGAAAAAGAAAAAAAATTAATGAAAATTTTCAACCGTTTTCCAGTGCATTGAAGGGGTTGTCCACTTGTTATTTGTTACCCTCAACCCTCAACTGAGTCAACTCAACCTCCACACATCATCAGTAGTAATGTGCTAGTTTGCTTTCTTATGATCATAATTCTAACTTGATTGAGTTGATAGAATTTTTTGGAAAGTTCCTACTGCAACTTTTATCTTATAAATTATTGACACTGCAACTATGGACGTTTGTACGGTGGGAATGCATTTGTTACCATTGGATCTACGAATTCACTCTTTTTAATTATATAACTTGTACCCTAGTTTTCTAGTAAATGATTCTGCAAAATTACATATTTATTGACCGAGTATAGATGTAAGTGGAATAAGAGCTCAATATCCCGGGGAGTAACTTAGAAGAATCCATAATTTATGGATAAAAGGCAGAAAAAAATGGATTGAAAAAGATTGGAGCATAAAAGGCAAGGCAGTAGAGAATGCGATGAATGATAAGGTTTGTGAGTGCAATCATGGAAAGGGACGAAATCATGAATATGATTGTCAAAATGTCTGGCAGTCACCTCCATGACCCATCATCGTCCTCGTCATCACCACCATCATTACATGCATCCTAACCCGACCGACTTGGCCCCCAAATTACAAGTTGCCAGAGACGCACACCACAAACAAACATGCTTCATGGTTCATGTCTTCATGATGCCCATCTCTTAATCCACAAGGAACACAAAATATAATAGGAATTATGGATGGTCTTCAACTACTTTTTCATGCTAAAATCTATAATTTATAAAATGGTTCCCTAGAAACACAGGCGTAGGCCACAACTGTTCAGTGTTCTGTTGTGCGTCTAGATAATTAAATAATCATGAATATTATGATACGATAGTTGAGTAAATTATTGGCTACACCTAGAATAATAATGGGTTCAGGCACACTTGTGAAATCAATCAATAGGTTATGGCACATTTGTGACATGAATCAATAACATTTGGGTAATGCAGTAGACCCCAGTTTGAGTAATGCACGGAATTCGTCTACGGTGCAGTGTCTGTAAGTCATACAAACTGAAAAGTTCATACCGTAATAATAGAAAAATGAACCCACCAATATCAAGAGTTAAAAATGTATTAATATGACATTCAATATTTGCATGGTGAAATTTTCCACGCAACATGTTTATTGAAAAGCAAGGTGCATGGTTGACTTTACCTTGAGAGTACAATTGAGTCGTACTCTTACTGGATGCATCAATGCATTTGAGACATGCAGGAATTAAGCTGAGCATCACCCAGATATGAAGAACAATGACATACAACAATTAATGACCCTCACCATATTCAATTACAACTATCCCAATTAGAAGTAATATTTTCTGCTTTGTCCATCCAATATGACAAACAAAAAACAATATAGAACGTGTGTGCTCCTCACAATATTATCCAGCCCAATCGGTATTCATCAAATCCATCTGAAACAGGAAATAGAAATTCTATGCTAACCCCTTAGTTATCCCTTGAGTATATCTGCACATATTCTCTTACATATGTTTAGCCTTGTGTTTGAACTTTATTCTTATACATACCTTTTACACCTTCGCCTACCCACCATTTGAGAGGAATAGACTTCATTCAATTCTCAATATTCTACAAAATGTGATGCACATGCTGACAAGTCCATGCAATCATACCTCAATCTTTTTTTTTTTTTTTGAATAGATAGATTTTCTTAATCACAGCTCATAAGATCAGGATAACAAGAAGAGTAGAAAAGATGTCCACTAAGAGAATAAAAAAGACAACTTATACTAAAACTGAAACTAAGCAATGCCCACAAAAATAACTAACTAATAGCTGCTTTCCAATCAAGTAAGATGAATGAGAGGGATAGGTCGAAAAATTCTGATGATACTGAGGCCCAAAGAGAGGACAAGAACCTCACCCTCTCCCAGAGTTCCCCCACTCCTGCTCCTGTTTGATTATAAAGAATTCTTCTATTCCTTTCTGTCCAGACTACCCAAAGAACAACCAATCTACAGCAACCCCACAGAACTTTGGCTCTCTTTCCCCTACCAAAACCAATATGACTTTCGCTAAGAAAAGCAAAACAGTAGTCCGAAATCACTCTCACTCCGGCTTCTTTAAACAGTTTGTGCCACAGGTGTACAGTTACTGGGCAGTGAATAAACAAATGATCTGCTGACTCCCCTTCCATCTTGCACAAGATGCACCAGTTTGGGGAAAAACGACAGTTGGGTCTCTTTCTTTGAAGGCTATCACACATGTTAACCCTCTTATGAGCCACTAACCAGCCCAAAATCTTTACCTTAGTTGGGACCTTTGCACTCCAAATTGACTCAGCAGGAACAAATGCAATCTCCTCAGACTTTGTAAGAAATCTGAAATAAGAATTACAAGAGAATTCTCCCGTCTTCTCTAGGCTCCATTGCCTTGAATCCGATCTCCCTTCAAACAATAGCAAAAGTTCCAGCACTTCTAACAAGGCTGGGAGCTCTGCGGCCTCCACATCACTTAAGTTTCTTCTTAATCCAAAATCCCAGATCCCAGGTGAGAAAGGAAAGGAAGCGACCCTGGCTATGACTAACTTATTATGTCTAGAAAGACTAAAAAGCCAAGGGAAACGAGTAGCTAAAGTCTGGTCACCCAACCATACATCCTCCCAGAATCTAATCTTTTCCCCATTGCCTACCACTAATTTACAGCACCGCCCAAAGTCACCCAAACCTTTAGAGAACTCCTTCCAAGGAGTCATCTGCAATTCACACGTTTAATTTGGTCAGCTGCAATCACACTTGACTCGATAAACACTACAACACCATACTATGGCCCTATGCCAAGAAAGAAAAGGCCAAAACCATCTACCATCTATGGACAGGCTTCACCTAACCCATATAAAATTGAGGTCTCCAGAGCAGGACATTTAGTCTGAGCAAAACAGTTGGCTGGAGCACAACAAGCTGAAGAAAACTTGAAGGAAATTAGGCAACTCATGAATGCAGATTACTGCAGAATTAGTGATCCAAGGTGTGACAGCCTCCTAAAAGAGCAACATCCCAAGCCTACTAAACATATGCAATAGCCAATTCTTAGAGTAAGATGGAAAACTGGTAAGCAGATGAAATAGTTGGAGCATAGTTGCACTAGCATGGTATCTAAAACACAAGGATTAGAGGTTGATTCTACACAATTTAACACTTGAAGAGAAGGGGTTGAGACTTAAAAAAAAATACAAGGAGAAGAACAACCATGGCTTGATGACTCCTTTAAACTTTGTCAGCTAATTCAATGTCCCTTCAAAAGTTCAAATCATTTCAATCTTCTCGAGTCTCAAATTGACACGCAAACCTTTTAGCAATAGCTGATCTTTATGATTGAAGTGATTCACTATGATTGACCACCTTGAGGCAAACATTGATACAATAGTACGTTTCAGTTTTATTACCATACCCACAAGGAGACTGCACAACCTAGAGATATATATATATATATATACAAGCTCCTTCTATTGAGGTATACCTCAACTTATTTATGTTGAGATATGACCTTATTAGGGCCCACACGAGTCGTTTTGTGTCGATCCGAACCGTTCGCAAGGATCATCTTCATTGATAGATCATCCTTGCAAAAAATTAGTCAAATCAGAAATTATTTGCCTATCTAACTTTGATAAAAAAAATGGATGGTTTCATCGAAAATATTTGATTTGTCAATTTATTCGACCAAAGTTAGATAGACAAATGATTTCTGATTTGGCTAATTTTTTGCAAGGATGATTTATCAATGGAGATATAAAAAATGAACGGTTCGGATCAATGCAAAACGACTCATATGGGTCTTAATAAGGTATACCTCAACATAAATAAGTTGAAGTATACCTCAATAAAAGGAGCCTATATATATATTTTGGTCTAAGAAACTTTCATTGAACCACAAAGGGGGGAACCGAACAAACAAGAAAACGGCCCAAGGCCCAAACCCAAAAGGGAAAGACAGAAAAAACAGAGAAAATCTAACTAAAATAGGCAAGCCGACAAGGAACAAATAAAGAGGACATATGAGCCACATAGATAAGTAGATCCAAATTGGGGAAGACACACAGACAGGCTCCGGTCTAAATGAACTACTGATCAAAGTGGTGGTCGACTACAGGGATGTTTGTCGGAGGGCAAGGTAAGCTGTCTCGAGACAGGATGAAGACCAAGGAGGATGGGGGCCTGACGACGCAGGAATCCAGGCACATCCTATAGAAGAAGATAAGGGAAAATCTAGGCAAATTCAGTGAAAAGAAGGTGCATCTTCATAAAATCCAACATTAGAGATAGATATTACTAATTTGCTCCAAGTCTTATTGCTTTCATTGAGTAAATTCTTCATTGAAGTATAGAATGTTATAACTTGATCTTGGTCACAGATGAGAACATTTTGGTAAGTGTAATAATACTCATGGACTATGTCAGACATACACAAGGCAGAATCAACTTGAGTTCTATGAATAAATTCATGGCACCATACATATCACTTTGAATGCGTGTAATTGAAGCTGTTGAATTAGACAATAAATTTGATGAGGTAGATGGCATATACCCTAATAGAAAGCAGAAAAAAAGTAAGGTGCATAAACTCCAGCACAAACAAGAACAGGTCATGAAATAACAGAGTGATAAATCTACAGGCCAGACGGCAGATCATCAAAGACCAAATACAAAAATGGAGGGTCAATTGTCTAGGACTTTGAGTCTAAATATGGGAAATTTTTGTTCCAAACGATAGTTAAATGGAACTCATTAATGTTCAAAGTTCGGGTATGTAAGTGTTTTCCTCCTGGTTTATGCTTACTCATATGAACACACAAAATAGATGAAACAAAAGACCTCTCAATCATTTTTGACAGATATAAATACACACACTTGCACTGGACCAAGAATAAAACTGAGTGACAAAAAGGACAATTTTTCAAATGCAATTTGGTAAGAAACTTATGTGTAGTTACTCAAAAGCATTCACAAAAACATGTGGTTTACTAATAAAAGAATTCAATTAGCTGATGTGAGTAGGGGCTTGGAATATTTTAGTCCGTCCTCTGCAACCTACAAGTGGATATTGAGAATAATTCGCTATTCGGTTTTGATGTATTGACCAAGTGTCTTAAAAACAAGCTACAATTATACTTAGAAAAAGTAAATATTAGATATCTATTGATGATACAGACTCCAACATCAAAACCAATAAAGACTGAAAAAAAGTAACCGACAACAAGCTATTTCATAATCCTTTTTCTATTATGGGGGATCAAATTTGTTACCTTGTCACATTTTTGCCATCTTAAAAGGCATCAGCAATAGGTTCTTAAAGCATAGCATTTAGTTGAGAGCTCGCCCTCTTAAATGTCAAAATCTCACCCAAAGCCAATTGAAAACTATTGACAGTCCTGATCTTCTTCCTACCACCTGCATGTCCAAGGTATTTAGCAAGAACAAGTCAATTTTAACATACCAGGAGAAACTTACGGCTAGGAAACTGAAATATCACGTTGTACTTTATCTTTATTTATTCTTCCAAACTAAAGGGGTTGGGGTGGCAAATATTCTGTGGATTACCATGGTCTTATTGTAGCACTTTTCAACTCATCCCACAAAATATAGAGAGGACTGGTGTCTAGTAAATCCAAAGAATCAAGTAAACTAAAGATAAGTAAGTGATGTCAGAAAAAATCATACTACAAGGACATCAAAACTAGAAGTAGCATCTATATGACTTACCAATATGGATTATGGACTGCTCTTTGGCATACAGATAGTCCCTTGTGCCACGGCACAATGTCAGAAACTATCATCAACACATCATTTTAAAGGGGCAACACTGAAAAATTCTTCCATGGGGAGTTCAATTTTGGAAAGAAAAAGACATAACTGTGATCTTATTAATAACCCAGATGCCATATACATCACATTTGAGTGTCTTTCTACAGAAGGAACTCAAAATTTCTTTGAACAGCAGTGAGAAATTCATACATGGTTGGCATGCAAAGCAGATGAAGAAAAATCTAAAACTTTCAGCAAACAAAAAGAAGTTTGCAGTATCATGATAAGAAAACTTGTATCAATTTGATCTATTTCTCCTGGGAAAGAGATATTTGTTTAGCTCAGCCTTCTCCTTATAGGTTCAGGTGAATGTCCATTGTTCACATCAGAACCTCTTGGAACATTAGATCTTCTCCTAAAGGAGGAAGAGAGCAACGTTGAATTTATTTCTGAATCCATTGTCTGGTCTTCCAAGTCCAGAAAAATAGGATCAATATCAGTCCTTAAAAAGGAAGAAGGGAGCACATCAGAATTGATTTCGGCAGCAGTATCAGAAGTCTGGGTCTCTAGCTGTATAACTGCAGCAATGCTTGAAGATGTATCTCCATCATCAGTACGTAGAGACTGTTGGTTGTTTCTTCTCATATGGTGACTACTACTATATGCCTCAAGGTCCTCAACTAATCTTTCTGCAGAATCCATTGCAGTATTCAACGCTGATGAAAGGGAAGAAACAGAAGATGCTCCTTGTAGTAATAATCTTGAAACTTGAAGGGAATCATGGTGCTGGTTGCTTGTTCTCTCTGTGGAAGGTGATGCCTGGGATGTCTGATACTGGCCAGGCAAGAAACTGGTTCTTTCAGGCATGACATGTGCACCAAAAAGATCCCGTGACCGTCTTCTCTCCCCCATTGCACCAACTATGTTGCTGAGTTGCTGAATCCTTTCTTCAATTAAAGTAGGAGTTGGTCCTTGCCTAACGAGCTGCTGCCTCAAACCTTCAATCCTGCGAGCATGGGGCCTAGGAGGGGCCATTAATACAGGCTCCTTTGACTTGCGAGAACAATTATCATCCCCATTCCCATAAATTGGAAATATACTTGTATCAGTCACTTCTCCTTTACACACAGGGCATTCCTTTGCATTTGAATCTGCATAGGACAACTGATAGAAGCATGGCCAACAAAACAAATGACCACAACATGTCAATATAGGATCTCTTGCCATGCCCAAACATATATTGCAATCAAAAAAGCTCTCAGTACGAGAAACTGCCTTTTTAACAGTTGTATCCATCGCCAGTGCCTTGGCTACCAAATAGGTACTATCACTTCTGTTCGTTTTTCCAGTCTCTACTGTCGTTTCTCTGGCAGCAAGAGCATCGTCCCCACTCTGAATGCTCTCGTTTTGTGTATCAACAGCTACAACTCCTGCAGTGATATTCATTATTTGAGGGGAAACTCGAGCTTGTCGCCATCTCTGGCGTCGCTCCCTAGCCCTGGAGGTGACTGCTTCCAGTTGTCTGATACGTTCTTCAATGCGCCCGTGGGCAGTTTCTAGCTCACTGAGTATGGATTCAAATCCAATCACCGGATCATGAGGTTGGTCTGGAGGTTCTTGGTTTAAATCGAAAATCATGATTTCTTCCCTCATATTAGCCCCCATCAAAACCAATCCTTTTCCTTTCTGGTCACAATCTAGATAAATTTAGATACTAACTATAGCAAATTAGCAACAGGGTCACTTTCCTGCCAAACAAGCAAAAACAGTGTATTTGAATTTAAATGGGTATGCTTCATCACTTCTTACTAGTAAAGGAATTAAAATTACATATTATTTTATACATTAAATGTAATTTTCTTCAAAAACTGAAAACTCAAACAAACATACATGCTTTTCTATTTTGTTCATTGATTCAAAAAAATAATAATCCCATGAAAGTTGAGGAAAACAATGAATCAAAAAATACCCAGAAGGGAAAATTTCATACTTTTCATACAACCAGATTTGTGTACCTTTAGATATCATATTTCCAAGTTAACAGAGAAAACAACCATTCTGTATGAATTAAAGAGAGAAAATTTTGACCAAAAATAAAAGAGAGAGAAAATAATTGAATAACCTTGGGTAGCAAAGCAAGATGATTAGGATCGGCCCAGGTGGAGGCGGTTTTCTATTTCCTTCTTCTTCCTCTCTGTAATTAGAGAGAGAGAGGGGCGCCAAGGCCAGATAAGCGACTGGGAATATACTGTCTTGGTCCAGTCTATACGATTTCGTGGTGTCTATATAACAGTATCATCATTCCGTTGTAGTCCATTGGCCAGCCGGGCTTCGGCCCATTATACATTATGGGCAGGCACGGGTTTCTACTTTCTACAATATTTATGTATAATTGTTTTTAAAGGCTTATTTACACATTTGCCCTCTATTTTTATTGTTTTGTCTCACTTTGCCCTCTTAATATTTTTTTTTTCTTACATAACCCCTTGAAAGTTTTTTTCTTGTTGCACATTATCTGCTTCTGCCAATTCTGCTAAGAAATCCGTTAAAAATACTGATGTGGCGGAATATTTTCGTCTTTCCAATCACAAAAAAATCAATCTTTGTTATATTTGTGCTATATTAGCAAATTAGTGGGTCCTGATAGGGCCCATTTGGCAACACTCACATGTTTATTTAAAATTATGCAATAAATCCTCTAATGCTATATTCTTAATTCTCAAAACATAAATTAAATTGCGTACAATTAATGTTTACATGCATATATGACTTAAATAGCCTAAAATACTTGGAGTACAGGAAAAATCTATATAATAAAATAGAACGATTTTTGAATCTTAAAATTTATCTCCGGGTCTGAATGGCTGACATCGTTTTGACTTAAATCTAATGGTTAGTTATCTATTTTCCAAATTTATTTTCCCGCTCATGAGAATTGGTTTGTTGCATCTCTTTCCTTAATTAATTTTCCCTTAATTTCACATATTCAATTTTATTTGGGTTAAATAACTAGGTTTGTTTGTATTTGTGATTTGAGAATAGAAATATGAAAAACCTATTAAATAGATTATGTTTGTCAAAATATCGGTGTTTGCACGATAGAAAAAATAATTAATAAGAGGTAAATGAGAGATTACAAGCTATCCTAATTAGGTAAAAAAATTTACACTTAATGAAATAATATGTGCCAATTATTCCTGGATTAATCTTTAAGATAACTTGGGGCCACGGGGTTTCTTTGCATCGGGCTTTCCTTAGGCAATTGTCAATCTTGATGAGCCCCATGCACTTGCACAAATGATGGATGATGGGGGTCATATTTCAAAAATAGTCACCAACTCAAGAACTCGAAACAAGAGAAAAAGACAAGGCAAGTTTGGTTTAAATAGCCTTTTAACCCTACAGTATTAAGAAATTGTTAAAAGGAAAATAATTAAGAAAATAATATATAATTGAAAGATGAGTTTTATTTGGGCCTTTATGGGTGTCTGCCATGACCTGCTATTAACCAACTCGTCATTCTACTTGGAATTATACTTGTATCAGTCACTTGTCCTTTACACGCAGGGCATTCCTTTTCATTTGAATCCGTAGAGGGCAACTGATACAGGCATGGCAAACAAAACAAGTGACCACAACATGTCAATATATATAGGATCGATCTCTTGCCACGAACAAACATATATTTCAATCATTAAAGCTCTCATCAGTAGCAGTTATATCAAGAGCATCATCCCCACTCCGACTGCTTTTGAACTCCTGCAATGATATTAATTGATAATTTGAGGGGGAACTTTAGCTTGTTGCCATCTCTGACGTCGCTCCCTAGCCCTGGAGGTTTTTTTTTTGGCCAAAGAACATTTCATTGCACAAAAACAATTACAAGAGAAGACAAAATGACAATAGAAAAACAAATCAACTACAATTAACTACAGCTATACAAAGAATTCTATATACAAGCTAATCAAAAGAAAGTCCATCAGAAAGAAGAACTCCAACAATAGAAGATGGTGGGTGAGAAACCCAGTCCTGTGGACACATCTTCCTTTGAGCTAGCTTTGAGATTGAATCTGCAACCCCATTAGCTTTCCTATTCACCTTTGACCATCTGATCTCTGCAAATTTGGAAGCCAAACTCCAAATTTTCCTCAACAACACATATAATTCCCAAGGAGCCTCCATATTCTTGTGTTTAATTGCATTAACCACAATTCTTGAATCAGATTCAATGACCACTGATCTAAAATTTTGTTGTTCTGCACACTTCAAGCCTTCTCTGACTGCCAAAGCTTCAGCAACCAAAGCAAAAGGGGTAGAGATACTCACAGCATTGCCGCCCAAAACCTGGCCTGTACCACCTCTTATTACCACTCCAAGCCCTGCAACATGGGAGAGCTTATCCCAAGAAGCATCACAATTAACCTTAACTGCAGGAGAAATTGGAGGCCGCCACCTAACCACAGTCCCTTCAGAAGAAGGCATCATTGTTGTAATATGTGGGTTAGGAATCTGATTTGAAACAAATTCAAATCTAGCTTTTTTAGCAGAAAAGCTAGTAAGAATAGGATCTGGCAAAGTTCCATGAAACACTGCTTTACACCTCCCCTTCCAAATGGACCAGCAAATGAAACTGATCCAAGTCAAAACATACATTTCAGCCTCATTCCATGCTTCTAAGACTTTAAGTAACCATGTATCAAAGTAAGAAACCCCCTGCTTATCAATGACATAGCCAAAACAATCAAACCAAACTGTTTCCACCCAGGGGCACAACAATAAAGCATGCTCAATTGTCTCATCAAACTGATAACATATGAGACAAGTAGGACAACTCAACACCTTCCTTTTATACAACTTCACACATGTAGCTGCAGAATTAGATACAACACGCCATAAAAATTGTCTGACTTTAGGTAAGGTATTAGATTTCCAAACCTTCTTCCAAACACTAGCATCAACCTGGTGAGAGACATTAGCAGGAACCAGATCCAGACATTCCTTTGATTATGCAACCAGTAATAACCAGATCGTACAGTGTAAACACCTGATTTAGTATAAGCCCTGGAGGTTAACTGCTTTAAATGGGCCGTTTCTAGCTCACTAAGCATGGATTCATATCCAATCAGCGGATCATGAATTTGGTTTGGAGGTTCTTCGTTCAAATCCAAAATCAATATGACTTCTTGCTCATTTTTTGTTTTGGTGGAAATATGGATTCAAATCCAATCCCCGGATCATGAAGTTGGTTTAACGGATCCAAAATCATGTGTTCTTCCATGCATTGTACCCCATCATCAACGTACACCAACCTAATTCACAATCTTGATAAATTTAGATACCCACTACAGCAAATTAGCAACAAGGTCGCTTTCCTTCCAAACAAGCAAAAACAGTGTCTTTGAATTTAAATGGGTATGCTTCATCACATCATTACAAGTAAAAGAATTAATTAAAATTACATTACATGTAATTTTTCTTCAAAAATCAGAAAACTCAAATATACATGCTTTCCTATTTCATTCATCGATTCAAGAATATTATAAGCCCACGAAAGTTGAGGCAAACAATGAATCAATGAATACACATAACGGAAAATTTCTTACTTTCCAAACAACCAGATTTGTGTACACGTACATTTAGATATCATATATATATATATATGTCCAAGTTAAATAGAGAAAAGAACAACAGACAATTATGTATGAACTAAAGAGAAAGAAAATAATGGAATAACCTTGTGTATAAAAAGAAGATGATTAGGATCGGACCTGGTGGAGGTGGTTTTCTATTTGGTTCTTCTTCCTCGGCCTTCTTTCTTTTCGGTTGTTAGAGAGTAGACCTGAAAAAGGACCAAATTTTAATCTGAATCCGTTGGCAAGTCATGATTCATCACAAAAAATAATTAACGTACACGATATGAATTTGTGATTTCAATAGAATAATCCGTTTATGATATGAATCCAAAAATCCGTGAACTTAACACGGATGATAACACATTTAATAAAGATTATTGATAACACACTTAAATGATTGTACTTATTTATATATATAAGTTCAAAATTCAAAATACAAAATAGGTACTACAATACAATAAAAGAATGACAATAAACTTGGTACTAATTAAACTTTAATCATGTCTCTAAATGAATCTGATTAAATCCAACCCGATCCATCAAATATTCCGAATTTGAGGATAATCGGTTATGGATTGATATGTCTTGGTCGTCTTGGAGCAAAGCCAGACATCGTGTCTATATGACAGTGTCATCATTCCATTGTAGTTCAGTGGCCTTCATGGGTGACTACAATATTTAGGGTATAATTGTTTAAATTGGAACTATAGAAGCTAAAGTAGTGGACTTGCGGACAAAAAATATCGAATTCACGTTCTTTGCTTGTCTTATTATTGTTTATTTTAATATTAACTGTGTAGTATAAATTCAAAAGGTTATGTACGTAATTTCATTTACATTCAAAAAGTGCTACGAATTCATTTTATTTTATTTTCTCTACTCTTAGATAAAAGTACATGACTATGATTAAAGGTCAAGCAAAAACAAGCAGAGGATCCGAATCTCACTTAAAAAAATAATAATAATTCAAACACCTATTTTTGGATTTCAAATTTATAGAAATTGCAATACCATACGACAAAAGTCAGACAATGAGCGCTAACCTGAGTTAAATTGAGAGATACTTGATCGCTATGTTGTCAAACACATTTCGGGAAAGGATGGTGCAACCACGTACAATGTTAGGCCTGGAGAAGAGTAAATAGGTTGTTCAATCCCACATGCATGTACGTAGGCAATCTCTTACTCCTCTAAAAAAATTCTCAATTGAGAATCCCCAATTAATGGCACCCAAGAAACTCTCTCAAGTACTCTTAATATTCTCTCAATGAGTTTTTCACTAAAGTTTTCTCAAGGAGGCTAATTAATACTCTAAATGACATATATATAGGCTTCCAAAACCCGAGGGCCCTTCTAATAAGGGATCCCTCATTTAGTGTTAAATGAGGGATCACCTTGTGGGGCCCACACGAGTCGTTCTGTATTAATCCAAACCGTCCATTTTTTACATCTCTATTGATAGATCAACCTTGCAAAAAATCAGCCAAATCGGAAATCGTTTGTCCGTTCGATTAAGCGGTCAAAGTTTAGGTGTTTATAAAGGCATTTATTGTTCATTTATTTGTTTTAAACTTTGACCGCTTAAACGAACGGGTAAACGATTTCTGATTTGGCTGATTTTTTATATAAATAATCTATCAATAGAAATGTAAAAAGTGAACGGTTCGGATTAATACAAAACGACCTGTGTGGGCCCCACAAGGTGATCCCTTATTTAACACTAAATGAGAGATCCCTTATTGGAAGGGTCCTGTCCAAAACCCTAACCCTAAATCATATATAGTAGGAAACATAATATATTCCTAAACCAAAACAGTCCACAAACGCGTAGATAGATACCAAAAGGGGACCAAAAACGCGTTAAAATGCATTAGGAAACACCAAAATCTACTCAAGATAGATTGCAGAAACACCTGATCAAGTGATCTCGTATCGAAAGAAGTCGAACCATGGGATGGCAATCGATTGGCGCCCTTCAACAAATGAAAGGTAGATCGACCTCATAAAGCAAGCGATCGCCACCTCTAAAATTTGTGTTCTGCTGCTTTTCCAAGGTTTGAGTCACACTAATCCCAACTTGATAAATGTGTCCAATAACGTACTCCATTAGTGAAACTAGAAACCAATATTACATAAAATAGGGTCATAAAAGGATATGTATATTTTTTTCAATAATACATATTATAAATCTCCATTGAGGTTTAATTGTCTAATTAATACTGATCCAATATTTATTGCAAGGTATTGAGATGGATTCTTTGGAGGAAAGCACTTTCCTCAATGATTCAGTACGTATTTTGCTGCAGAGGGTGTTCTAGTGGATGCGATTAAAGGTCTCTTGGTGGGTCTTCATAGTTCTAAGATTTTATAATTCTATTAATTTGTTTCCAAGAGAATATAAATACTGTGGCACATTCTATTGCCCATTTTGGCTTACATAATCGGGGTATGTTTTTTTTGCTAGGAGATCATTCCTTCCCGGCTAATGGATTATAGTGATAAGAAATAGCCTATAACTCATTAATTTGGATTAGTTGAATAAATTCACTTTGGCTTCTAAAAAAAAAAAGTCTAATTAATACTGATCCTCTATTGAATTTAACTTTTTTGGTGTAAGCTATGCTGGGTTAGCATTAGTATTAAAGCAGTCCAATTTCATGTTTTTTTTTTTTTTTTTCTACCAATTTAATTTGCCTTTAATGTCTTCCGGGCATTCACTCTGCCAATAGTTTGATTCTATTCTTGGGTTTGAAAGTTTCATTTAATTAAGATTTTTTGTGTTTATTTAGGAAGAGGGGGATCAAATTTGAGTGCAAAAGTCAATTTTACTGTCAACTTAACAGGATCGCCTTATCAAATATGAATAAGTTAAAACTTAAAAGACTACTCTTTTCAAATTCTTTTTTATATTAGAGCCCTAAGATGAAGCACACCACACTAACAAAAAGTAGTTCACCCATTTTGCAACATAAATAACAAAGGATACCAGCTTGCAGCACCCCTTGCGAATGGGTGAAAAAAATAGTAGAGATGCACAAGACATGCAAATTTTCTTCACAACGATAAGAATAAATATTAATTCCCTGGCCTTCCAATTGGCAGAGGCCTACACAATGAATGAAAAAAGGCCAAGGAAATCTCAATCAATCAATGCAGACCACATATACCACCGTCCCCAAAAGAGAAGCCCAAATTAATATCCTCACTAAAACTGCTCGCTCAAAAAACCATTAAGTATGGCACAGGATCATGGGACATATATATACGTACTTTGATAAATATTTTGACAATCTTTTTGAGCCTTTTGATCTTAGGAGATCCAAGAGGTTGAATTTACTCATTAAATGACATGGCATTGGAATTATAAATAATAAATTAAAGAGAAAATTAAATAAGAGAAACTGACAAACAAAAAGGGGTTCTTTAAATAGAAATCAAATGAGAAAGAAATTTACCCAAATCTCAGCTGGGCAAAAGATTAAGCAAAAGCCTAAACTGTTTACCAAGCGCTCGGCAGATGCATCTGTGCAACCTAACCTGCATATGAAAGTTGCATGTGTAATCTAAAATCTGTATGTACAACTTAAAACATATCATCTGCAAGTTAAAAAGATACATCTGCAACCTAAAAATGTGCAGATGCATCTGTATCCACCGAGCGCTCAGTAATGTATTTTTTCAACTCCATGTGTGTGTACACGTTCATATTGGGATTGAATTTAATATTTTTTTTGGCTGAGTTTTTATTTAAAATTTTTTCAAAAACAGGATTTAAGAGTAATTTATTAAAAAAAATACTAATAACTTGATCAGATTTCAATATGAAGAAACGACGTGAGAGGAGGGAGAAGGCCGACGCGACCTATATACTTTGGTGTTGCCGGTTCCACTTTGCTGCATGATTGATTCTTGGTATCTTTGGGTAAACATATATTTCTCTTAACTTTATTAGTATAACCATGCACTCTCTCTCCATGATAATTTTATGGTTATGGATTTAGAAACTGATCTAGATGAGTAGAAAATTTTGAGTTTATGAGTTGCATATACTATATATATAGGTTTATAATTTAGTTATTTTTCTTATCTTTGGGTTGAATATATAGTATGTGCTTGCATGATATTTTAGATATTCAAGCAGCTGTCAAGTTTGCCTAGGATGCTAGTCTCCATCTATTGTTGTTTTGGACACGATTGAAGTTGCGACATTGCTGAACTTCGGTAATGAAATTGTTGGGCTACTAACATATTGTGGAGGAAGTGAAATTGGACCTTGCTCAAGTTAATGTGCGAAGTGTGGTATTTGGGAACCACCGAGGTAATGTTAGGGCATGAAGTTGATCGATCTTCATATGAATCATTGACAAGGTATATAGAGTTTTATTTTATTTCGTTTTCCTTTTTTCCGTTATGGTGGTGTTGTATCCCTTTTTGATAGAATGTTTTCCTAAATTGTCTTTCACATGCAATTATCTTTTACATGCTTACATTTGCATTGTGTATCATTTAAATCATTATTCTAATCTATATACATATTTATTGATAAGCTATTGAAAATTGATTTGATTAATTCTTAAGCTACAAACCTAAAAGAAGATTAATTACTCAGAGAATGCATATTTCTCTAGCAAAGGTTATGAAGTTTGGAATATTGCTTGCTTTCTTCTACGTCTAATGACATAATGTATCTGTTATGTGACTGTCAAAAAATGAACATGCATATTGGATGTGTTTGGACTTCACCTTTGAAGCTTGGAGTTTTCCAATGAATTGAAATAGGTTTCTAAAATGACTAAACTCATCTCACGTTGTGTGGATGATGCGCAAAGTGTATTTTCCACTCTTCTTATAGTAAATCATAATTTTGTAATTAGTGTTTGTGGATAAATCCACATAAATTTAACAAACCAATCATAGATCGACACGTGGCTAATCAGATCTAATTTCAACTTTGACTTTTCAACAGTCAATTGGGTCAAATTTAAACCTCCATGTCACCATACCAGCTCAGCAACACATTCATTGTTAGTTCAGATCGGCTCATCTCAACGGGTCCCCCCAATCCAATCTGAACCGATCTTGGGATTTTCTAAGAATTTGAGTGTTTATCTTTTCTTGGATGTCTCAGGTCGGTTCAGCTCGACATACAGTGATCATCTTCTCAGAAAGATCCAGTGATAACAGATTACCATCGAAGACGGTCGTTACACTATACATTAGACCATTTTGAACCGGTTCATTCATGTCTGATCCGAACACATATATATTTCATACTTGCGTGTGCAAAATATCTGTGATTGGCTCGTCTCGGACCCCACTGCCATCCTAGAAGATCGAAGTTGGGACAAACTGCCATACTCGAATATCCCTGACATAGCTCTCTGACAGATGAGACATTCCCAGCTCACAGTCATGACTATTAGGACATATCACTTGATCTTCTATACTTGCATTCAATGCTGCATTGAATGTAAAGAAGATGGGTAGTTGTGTATGCTATTGTTCATGACCGAATGCGTGGCCTTGCCTTAACCATCCATCTTCATGCAGGTAACTTAACATTTATTATTTCTTTTGCCTATAAATACTCAGCTATGCTCACAAAGGCAGAGAGAGATTTTTATTCACATTTTCCACACAAAAGACAACTAAAAAAGAATACACAACAATCTAAGAATAACCCAAAAGATCTTACCTTGTTCTTCTTATTCTTTCAAGTTCATCATTCGTTCTTCCTTATTCTTACATAAACACTTTCAAATACAATTTATTGACTTCATCATTGGAGCGTATTTGGCTGGTACCACACTGGTCCTCCTCCTTTGATCTTGTGTTCATGCAGGAAGATCTCATATGTTCCAATCAGAAGTCCAGCAAACCTTGATCATCTCAAATCAACATCCAACTCATCATCCAACAAAGCTTCCAATCAGCCATATCATCTATTTTAAGTTGTTGCATCTGTCTTATGGATTTTTGTATCAACAGATTGACGCCGTCTGTGAGAAGATCACTTTCAACCATTATGCTCATCTTCACGAGTGTTAAGCTCTTCCTTCAACAAATCACTACTGTCACAATCCCCACATCATGACGACCATTTTTCGTAACAGCAACTCTTCATCAAAAGAATCCCATGATAGTAAACGACAACATGAACTTGAAACGCTCGACAAAATGAGAAGAGCACATCTTGCTAAGATAACCAAGTCTAAAAGTCCTCTGAAGATTAAAACTGTTAACAAACTCCTCAGGGAGAATCAGCGAAACTTAGCCGTTGAGAATGCACTTGTCAAGCAAAATAACGAACTGCTGGCCAAGCAGGCAGAACAAGCTACTGAACTCGCATGCCATCGAGCCTAGCTCGACGCCAGCGGGAGATCGGGCTTCCGATCAAGGAAAACTCGAACCGATCAAGAGGCTCATTCACCGTCTCCTTCCAAACAGATCACCCAGGCCAACGTGGACAACCATCCAGCTCGGCAAAGCACGAACTACACTTTCCCGGGTTTCGAGGACATGTCCTTGGCTAAACAGCTTAAGTTCCTGAATGCCCGTCATTTCCTTAAGCAACAAAAGGCGGCCTTCATAAGACATTCTCTCGAAGCATCGAAGGAAAACCAGTCCGAACCAGTTGGTGATCAGCAACCTTCGATCCGATCTAGATTGGGAACTACAAACCCAACCAGATCGACTGAACCTAGAGTCTCAGCCAGAAGCATGCTTGATCCTATCACAGATCATATTGTCGTGACTAGCCCAGATCTTTCTACTTTAGGAACACACTCGGGAAGACGATTCGCAGGGGATCGATTGAGACCCACCATGGTCATATCCGACCATCGCCCGATGAGCAAGAAGATCGTTTGTCAACCAACGAATAAACGACTTAGTGACCGAACCGAGTGCTCAGCCGAAACTGTGCCCGAGCTGACCACACCTAACGTGGAGAACCTTGTCCGAACTTTGGTCCAAAACCAAATTCGGAGTGTCCATGATCGGCTCGGTCAAGTCAAGGTCTCTAGGGGATACTTTGGTAGAAGCGACCACAGGGAAGAACTCCCTCTCCCATATACCAGTAGGATCATGAATACTGAGGTCTCTAGGGATACCAAACCCCCTAAGATGGACTAATACGATGGGACCAAGGATTTCTACGATCATCTTAACAGCTTCAGATACGCTATGAAAGCTCGCAAGGCATCTGAGGCCACTAAGTGTAAAATCTTCCCTTCAACCTTGAAAGGATCGGCTCAAGGGCGGTTTTGAACCCTCAAACCGAACTCTATCGATTCTTTCTTCGATCTCCGAAGAGTCTTTCTGATAAGTTATTAGGTTGTATCCGAATGACTCTACAACCTGAACGATATGTCGTTGATCAAGCAACAAGAAGGAGAAAGTCTTAAAACCTATTTGATCCGCTTCAACTAGAGTATACGAAGTGTGACGATTGCGACAACCGATCAGTCAAGAATGCTCTTATGTAAGGTCTATTTGCTAGAAGACTTCCCTCCCATCTGATGAGGAACCCTCCTTCCACTTATGACGAGCTCTCAGCCGAAGCCACCAAGTGGGCACGGGCAGAGGAATGAGACGCTCAAGTGGAGGCACTCAAATCCAAACTGACCTTGATCAAAAGAAAGGAAGGAGAAGTCGTAAGTCCTAAATCTCAAGGCCAGACCAAAAAGGCCAGAACTGAAATGCCGCGCCAACTTCTGGGTAAAAGGCCTAAGTATATCCAATACACAGAATACACTCCACTCAACGCTAGCTTGGAGACAATCTTCTCTAAAATCAAGGATCAACTTCCGGTTGCTAGGGAAATCAGAGGTCCACCCCCAGATCTGATTAAGGAGGGCGTCTTTTGCAAGTATCACTTTAATCATGACCATGTCACAAATGACTATTACACTCTTCGTGACGGAATAGAAACTCTTGCTTGGGCAGGTAAGATCAATCAATTCCTGACTAGAGATCCAAAAATACCAAACGTCGCTCCAAAGAGACTCACCAATACTATCGACGCTCGGGATGCTACCATTGAATCGATCGACGGAGGAGAAACTTTTGTTGAAAGTTCAAATCGGTCCTAGAAGGAATATATTAGACTTGCAACCCATGCCCATGAATCCTTGTCAATCCAAGCAGGTCAGCCTAACACCTCCAAAAGATAACGGAAAAACTGAGTACCGGTCATCTTTGAGCCTAACTAGTTAAGAGAGATCATCTTCCTACACTATGATTCAGTCGTCATAGTTGCTATGACAGAACCGCTCCCGAGTTCCCCCCAGAAACTCGAAGGGGTCTTGTGAGAATCGAAAATAAAAAAATATCTTACCGAAAATTCGGCAGAACCTCTCTTGAAAATAGACTAACCCAAAATTTCAAAACCTGTTAAAAACACTTCTAAAACATCAACCACCTCTACCACAACAAAAAATAATGTCTCAGACCCACAACAAATAATATAAATCTAATCAGAGCATATCTAATCTACTATACAATCATATCTCATTTTATTTATTTCAAGAGAAACGTTAATCCTATTATACCAATAAGCTGGAGACGAATAATTTGAATGCCTCGACGTGGTACGGTCCGACCTCGGTGATTGCAACTACCTGGGGGAAACGTAAAAAAAAAAAAACAAAATGTGAGAAAAACTCTCATTGAGTGGACATAATATAAAAACCAAGTATTTGAATTATTAATCCTTCGAAATTCCTTTAAAATCAAAACTCTTCTAAAACCTCGCATCACTCTTTGAAATCCCCCAATTTTAAAATTATTTCCCAAGTCTATTTCAAAATCTCCTTGTAAACCACGATCATGCTTAGAGTATGAGAAAAAAAAAAACATATGAACATGAAAATATTTCAAATCCTCAGAATGCCCAATGCATAAGAAAACTCGTAGAATAATAAAAATGTATGAGAACCTTAAAAGAAAGTCATGCAGTAGCCAAAAGAAACTCATCATATGCAAATCTTTTAAGTAAATCAATTAACTGAAAATCAATATTTGAAAATAACAAGTTCTTAAACTGAAATCAATACTGTCAATTTATAAATAAATAACTTAAGCTGAAAACTTTCTTCTCAAACACTCTCAATATACTGAAAATCAATAAAACTGTTCAACTAAAACCGTCATATTTAAAAACCTTTGCTGCCATAAACTCATCACTTAAAATACTTAACAACTGAAAACACACACCAGTCAGTTACCCATAAAATCTATCATACACGCGCAGAAGCAAGAATCTGTCGTAGGCATGCAGAGCCACTATTCTGTCTTACGTGCACGCAAAGCCACCCCCAAAGGGTCAAGCATCACGACACACGGCCCAAAGCCTATGTGTGTGCCGCAATGGGTCCCAAAGACTTATCTAATCTGATAACCTGTAGGGTACTGAAAAGGTGGTTTGAAACTATTTCTCATAACCAAACAAAATCTCTTTTTCCACCAATAGAAAATATCTTTATAGCATTCTCAGAATTTTAATCCTTAAACCAAAATATATAAACACATCTAGTAAAATAGTACTCAATAAATTACGTTCAAATACATAAAACCAAAAACAAAACGTTTGACCATAAATAAAAATATGCAATAATCCGTGCGTATATATAAAAACAAGAAACTAGTGTCCTTTTTAACATCCAACAACTCATAAAGACAAATGTGTAAAACTATGTTTTAAAACTTATTTATGATGGCATATGAAATCCATAATCTAACACCTTTGATAAATCCTAAATTTATTTCAAAATGTTAAGTACGAAATGATGGATGAAATTTCATAAACTTTATAGAAAACCAAAATCTATTCAACTTCAAATTCTCAATAAAAATTCACATATCTAAAATAAATAACGAATTTCATAAATCATTTAAAGAAATAAGAGTCCACTCACCAACCTTTTTAACTAAAACCATATTCAATTAAATCAAGAAAATAATTAAATTAAAAGATGTATAAAACAATTCGAAAAACAAAAGTCCACTCACAGAGATAGCCTTAGCTTTGATCCTCTGCCGGATCGTCCCGAGTCCCGGTCGTCTCACCTTGATCGGAAAATTTTTCCTAAGATGAATTTTGTATCGGCAAGGTTACAAATTTCTATCCAATACTTTTCGGCTTCTCCAACAACTTCGGACCAAGCCAAAAACAACAACCTACTTAGAAATCGCTCTAGAAGCAAGTCCTAATTTCACGTTATGACAGCGATGAGCAAGACTACCACTAGTGCTGCACAAAGTGGCCATTTTTAAGACCAAAATAGCCAAATAAGGATGACTTCAACAAGGCCCAGTCAATTTCTCAGTCCTAAACATAAATTGAAATTTCCAGAAATGAAATTCTTCTAAAACAAAGACAACAATTTGCTCCCAATCGAAAATCCAAGGTAAATCTCGAAATGGCCTAAAACCCCAATTTCAATTCTCTACAATTACTCATAATAAAACACCCAAATCATTGGGAAATTGGCACAACCCATACCTCTTGGAGAAAAATCCACATAAACCCCTCGAAAATTGGTGGTGAAATCTGGTCGAAAATTGGAAGTGAAGCTGGCGGGTCTGTGATGTTTTTTCCAAGCAGAAACTGTGCGCAGGGGAGCTGGCTGGCTGGAGGAGCACTGGGGGAGGTCACCGGCCTGAGGGAAGGTCATCGAAGAGTGGCGACTGCGAGGGGAGGTCGGTGTTGATGGTTGGTGCTGCGCACAGCGGGAGAGAGCAGAGAACACGGGGAAAGAGAAGATGAGGATAGAAAGAGTAGGCTGGGGGGTGGTCGGTGCTTGGGGATCACGCCGATGGGTCTAGGTCGGTGGGAGGTGGCCGACGTCTGGGAGAGGTGGTGGCTGCGACAGTTGGTGAGCAGGGGTGTTCGCGGGGAGGGAAGATAGAGATAGATAGGTGCGGGGAGAGAGAAATAAAAGGAGAGAGAGATAGAGAATATACCAGAAAATTCTAGAGAGAGAGATCCTTTTTACAGAAATCTGATTTTGGATTTTTGAACCTAATTTGTCTATTTTATGAAATTACCCCTTAGCTTCAAACGCTCATATCTCTCAAACCATAAGTCGGATCGACACGTGCTATGTGTCTATGAAATCGTGGGGTCGAAACCTATCCAACGGACCCAAAGTCAAAATCGAAAGTCCATTAATTTTACAAGTCAACTTTGGGGTCAAGTCTAATCTAAAACGAAAATCTAAAATAAATCAAAAACATTTTATTTCTCAATAAATTCCCAAATAGTCACAATAAATTCTCCAAATCTTTAAAATACTTTTCAAAATAAAACTTAGAAAAATACAGGGTCTTATAAATTTTAAACGAAACATTTTAAATTCAATTTAACTTTTAAATAACATTAAATCAATTTCAGTGAAAACGTCGAATAAACTTTCAAAAACTCCCAAAGTAATTAAAAAAATTTCCAAGGTCGCGAAAACAACTTCCTTGAAACCCTCTTGAAACCAAGGTTAAATAAAAATTAAACTTACAGTAAAATTTGGGTCGGGTCGTTACATGCTAAGGTAGCGGGGACTACTTTGCCCGTTCATTCGTCAATGGAGGAAGTTCAGTCAACATTCTCTACCACTCTGTATTCGAACAGATGTGAATCGACAAAGATAAGTTAGAGACTGACACAGCAGCTGTGATCGATTTAGGGGGGAAGTAGTCCGACCCATCGGACATATCTACCTTTTTCTCTTACTCGGGAAAGGACTAATCAAGAAGACTTGCATGACATACTTCATTGTCGTCAAATGATCGTCAGCCTACAACATCATCTTGGGAAGACCAGCTTTGGTTGATATGGATTGCATCATCCATTACGCCAATTTGCTTATTAAATGTCCCATGGGTGACAGATGTATTGTCATACAAGGAGACCAGTGTTCGGCTCGGTCTTGCTATGCCACTTCCATAAAACAAAAAATTCAACTGCCGAATTCCCAGGAACTCGACTCCATCGCCAATTCCGGCAGGTGGCCAAAGGCGGAACGTTGGATTTCATAGCCGAGCTGAACACAGATTCCCGACCTCTCGCAGCCGAGCATTGGAAAGAAATGTCGATCTTAGAAGACCAGTCGGATCGGCTCGTCCAAGTGGGGACTCAGCTCACCCCAGCCTAGCGATTGACCATACTTAATTTCCTCTGTGCAAATACGGAAGTGTTCGTCTGGTCTTACGATGACATGCCAGGTATATCTTCTGACGTGATCACCCACATGCTGAACATCGACCCGGGATGCAAATCAGTTCGTCAAAAGAGGAGGTCATATGATCTCGTTCGATACGCAGCCATGGCTGAAGAGGTGACCAAGTTGTCGAATAATGGGTTCATCCGGGAGGTTAACTACCCTAATTGGCTCGCCAACGTGGTTAGGAAGTGCCTGGACTTCACTGATCTGAACAAGGCATGTCCTAAGGACAGTTTTCCTTTATCCAGAATAGATCAATTAGTCGATGCGACAGCAGAACACAAACTCCTCAGTTTCATGAACGCTTATTCTGGGTACAATCAGATCGGGATACATAAACCCGATCAGGAGAACACATCCTTCATAACTGATCGTGGTATGTACTGCTACAAAGTCATGCCCTTCGGTCTCAAAATTGCTGGAGCTACCTACCAAAGGCTGGTCAACCATATGTTCAGATATTCCAAAGGTAAATCGATGGAGGTCTATGTAGACGATATGTTAACAAAAATATCATTCATATTATGTCTTCAATACAACCAATCTTCGATCTTGAACAGTGAGCATTATTAGGACACGTTGGAGATTGAAGAATCTCATTATTCATTTAGGACTACATCCAAAATCCACCAAAGGCTGACAAAATCACATACATAAAATCTAAAACGTGAAAGAAAGAAAGCAAGAAAGAAAGAAAGAAAGAAAGAAAGAGAAAAAAAAAAGTGTTAAAAAAGTCGTAAAAGTGACTCATAGTTCTCTATTATTGCACTCATGCTTCAATTTTGAAGTAGACACATCTCCTATAGTTGCAAATCCTAAATTTGTAGCAATGACAAAATACCAACAATCCAATCCAAGCAAAAACCATTGCTACCAAAATGAATTTTCGATATGCATTAGAATTTGTAATTTAATTATGTTAAATGATAATGTAGTGACATATACCTTGTGGGATCTAATTGCCACAAAATTGCAAAAGTTTGCCAAAATATGTATACTTTGAAATTTTAAACATTCAATTCCTTTCTAACAAATTAAAGTTCTTAGAAACAAAGAAAAAAAAATAAAGTATCCTTACATGTACTTATTGATATGATGTGTTGACATATCAATCTTCATGATCACTCTCTGAATCACTATGTTCAAACTCTGGTATTTGCTTCTTTGAAAATTTAAAGATAAAGATGTAAGAAAATATGTATCATACATAAAGTAAAGCTAGAAAATATTAAAAGAATAAAATTAAAAAGTTCACTTATGTTGATTTGTAGAAGGATAGTTTTGTTTATTGTGTCCCGACATGTGGCATAATGCACACTAATTTCTATTCTTCTTCTGTTAAGCTAACTCGATCCCACTTTTTATTATATTGAAATTATTATCTTTGGCTCTATATCTTTCTCTTCCTTGTTTCTACCTTTGGTTTATGAAATATTTGGATCCAAAAGCAATTGAGAAGACTTATTAGTAGATTGATCATCTACATGTTGGCAAACATCACCTAGAGTCTTAGAAGTATCTTCATTTGACACCATATCAATTCTAACTTTTGAATTGTTTTTATCCAATTCATCTAAAGCTTCCATCTAATAAAGTTGTGTATGCCTCATTTGATGGTGCAGCATAACAAGCCAACTTAGAAGCTATCACACACATATAGCTAAGTCTCAATGTCTTTGATTGCTCTTTATCATCATTATTTACCAATATTTCTAAATCCATAACCCTAAATTGTAAGAATTAATCACATACACACTATAATCTTTAGGATATTTGATTAATATGAATTCATATATATATTGTTCAACTTAATAAAATTGAGAGACGCGTACCTTGGTCCATTGTACGCGGCACTTGATTGCGAAATAACGATTGACAATAAGTTGTTCTCGAAGTCTGAGAATCGAAATTTGTGTTTTTCTCCCTTCTCCTATAAACCAATGTCATAAAGTGTATTTTGTGTGTTTGTAAGTTTAGATGTATTAACTCTACATATTTATAGAGAGAGAGAGGACCGAATTTCCCATTATAATCCCTTTAATCTCTACCATTTATCATAGTAGATATAGACTAGGAAACTAACCCAAATCCTTTTATTATTATGAATATATCAATTATAATCCGTATTAAATTGGGATTGTTAAATGGGCCACAATTAGTAGGGTATTTACTTGTTGGGTAAACAATTAATTCCAATAGTCTCCCACTTGGTCTTTAATTATAATAATCATAACTATTATGATCTGATTTTAGAAACATAAGCGCGCAATAAAATTGAATTAGTCACTCTAATGGTTTACCTTAATTAAACAAACCACAGTGTGAGTCACGGCAGTTTCATACTATTCAAAAGTATGGTTCCTTCCATGTACTACGACACAATGGCTTATCTAGCTAGGCCTATAAGTTGTGTCGTTCATTAATTGTCCCATAATGTCTTTGAAAGACTATTTCTATCACATTCATTCATTCATTCACATGTATGTATGCAATAATGCAAGAAAAAAAAACTTATAAATTCAAGAAAGTATAATGTCAAACAAATAAGCACTAGTAAATCTACAAGTAAGTTATTCTAATGGCTACACTCAAGACCCATATTTGTAGAATATTTCATAAATGTCTTTGGTGGTAACCCTTTCGTGAGTGGATATGCTATGTTAACACTCGTAATAATGTGTTCAATTGACACTCGTTGCTTCTGAACTTCTTCCTTAACTGATAGGTACTTCACTTCAATGTGCTTAGCAGCTTTAGTGTACCTATCATTCTTTGAAAAGAACACTGTTGCGGCATTATCACAATGAATTCTCAGTGGCCTAGAGATAGAATCAACTACGTACTCCAAGTCATGAAATAAAATTTCACAACCATAACCCATGATTTGTAGCTTTGAAACAAGCTACAAACTCAGCTTCCATGGTAGATGAAGCAATGATGATTTGCTTAGCACTTTTCCATGAAACAACCCCTCTTGTGAGAAGGAACACATAGCCGAAAGTGTTTTTTAAGCTATCTACACACCTTGCATAATCTGAATATGCATAACCAATCACTTCAAGATGGTTACTCCTTCTAAACGTGAGCATTTGGTCTTTTGTCCCTTGCAAATACCTTAACACTTTCTTTGCAGCTATCCAGTGATCAAATCCTGGATTACTTTGGTATTTCCCTAACATCCCAACGACAAAACTAATGTCTGGCCTGGTAGAGACCTATGCATACATCAAACTCCCTACAAGAGAAGTATATGGAATGTCTCTCATACGTTCACATTCCAAATCATTTTGAGAACATTGACTTAAGTTGAATTTATCCCCCTTCTGAATTGGAACAACGGTGGAACCGTAAGTCATCATGTTAAATCTTTCTAAAACTTTGTTGATATATGCCTTCTGAGACAATCGCAACAATCATCGTGATCTATCCCGAAATATTTCTATTCCTATCACGAAGGATGCATCACCCGTATCTTTCATCTCAAAGTTTTTCGAAAGAAAATCATTGGTTTCACGTAATAAACTAAGGTCATATATTGCTGGCTATAAGTATGTCATTAACATATAGTACTAAAAACTGAAACTTACTCCCACTGATACCGAACAACGGTATTTTCCTTACCCATAAAGGGTAATGGTATTTTGAAACTTAAAATACCATTGTCGGGAAGCTTGTTTAAGTCCATATAGTTGATTTCCTTAATAGAGACACTTTGTCTTTCTCTCCTCCCTTTATGAAACATTTTGGCTGTGACATGTAGACTTCTTCATCTAAACTCTCATTTAGAAACGTTGTTTTATTATCCATCTGGTGTAACTTTAAATCAAAATGAGCCATCAGCGCCAAGATAATTCTCAATGAATCCTTCTTAGAAACAGGAGAGAAAGTTTT
Source organism: Dryas drummondii (assembly GCA_003254865.1). Lineage (NCBI taxonomy): Eukaryota > Viridiplantae > Streptophyta > Magnoliopsida > Rosales > Rosaceae > Dryas > Dryas drummondii. The sequence goes on from QANW01000506.1 coordinate 335,119, forward strand.
GTTGTAATCAATGCGTTCTTGCTTATTAAAACTTTTGGCAACGAGTCTAGCTTTGTGTCGTTCAATATTGCATTTTGAATCGCACTTGGTCTTAAAGACCCATTTACACTCAACCGTTTTATGTCCTTCAGGCAATTCGACCAATTCTCAGACTTTGTTGTAATCTATAGATTTTAATTCTTCCTTCATTGCATCAATCCACTTAGCAGAATTATCACTATTAATGATTTGTGAATACGTGACCGGATCATCAATTTCCCCTATATTATATTCAGATTGTTGTAAATGCACCACATAATCAATCAAAAATACCTGATCTTCTATTTCTTTGAGGTCTCCTTAATGCTATTTCTTGTGGCGCCTCTACGATGGGCTCAATGGTTACAGTCTCATTATGTTGTCCAATCACTTGTTGTTCAACATTGTTTTCACGTTCAACATTGTTAGGAATAACAATATCATTATGAACTCGAGGTATAATGGGAATTGTACCCTAACTTCTTGAACTACAACATCTCTTATTTTGTCACTCCCACTGATTTCACTATTCTCAATGAATCTGGAATTACCGGTTTCAATAATTCTTATGCTATGGCTAGGACAATAAAACCTATATCCCTTTAATTTTTTTGGTTACCTAATAAAGAGGGTCTAATTTCCTTTATTGTGGATTGTAAATTCTTGCTTCCGCTGGGCATCCCAAAACATGCAGGTGCCTTAAACGGGGTTTCCAACCTTTCTACAGTTCAAAAGGGGTCTTTGGAACTGCCTTACTTAGAACCCTATTTAAGATATACACAGCAGTTTTAAGAGCATGCATCCACAGAGATACAAGTAAATTGTTATTACTTAGCATACTCCTAATCATGTCCATAATGGTACGATTGCGCTTTTCAGCTACACCATTCTGCCAGGGTGAACCCGACATTGTGTATTGTGCACAAATACCTAAACGTTCAAGGAGTTTAGCAAAAAGGCCAAGATGTTGCCCTATTTCATCATGTCTACCATAAAATTCACCACATCTATCAAACCTAATGATTTTCACTTTTCTATCCAATTCTCTTTCAACCTTAGTAATGAAAATTTCAAGAGCATTGATAGAATGTGATTTCTCAGGCAGTAAGTATAGATAGCAATAATGTGAAAAATCATCAATAAAGGTTTAAATGAAATATTTTTCTCCACCAAGAGATAGAAAATCAAAAAGAGTTGTGTGCTTCTTGTGGCCCCTTTCTTTGTGTGTTTAATACAATCCACACACACACCAAAATCGGTCCAATCCACATCTTGCAAGATTCCTTCATTTATTAATCTTTCCATTTTCTTTCAGGATATATGACCTAATCTTTTATGCCACAAGTAAGACGAAAACTCATTTGATGAGCCACGTTTAGTTCCAACTTTAGGATGCAGAGTAAGAAGGGTTTTAGAAAAAGAGGGTTCAAGATTAATTTGATTTAAACTATTCACCAAAATTCTAGAACAATACAAGAATTTTTAGATAAACTAAAACTTTTACTATTAAAATGAAAAGAGAAGCCATCAGTAATAAGTTTTGACAAAGAAATTAAATTACGAGAAACAGAAGAAACATAAAGAGTTTTGTCTAAGTCTATATAAAATCCAGAGTCTAAAACTAAATGAAAAGTCTCAATGGCTTCAACTTGTGATTTTGCCCAATTTCCCATGTAAATAAAAGCTTTATTTGTTTTTGTGGTTCGGGTTGTAAGGTATCCCTGCATCGTGTTCGAAACATGAGCATTAGAACCAGAATCAATCCACCAAGTGTTATAAGGACTGTCGATTAGATTTGATTCAAAACATACGAAAGCCATAGGCTCACCTTTCTTTTCGAACCATGCCTTACGTTTCAAGTAATCTTTCTGAAAGTGTCCACTTTTTCCACAAAAGTGGCACTTACTATCTTTCTTTTCCTTTTTTGGTGCTGATTGACCATGTTCTGCTGGTTTGGATTGGCTATGTTTGATGCCCTTGCGCTCTCCAACTCCTTGGATGGTAAGATGAGCCACATGACTATTTTGCTACCTGAGTCGCCCCTCCTCTTGGACCAACATACTTTGCAGTTCATTTACATTCCACTTATCCTTAATAGTGTTATAATGAATCTGGAAAGGTCCATACTATGGAGGCAAATAATTTAGGACTTATTAGACAAGAAAAGAATCATCCACCGTCATGCCTAAAGACTAAAGCTTTGCAGCTAGATTAATCATCTCAATAATATGCTCATTCATGGTACGAGTACCATCAAAACGCATAGTGGTTAAATGAGTTTCCTAGCAAGAGATTTATTAGCAGTGCAAAAACATTCTTTAATATTGTTCAGATAATCTTTAGCTTTATCGGTTTCTGATAGGGATGTCTTAATGTTTGCAGCAAGGTTATTAGTAAAAACATCATACTGAGTCTGTTGGACCTAGACCATGCCTTATGAATGCATTTCTCATCCTCGCTGCTTGAGTCAGTAAGAGCAGCGGGTTCATCACCGAGAAGTGCCATATCAAGGTCTAAAACCCCCAAACTGAACTGTACTTTCTCATTCCATTCTGAAAAATTAGTTTCATCAAATTTAGGAAATGATGAGGCTTGTGAATGAAGGGAGAGAGAATTCACTACAGCAAAACTGTCAATAAATATTATTTATTTTATATCAGATTTGAAATCGACTGATATTGTAAAAATTATAATATCAGTTAATTTTTTAGCTGATTTCTAAACTCTATCAGAAATCACTAGATTTTTTCACCTAATATATAATATTTTCTCTTTTTATAAGAATTTTATAAAGATATCAATGTAAATTGCCGACTGATATCTTAACACACCTTTTATAATTTTTGTATCCTACCACCCTATATTTTTTCCCCATTTAAATTTTTTTTGGTCCTACTCCCAACACTTAAACAAATTAATTCACTAACCCTCACAAAGCTCGATCAGACAAACCCAGACCCAAAACACTCACACACACACACACACACACACACACACACTCACTCACTCACTCACTCTCTCTCTCTCTCTCTCTCTCTCTCTCTCTCTCACTCACTCACTCACTCACTCTCTCTCTCTCTCTCTCTCTCTCTCTCTCTCTCTCTCTCTCTCTCTCTCCTCTTCTCCTTCGCTCTCTCTCCTGCGAACTCGATCTATCTCTGATCGAGTTCTCGCTGTTCGGCAAGATGACCACCAGTCTCTTCCTTTCCTTCTCCTCTCTCTTTCCTTGTACTTCACTCGCCCTGAAATCAAGCCAAAAACCCGAATAGAGCCACACAGACCCGATGGTCTTCTCCGACGATCTTCTAATCTTGGCAGCGTCGCGGCCCAAATCCGGCCACAATGGGTTCCTCTCGTCGATCTGGGTCTATCCATGGCCTTTACTTGCCTTGACAGCGATGCACGACAATGGTTCAAATCAGGTTAGGGCTTTGATTAGGTCCTTCTCACTTTCACCTATTAGCTTAGGTCGCCTATGAAATCTCCTCATTAGTCATCGCAGAAAGCATCTAAGCCAGACAAGAATACTTAGCTCCCTCGAATCAGGTTAGGGTTTCAATTTTTTTTATAAGTTTAGGGCTTCGATTTGTTTAGGTTTTGATGTTATATATGGTTTTGATTTCAAAGATTTTGTTTGGGTTTTGTTTTTGTTGTTTTTATTATTTTTATGTTCACTCTAGAATAGAACCAGTTGTCTGTGCTTAATGATAATCATCCCAAATGCGTGGAATTAGATCTTCTAGCTATGGTTTGGTGCTAATTCATACTCCTATTTCTTGTGTTTATATAGTTAAATTAAACATCATTTAACATTTAGTGTTTGGCCTTAATATCAAAATAAAGGCATGTTGTCTTTGTGTAACTAATGCCAATAGCACAAATATATATTGATCAGTGGCTATCTACAAATTCAATTTCTGGTTCCTTAGTCCCTAGCTTTGACTTTGATATTTCCTCCTAGGATTGCCTATAATTTGAATGTGGATGGTAGTAGTAGAAGAGCTAGGGCAGAATGGTGGTACTTGCTGGTGGATAATTAGGGATTAAGTGATGTGAATATATCTTGCCAAGAGGAGTTAACGATATCATTTGCTCATCATGCAGCTTTATTGATCTTAGTATATTTGTTCTACATCTTATTTCATTAACATTTTTCTATCTATGTGTTTGCAATTAAACTTCTTTTCTTAATTTCTATCAATATATGCAGGTAGCAGAGCACATGGTCCATCTCTCTCTCTCTCTCTCTCTCTCTCTCATCTATCATCTCTTAACCTTCTTCTATTTCTGGATAAATATATACTCTGGCTAGATAATGGTTAAGTGATGTGAATATTCATGGTATACAACTAAATAAGAAATGTTGTTTAATATGGATTTCCATGTAGTATCATCACCCCTCTTCCCAATTTGATGATTCATAGTGGACATAGACATGTAGTGAATGTACACTTGGATATGATGTCTGATTGAATTGTTTAATTCTATTTAGTTTGTGTTTTGCAATAGTCAGCCAAAAAGAGAATAGATAAATATCAATTTTAATGCTAGGTCAGACAAGACTGCAATCTTAAAGTCAATTTTAATGCTAGGTCATTTGCTTTAATAAATAGCGTTGATGATATATATATTTTGTTTCTCGTAATTGCTTAAATTTACTATACAATGAATCTTTTGAAATTAGCATGCTACATCATATTAATTCATGGCTTCTGATGATGATCAAACTATTGCACCTTACATATTGACGTTCATGGGTCTGCTCTTGCACTCCAACCACTTAATGAAGCTTCTTCAAGCTCCCCAGAGCATGGATGGGAGGTCGGTTGGTCTTTAGCCTCACATAGTAATGATCCTCAGTCTTTAAATGATGTTATTCAAACACAGGGACAAGGTTTTTCTGTTATGGGAATTGATGCATAAGTTATCATCTTGTGCAGATCTTCTTTTAGAGATTATTGTTGTCGCATGACATGGAAAGTAAGTAATTGAGAAATCCATTACATAAGTCACTGATGAATCAAGCAGCTTTTCTTTTTCTGGTTGGTTTTGGAGAATTCTACAGAAGTTAACATGATAAAGAGAATATTTTTCATGTAATGCTGAAGAAATTTCTTATTAATCTTTGTAAAGTGTGACAATAAATCATCTGTCATGGATAACCAGGTGGATTTGGCAGTTGGAGCATTGGGGAATTTAAGTCTTATGGGCAAGTCAACTACAAGAATTGCCATTCTTGGAGTATCCTTATTTTCCAAGGTAAATTGCTGCTTTTACCTTTCATTATCATTTATTTCCAGACTTGGTAATATATGTGAGAAGATAGCTAATTTTTTCTGTTTAGAATGTGCCAAATGTAACCATGTCACCCTCCAATAATAGGGGCAGGGGACTTTCTTCTGGCAGTGGGTTCTCCTTTTGGTGTCTTGCCACCTTTGCACTTCTTTAACAAGTAGATACTCTTCTTTTTGTAAATATATGTTATGTTTACGGTACTTCTTGATTGATATTTATCTATTTTTTTTTAACTATTTTGATATTATCATCAATCACAATGCAGTCCGACTTTATACAACATTTTTCTCTTTGTAATTATGCAGGTGGTAGAGTTAGGATCATGATAACATAACATATGAGGTTTGTTTTATATACCTTATCTTGCTATCATTCATTGTTAATCTGGCTTCTTCAATATTCAATCAAATTCTTTATTCCTTGGTGTGAAACACATTACAATTAGTTATTTTTTCAATAGAAGCTTAATGTACTATATGATCTTGTCTTTCTTTTATGACAATCTAGTTGTACAGGTTCTTTATGACAATCTTGTCTTCCTTTTATGACAATCTAGTTGTACAGGTTCTCTGTTTTTACATCAAAAAAGAAAGAAAAAGCCAAAGGACCAAAAAAAAAAAAAGAACATAAGAGTGAGTTACTTTGTTTTTGGTATCTACAATTTTCATTATTCGATCTTTATTAAGTTGTCTATTTTTCCAAAAAGAGAATGCTCTCATTTTATTTTTCTCAAACAAATTACAAATCTTGTGCTCTGTTATTATAAGTGAACTGCTTTGCTCATGTCCAGTGGTTTCTGCATAATATAATAACATGTGTACCTGATATGGGAAATCTTATGTTTTGTTTGTTTTGCCTTTTTAGGCTCTTCAAGCATTAAAGTGAAAGATGAGAAGTCAGGGAATGCATACTCTGTTGGTGCCCACAATGTTTCTTCAGCGTCTACTATTGACAGTCTTGTTATTAGTAATTGGTAATATCTTTGGTTTTAATATCTTCTAGTGGTGTATATAAGATTTAACTTTATAAGGACTTGCATGTATTTTGAGTTTTTAGAACACTTATTTTTGGATATTGTACTATAATCCCTTTTTGAATACTTTGAATGTTATTGGTATTTGGAATATGGAATATATGAGAATGAAAGATTTTATACTTGCACAAATTTCAGGCCATTTCAAATTACAGGCACATTGTATGTTCAATTCATTGATAACCCTTGTAGGTGAAAAAAAATTGACATCTACCATACATAAACAATATCAGTTTTGGTCTAAAATTTGGAATATTATGATATCAGATTTTCTATCAGACCTGATATATAAACAAGGGTAAATTACAATTTAATATCTTAACTTTATCTCGGATTTCAAATTAGTACCTCAAGTTCAAAAAGTTGCAATTTCATACCTCAATTTTTATTTTGTTTCATGTTAATACCTCTGTTAGTCTTGCCGTAAAAAAAATCGTTATCTGATGACGTGGCACACCACTAAAAGGCTTCATTTCAATTTAGTATCTCAATTTTACCATGTTTTTCAAATTCATACCTCAAGTTAAAAAACTTGTTAATAAATAAATGTTTTCCAATTTTTATCTCAACTTCACCCCAACTTTTGACCCATCAAATCTTCACCAAAATCAACAATTTTATACTCATTTTGAAGCTATAAATCCCCTCTTTATAACCATATAGAAATAATTCAAAAAGGAGTTATGAAATGCGAAAGAAGTAGTTACAAACTAGGCTACCTGAAATTGTCAATTTGTTTGGAAAATTTGGCACTTTCGGGTAGCCTACTTTGTGACCAATTATCTTGTGTTTCATAACTCCTTTTTGCATGATTTTTTTTAGGGTTGTAAAGAGGAGATTCATAGCTTCAAAATGAGTATAAGATTGATAGTTTTAGTAGAGATTTGATGGGTAAAAAATTGAGGTGAAGTTGAGATAAAAATTGAAAAACATTTATTTATTTGAAATTTTTGAACTTGAGGTATGAACTTGAAAAATATGGTAAAGTTGAGGTACTAAATTGAAATAAAGCCTTTTAGTGGTGTGCCACGTCATCAGATAACGACATTTTTTACGACAAGACTAACAGAGGTATTAAATCGAAACAAAATGAAAATTAAGGCATGAAATTGTAAGTTTTTGAACTTGATGTACTAACTTGAAATCTGAGGTAAAGTTGAGGTATTAAATTGTAATTTACCCTATAAATAATGTTTATATATCAAATTCTACCTTAGATCTAATATTGATACCTTAGTTACATATCAGATTCTATCTCAGACTTGATATTTGTACTTTGGTTATATATCAATATTAGTGTCAAATATAATATCTATTGATCAGAATTATTGACATTCGAATTTTGTAGATATCAGAAATAATAGAAAATGAGATATTTATTTTGTATTTAAGACATCAGGTTGGAAAAAAAAAAGATATATAAAAATATTTACATATTAATTAAAAACTGATATCTAAAATGTGAACATTAGATATCACAACTCAATATATCAGACGGCTACCCAATTAGATATCAATCCACGACTGATATCTATTGATAATTTTGTAGTAGTGATTGAAACTGCAATATATAAGTATGCTCAAAACATTAATATCAACTCTAACAATATACAACACAATAATTTTTTCAAGAGAATGAAACTATTAATATTTAGACATGTTTAATTGGATGACGTATTAATCAATTAAGGAAAATACTGCATTTGTGGATATCCAATATTTTCTAAGTCAAAGAATACAACACCATTTAAAATATCAATAAATTCAAGATTCAATATCATATTTGGACTTATCAACCAACTCATGCATGATATGAATGCAAATATAATGATCCAATATCTATAACTACAAATTGGGGAACTGTGGTGACCACCTAATTTATTCTAATATAAATATAAGATCTAAATATTAACCTAAAACCCATAATCATGTACTGGAGCACTGTGATGAACAGACAACCATACATACATGACTATTAGTATCAATTAGTAAAAGTAAAACAGCCTTTGATTAAATAAATAATGTCATAATATATATATCAACAAGAGTAAACAGTATGTTTGTGGATAAATCCACATGGATTTAACAACCAACCCTAGATCGACACGTGGCTGGTCAGATCCAACTTCGGAGTTGACTTTCAACGGTCAGACTCGAACCTCCACATCATCACGCCAGCTCGGCATCCTACTTTATTGTTGGCTCGGGTCAGCTTACGCTGGTAGATTCCTCGCACCCGATCTAGGGGTCTTCTAAAGAATTGAGTGTTCATCTTTTCTTTAGTTATCTTAGTTCGGTTCGGCTCGGCTTTGGGCGACCATCCTTTTCAGACTCTAACCATAGCCAGCTAGGATTTGAAGGGATCACTACCTATCAGATCGGCTCGGTTCAAACTATCCAAATCCGATCCGATCACGCATGGGTTTCATATCTACACATGAGAACTTGTGTTCGGATCAGCTCAGCATCACGCCGTCGCTCTGAGGAAGATCACTTTGGGATGAACCGCCATACTTAAGTGCACCTGACATGATCCTCTGACAGATAGGATATTTCAGCTCACAGTCATGATAATTGAGGCATTCCACCTGATCTTTAATCCTTGTATTGAATGCAGCATTCAATGCAACATTGAATGCAAATGAGGTGAGTAGCTGTGCATGCCGATATTTATGACCAAACGCGTGGATCTCTCTCAGCTATTCAAACACATGCAGGTAACTTACTCTCCACACCCTCCCTTGCCTATATAAACCAATTTATATGCACAAAGCCATGATCTACCTGAAAACAAGCAAAACACTCACACAAAACTCTCACTCACAAAGGCTTACCAAAAGCACACTTGAACTTTCTGAGAATAAGCCCAGAACATTTGCCTTGTTCTTCCCATTCTCCAAAGTTCATCCTTTGTTCTTTCCCACTTTCATTAAAACACCACTAAACACACATCACTGACTTCATCATCGGAGCGTGTTTGGCTGGTACCACACCGGTCCATCTCCTTTGATCTTGTGTTTATGCAGGAAGATCTCAATCAACATCCACGTCATCATCCGACAAGGCTTCTGATTAGTCAAGTCACTTGTTCTAAGTTATTGCATCTATCTTACGGAAATTTGCATCAACACAGTACGTACATTGTACAATCATATATATATATATATACAATCGGAGTTGTCAATCATGTATATATACAAATATTAGCTTTCAACATATATATCAAGTAATCGACTTATAAATAGTCGGCAGTAAAAACATACTTTACTGTACATACTCCATAATATATATTGAATTAATAAAAGCATACCACCCAATTCATATATTAACAATCAAATCCAGTCGGTAGTAATATATTGATAAATTCATATTAACGGTAGTAATCAAATTAACGGAAAATCCTAAGATAAAAAACCTAGTGCTCTGATACCACATGTAAGAATTAATCACATACAAACTATAATCTTTAGGATCTTTGATGAACATGAATTCATACATACTGTTCAACTTAATAAAATTGAGAGACGCGTACCTTGCTCCATTGTACGCGACACTTAATTTACAATAAGTTGTTCTCGAAATCTATGAACCGAAATTTGTGTTTCTTTCCCTTCTCCTATAAACCAATCTCATAAAGTGTATTTTGTGTGTCCGTAGGTTTAGATGTATTAACCCTACATATTTATAGAGAGAGAGGACTGAATTTCCAATTATAATCCTTTTAATCTCCAATTATAATCCCTTTAATCTCTACCGCCCATCATAGTAGATATAGACTAGGAAACTAACTCAAATCCTTTTATTATTATGACTATATCAATTATAATTCTTATTAGATCGAGATTGTTATATAGGCTACAATTAATAGGGTATTACTTATTGGGCAAATTAACAATTAATTTCAACATAAACTTGTTTGCCCCTTGACTTGGAATTAAGAATAAAGTGAGATGACATCATATCAATGTGTAGACGAACAAATACTTTGATAATTAATATGCCGACAAAGTAATCCAATGAACTCGAAATTTTTGGATGTACCCTTATAAGTTTAATTACAAACTTAATTTCACTCAAAATTCTTATGATTCACCATATTTTATTAACACCAAATATTTGTAAAATTAATTGTCATATCCCCGTTCTTCAACTTAGAGTCAACCGACTTTAACCCATTCCCTCTTGAACTTTTCAATATATTTCTTGTATACACATTTGCTACATGCTTCAAAAGCAAGTCATCATCATTTATAATACGATACTTATGCTCTGTTATAAAATCTTCGGCACTTTCCTTTGTCAAATCTTATTTACAGCTTGCTCATACTGGACAACAAATTCACTTAGATTTGTAGTTGTTGTAACAAATTTATCAAAAAAAAGAATTAATACCTTCACTGTGTCCAAGGGTTTAAATTTCAAAATTTCGCCGAAAATTTCGATTTTTAGGGGTTCAGAAATTTTAACACCTATTCGACCAAATTTCGGAATATTTCGGCCAAATATTCGAAATTTCGAATACCCTGAGAGCAAATTTTTTTGAATTTGAGAGAAATTTCGTCGAAATTTCGCTCAAATACCTAGGACCCCAGCTAACCCGTAATCCCTAACCCTCACATTCTCACCTGCATAGTCGGCCAGTCGCACACCTTTCTCGATCTGCAGTGCCGTCGCTTGCCTCTCTCAATCTGCAGCGCCGCTAGCTCGCCTGACAGGACCGCCCCCGGATGTTCACTCTGAAATCTGGAGAGGTCCTGCGGGATCCAAAATCAAGGAAAATCCTATCGAAAATTCGGTAGAACCTCCCCTGAAAATAGACTAACCCAAAATTTTATAACCTGTTAAAAACACTTCTAAATTTCCAACTTCCCTACCACAACCAAATTGGGTCTCCGACCCAACATAAAGTTTACAAAATTTATAAGGTTACAACCAAATATTAGAACCAAACTACAACTTAAGGCTTAAAGGAAATCCTACACTATACAATGACAAAAGAAATCCTGCCTCGACGCAATACTTATGACTGGCTGCCGCTTCCACCTGGGGAAAACATTAAAACACAAAAAGATGACTCACGGTGAGAAAGGCTCAGTGAGTGGATGAACAAGTCAAAAGATAACAAAGTTAATAAAGTAGAACATTTTATTAATATTCTCAATTTCACAAACACAATAGGTTTCCCCAATTTTAAAATATGCTTTGAATTGATAGAAAAAAATTAACTAAAAATATTTTTATCTAGTAAAGTTTTTAGTAATAACGTTGGCCATATAAGCACCAAATTGACGGGTTCCACATTGGTACCGTTACAAAACTATCGCACCAAGTGGACCGTCTACATAACCTTCCACCCTCACCGTCGCAACATCGTCATACGAGTGGACTAACAGTGTCCCTTGTACCGTCGCAACGCCGTCATACAAGTGGACTTACGGTGGCCCTTGTACCGTCGATTTGTCGTCGTACAATAAGCCAAAGTGTCATACGTGCACATAGATTGCCCTTCCACCCGCACCGTCGCAACGCCGTCATGCGAGTGGGCTTACGGTGGCCCTTGTAACGTCGAATCGCCGTCGTACAACAAGCCAAAATGTCGTACGTGCACGTAGACTACCCCCAAAGGGCGAGGCATCCCAGCACACGGCCCAAAGCCTATGTGTGTGCCGTGATGGGTCCCAAAGACCTACTTAATAATTGGTGGGTACTTAGACGACATTTGAATAATTTGTTTAAATATTTGATAACCCTTAGATAAAAAATGATAAATAATCCAATCCATCTAAAATTTATTAATGTAAACCAGACTTTACTCAATTCATTATTTCATTATTTAACTCAAAATTTCAAAAGTAAGATAAAAACCATAAAACCCATAAATTTTGCAAGCAAAAGAAAATCCACTCACAATATTGGAGCCTAGTGTCATTCTCCGGATGGATCTCCTTAAGTCTCGGGAGCGTTGCCTAGAACAACCAAGAATACGAAAAATAAATTAGACTTGGTACTGAACGGAAATTAAAGTGTGGGAGTGAACCTAAGTGTTCTTCTCTTGATTTCTTTGGTCTCGTTTCAATTCACCCATCATATGACGCCTCCAACAATTTAGAAACTAGAATATCCCTCTATATACTTCTATAACCCAAATCTAATCCTACCAAGTTAAGCAAATTTTTCTCCGTTCCCATTTCCTCAAATTTTCTAATTTTTTCTTACTTAATCCACTTATAACAGAAACTAAGAATCCTAAAGGTTTAAAATTGTCCAACTTTTTAAGTTTTCTAATTCTAATAATGAAATAACATTTTCGACAGTCATTCTGTACCTCTACAGATTGAATCAGGTGTCATGTCATATATGGTTGGAAAGCTACGAATGTTAGCTTCGCATGGAATTTTACGGATTTCGATTATGAGTTTTCTAGCTCAAGATATGGTCGTTTTAGTGGAGGTAGCGCAGCAGTTCCGCGAGATGAAAAGAAAGTTACGCCCAAAAAGAGCCCAAATCAGCCCAATGCCCACTTTTGGCCGAAAATTAGAAGCCTTAAATAGCAAGGAATGCACTTATCCCACTTTGGAAAATCAGCAAAACCTCTCCACCTCCTCACTACTATATATGACCCTCACTCCCTCACATATCAAAGATCATCTTCTACACCTTACACCTTTTTATTTTCTGAAAGTTAGAGAGAGAGAGAGAGAGAGAGAGAGAGAGAGAGAGAGAGAGAGAGAGAGAGAGAGGGAGAGAGAGAAGTTGGCGCAAGGAGGAGGAGGGGGCAGCAAGCCTTCTTGCTGCCCTAGCCGCATCTTCCTTGGGTTTGTTTNTTGGGTTTTTCCTTCTTTTCTTATTTTCTTCTTCTTTTGATTTCCTTTGTTTTCTTTAGTTCATTAGTCTATTCTTCTTTAATTATGGATTCACTGTTTGATTATTTAATGAAAGTTGGTTCTTTTATTTTCTTTATTATGTTTTGATTTTAGTTTTGCATTGTTAAGATGATGATGAAGCTCTTATTATTCGATCAATGTTGATTTATGGTTAATGAAATAAAGCCATATGATTTAATGTGATGTTTGCATGCGATAAATTCCTATTGTCTGTTTTAATTGATTCTATTTGTTTGCACTATTTGACTAGCTACCTTAGAGTTGTTTGCATCTAGTAATTGTTATGAAATTGAGAGGTGATAATCATGCTAATCAATTCAGTAGGTAACAAGGAGGTATCCTAAGAACTTATCTTTGATAAATAGGTTTCATAGATGTCATCTAGATCGATAATCAAGATACTATCATGCTCTATGTGTTTGTCGTTTTCATATAATTTTAATGACTCTTGCATGGTTAACAGCTTAGGTAGACGATAATCAAGCTTCCTAGGAACATGTGAGTTAACTAGGTTAAGTTGCGATAATCAAGCTCTTAATCTATGAATAAGAAAAACAATAGTTAGGTGAGTGTTCGATAATCAAGGCCTCCCGGCTGGCAAACTTTATTTTATGTGTTTACTTTGAATTGCATGTCACCATAATAGTTGTAATCTTATAATTTGTAGTGGATTCTGAATTCTTAACAATGCCGTGTTTTGTGTGTGTGTGTGTGTCTCATCTCTACATACCCCCCTATCAGTAGTATTTCTAATATGTCAAGTTCAGTTGGGTTATTGATACTAAACTCATTCTCTGTGGGATCGACCTCGTACTTTGCACCCTTTGCTACCATGCGATTCGTGCACTTGCGAGTAAACTTAGAGCTTTGGTAAGTATTTGTGTCAATTAATTTGCTCTAAGAAAATAATCAACAAGTTTTAGGCGTCGTTGCCGGGGAATGGTGATTAGGGCCATGAATTAACTTGACTTGCTATAGAAGTAGGATTTTTTTTTTTTTTTTATCTTTTGTTTTTAGTTAAGTTTTAATAAAGCTGTTTTTTTCTTAAATTCCTATTCTAACTAATTATTGTTTCTTGAGAGTTTTTGGTAAGGTTCAAAACAATCCAAGGTGGATGACGAGCTTACCAAAGCCAAGAGCAAGAAAGGGTAGAGGAGGACATTTGAGTAGATGATTAGCAACGTCTGGCTGAAGACGTACAAACTTAGCGCTGTTTGGGAGGCAACCCAAAGTTTTTGAAGAAATCAAGAGGAGCAAACCAAGGATCACCATGGTGGCTGCGCACATTTAGAAGTCGTTCTTGCAATACAAGTAACAATTTCTTCTATCTTTGCTTCAAAGTTTTAGTTGGTTTTATTTTTTGTTTTTGGTTAGTTGTTTTGATTCCCTTACTTAATTGATCATGCATTTTTTTTCTCTTTCACATTGAGGGCAATGACAGCCCATAACTCGGACTAGACTAAAGGCTGAACTCATCTATCTCTCTCTTCTCTCTCTCTCTTCTTTGTCTCTCTTCTCACCAGTTCTCTGTTTGTGTTCTCGGACTGCTCTGTCTTCTCACCAACTTCGGCCACCTTGAAGCCACTCAGAGTCTTCGACCTTTCTCTCTCTTAAGTCTTAACCCCGAAATCAGTTTGAGTTGATTTGTAAGTAATGGATTTACAATTAGTTAATTACAAATTTACAATTTACAAGCTTACAAAGTCACAATATATTATCAATTTATCATCACCTATTAATATTTAAGGATCAGAATTAATTGTATGATTTTGGATTGATTTATATAAGATAAATTATATTGATCTTGGGTTGATTTATATAGATTTGAAATTAATTGTATGATTTTGGGTTGATTTTGCTTTATATGATTTTGGGTTAATTTTGGAATTGATTATATAATTTTAGGTTAATTTTGATTTGTATAATTTGTATGATATATAAATATTGATATAAAAGTTGAAATTTGTGATATGATATGGAATTGAAATTGGTATGATTTATTAATAACTAATATGCAATTTGTATGATTTGTAAATAGTATCTAATATGTATCATGTATGGAATTGCCGAATTGATAATTTAGAATTAGTGAAATTAATATAGAATTGGTAATAAATTAATAATTAATATGAAATTAGTAATATGGAAATGAAATTGGTGATATGATATGAAATTACAAATTAGTAATATGGAAATGAAATTGGTGATATGATATGAAATTACAAATTAGTAATATGGATTTGCTAATTGGTAATATCAATATGATATGAAATTACTAATTAGTAATAAGTTAATAACTAATATGATATTAATTTCTTGGTGATATACTGATATAATATTAATATAGAATTTAACTCTCTTGTTAATTGTTATTGTTCTTGTGTTACTGTGTATGTCTTTTTGTTATTAGAAATTTAGAATTCAATGGCCAGTGGAGGGATATCACGTGATCCAGTTTGGGATCATGCCAATCCACTACCGGGTAGCAGATAAGGTTCAATATGCAAATATTGTGGCCTTGTAATGAAGGGTGCTGGAGTGACACGATTGAAATACCACCTTAGTGGTTTGGATCCTGGACACAATGTGCAACGATGTAATAGTGTCCCACCAGAAGTGAAATAATTCATCATTGCATGGATGCAACACAAACAACACCAAAAGAGCAAAAAAATACAAACGATGGAAGATCATGATGATGATGAAGATCATAACGATGATATGGGATCTCAAGAGCGAAGAGAATTTCGAGCTGCACTTCGAGCCTCTAGAGCAGCAGAATGGGAGAGGGAACACTTACATAAAGTCCCAAACAGGGGACAAGGTTCTGGGTCTAGTAGTGGTGCACAAATGCAAAGAGGATCAAGCATGAGGGAATCACGACCAATACCTTCAATAGCACCAAACTTGTACAAGGCAGCTTAAGCACGCCAAAAGAGTTTTAAAAATCTCTTTTCCGGAGGGTCAATCAAAGATGAGATGCAACGCTTGATCAGCAAGTTCTTCATATATGAAAATGTTCCTCCTTCAAAAGCAGCATCTCATCATTTCAAAAATTTGGTGATAGCATGTCAACAGGCAGGAGTAGAAGTGGAACCTCCAACACCCTATCAGATACGCACCAGATTTTTGGACCAGTAGTTTTAAGAAATGCAAGAGCATGTTAACAAATTGAAGACTAATTGGGCAACTTATGGTTGCACAATCATGTGTGATGGTGGACAGATCCAACCAAACTATCTATCATAAACTTCATGGCCTACTCAAAAGGGAAGTCAGTATTCCTTAAGTCCGTTGATTATTCAGATTGCTTTAAGGATCATAAATATATTTATGGGCTACTGAAGGATGTAATCACGGAAGTTGGAGAGGAGAATGTTGTTCAAGTTGTGATCGACAATGGTTCCGCATTTGTCAAAGTTGGTAAGAAGTTAATGAACAAATACAATGTGTACTGGACGTCGTGTGCAGCACATTGCATTGATCTAATGTTTGAAGAGATGGGGAAAAAAGAGCATCTTGTTAATGTGATTAAAAAACCAGAATGATCACGAATTATATTTACAACCATAACTGGTTGTTGGAAAAATTGCGAGAGATCACGAAGGGAGATATTGTTCGTCCTGATGCCACCCGATTTGCTAAACTATATTGCATTGGATAGTTTGTATGGTAAGATGATGAGGCTGAAGAAATTGTTCACTAATGATGATTGGGGTCGTAGCAATTTCCGGCGTTCAGATGCAGGCATCATGGTTGAAAATATAGTTCTTGATCACTCTTTTTGGCAACAGGTGCATAAGGTGTGCGGTCTGTTTGAACCTCTCTACGTAGTTTTACGTATTGTCGACACAAAAGTGAATCCTACAATGGGATCAATTTATGAGTTGATGCGTGTCGTGAAGGAAGAGCTAAAAAAAAAACAGGGTGCACGGTGGGTAATAAAAATCATCAACGATCGATGGTTTAAAACTTTACAACACGATTTTTACGCAGCAGGTAACCCAATAATTTATTTGTTATTTTGGTTTCGAATTTTTTTTAATTAATTTAGTTTTCAATTAATGAACTAATTTACTAATTATGTATTTCTATATTTACTTGATGCATGATTGCAGTCTATTATTTGAATCCGCGCTATCAATATAGATCTGGCGTTGGAGATGATGGTGAACTTATTCGGACTGTGCACAATGTATTCTCAAAATTGGATCCCCATTCACTAGAAGTTGGCCAATTTGGAAATGAGGTAAAAATAATTTGACATAAGGCCCATAAGAATCCTTACGAAAAATATTAATACTTTTTATAATTTGATTGTCTTAAATTATATATTTGATTGATATTGTATAATTTGTATTGTATTTGTATCTAACATATTTTAAAGACGCCCGAAAAATGTTCGGAGAGCGAGCTGCAAAGGCCGCTAGATCACGAATGTCTCCTAGTGAGTATACATCATACTTGTATTAGTTAGATTAACTTAATTATTTATTTTTATAGTTACACTTACACAAACAAATTTTTCATTTCAGGTGAATGGTGGATCATGTATGGAAGTGATGCGCCTACTATAAGGAAGATAGCCATCAAATTTTTATCACAAACGGCGTCATCATCAGCTTGTGAAAGAAACTAGAGCACTTTCGCACTCATACACACCAAACAACGAAACAGGCTTTCATATAATAGGTTAGAAAAGATGGTGTATTGCTACTATAACATGAGGCTTGCACTTCGAGACAAGAAAGCAAAGGAGGATCGCGTTGATTAATATGATCTGCTGGATATATATGATGTTGCTGTAGGGGATGATGATGTAGAGGAAAACCAGCTTTATCAGTGGATTAGACCCCTCCATTTAGATGATGATGCAGGCAATCCAGATCCTGATATTGCAGCTGAAGCACGCCAGGAAGGTATCAATGTGGACAGAGTTCTAAATGAGGACGTGAGCCCTACTGCAAGTTTTAATGAACTTATGCAACCAAAGTCAGCACATCGTAATGAGCCAGTTCCCACTAATCCTTCTGGATCAGGCAACTCTAGCACAAGATCGGGCACTCCTACCAACAGTGGCGGTAAAGGTAGTGGTGGAGTAAAGGTAGTGGTGGTGGTAGAGGTAGTGGTGGTGTGTGGTGGTAGTGGTGGTGGTGGTGGTGGTGGTGGTGGAAATGAAGATTTCACTGGACATTCTCAAAAGTATATGAGCCTTTTTTTTTTTTTAAACAAACTACACACATGCAACACAAGATGAGGATCATGGGAGTAGGGGTGCCGGATCAGGAATTGGTGCCATAGAAAAAGACTATAGTCGCAGACAAAGAAGTCATGAGAGTTTGGCACAAGAAAAAGATGATTCATTATCCACCACTTTTGGCTCTATGGGGGTAGGAAGTGACAATTATAATTATGGACAAAACATTCCAATATTCTACCCACCACATCTGCCTTATTTGGTTGAGTCTGATAGTAACTTATTGGCACAACAAGAGACAAACTCTTCAAATGAATATGCTTATAGGCAAATTCAACCACAACAGGTTCTTGATCCATATGGTTGGCATGTTGGTAATTACATACAAAATTATGCTGGAAAAGCATCTTGGGATGATTATTCTTCACAGTACACCTACTCTGGACATGATGATACTGAAGATAGAGGAAATTTTGAACTTTCTAGAAACTCTATGTGGTATTGATTACTTTTGTAATTCATGTGACAATATTGTAGTAAAAATAAAATTGAGGTATTATTGAAGTAATTATTAATTAGTAAAACATTTTTTTAATAGTATTTGCCTCCAGCGCGTATTATATTCATCACATATCACATAAAACCTACCATATAATTTGGTTTTTTTAATGCTTTTTTTTATTAATGTAGTAGATAATATGTTAAAATTTCCGTATTTTGATAGCAATTTCCATCGTTTCCATCGAAATTTAAAAAAATCTTTGAAATTTCCATCGAAATTTTATTCCTTGACTGTGTCCAATTGTATTCATTGCAGCAAAAATGTGCTATAGTTATAAACAGGCACCCAAGAGGCGAAGAGTCATATATTTCATAAAAGTTAAATAAGCCACTCATTTTTTTTTTTTATAATCCATGCTTCGCAATCAAGTTTTTTTTTTTTCTGAAACAAAAATATTCTTTATGGAATTCTTCCATTAAATCATTTAATTTTATCTAATTTTGGAAAGAGAACAAGAAAAAATTGTAGAAACTCTCTCTACCGTTTTGAAAGTCTTCACTCACCTCCCCTCTCCCACTCGCCTCCCTTTTCCTCTCACCCACCCACCCTCATCTCACTCGCCTACCTTCCTTGTCTCTCCTATGTTTTCTACTTCCTCTGTTTGAGCTTTCCTTCACCCTGTTGTGATGATTTTGTTTGAGCTATATAGCTCAGATCTAGAGGTATTAATTGCATCCTCTTTTATCTTTGTTGTTGTACCATTTTCTCTCATCTCCCCCTCTACTAGTCCTTGCTAAATCACCCTTTTGTTTTTCCCTTTGCCCGGACCCCTTCTCAAAACCCACCCAAATCTCAAACCCTTGTTGGATTCATTTGTGTTTTCCTCTTTTTCGAGTTGGCGGTCCACTGTTGCATCCATAACTACCACTTTAAAGTGATTTTTCGCTCCCAAATCGGATTATGTGGTAGTGGAAACACCTCTGTTTTCCTCAGTTTGATTATGTAGTACTTTGGTTCTGTGCTCTAATTGTGGAGATATATTGCTGATGTTTTTGGCTCAAGGTTGTGCTTTTAAGGTGGATCTTGCTACTATGTGTGGATTTTGGTTTGGCTAAGTGTTGATGCAAATTCTCGTAAGGTAGATGCAACAATCTAGAAAAGCTGATCTGGCTGATCAGATGCTTTGCTGGGTGATGAAGTGGGTGTTGATTGAGATCTCCCTGCAAGAGAAACAAGATCAAAGGAGATGGACCGGTGTGGTACCAGCCAAACACGCTCCGATGATGAAGTCAGTGATGGTGTTTGATGGTGGGTGAGGAAGAACAAAGGATGAACTTGGGAGAATAGGAAGAACAAGGCAAATGCTCTGGGTTATTCTCAGCAAGTTGGGTATGCTCTTGGGTGAGTAGGAATTTTTGTGTTAAGTGTTTTTGAGGATAGATTGATTGATCCCTCATTTTGTGCATATATGGTGTCTTATATAGGCAAAGAAAGACTTAATGAATAAGTTACCTGTATGTAAATGAATGGTTGTCAGAGACCCACGCACCTGGTCAGAGCTAGTTGTATGCACTGCTGCTTACCTCCTCTGCATTCAATGCTGCATTGAATGCCCCATTAAATGCAAGTTTGGAAGGTTCAGGAAAACTGCCCCAATGGTCATGAATGCAGACTGGATATTCTATCTGTCAGAAGATTTGTATCAGGTGCATTTAAGTGTGGCGGTTCGTCCCAGCATGATCTTCCTGGGAATGGCGGCGGGGAGCCGAGCCGAACCGAACAGATGTTCTTTATGCGCATGCATGAAGTCCATGTGTGATCGGATCGGATATGGGATTCCAGATCGAGTCGACCCAAAAGATAGGGTCCCTCCGAACCCTAACTGCCCAACGCCAAAGCACGAAAGGAGATCACTTCAGTGCCGAGCCGAGCCGGGATGACCGTGGAAAGATGGACATTTAATCCATTGGAAGATCATTGGTTCGGCTCGGACCGAACATGGAGGGCCCGGCGTGGAGACCCGGTCTGAGCTGGCAAAGGAAATGCTGATCAGTGATGATGTGGAGGTCAAAGTTTGACCACAGAGAGTCAACTCCGAGGTGGGCGTTGACCGGCCACGTGTCGAGCTGTGATTGGTTGTTTGGATCGGTGTGGGTTTTCCCACAAACAGGAGTCCCCCAGCTTCCGATCCGAGCAGACAGTGGTGGATTGGAAGTTGAAGTGCGAGGACCTTCCCACAGATAGCGTGTTGCTTGATCCGAGCCGAACCCTACAAGCCCATGTTCGCGAAGATCCGAAGACATGACGACTTGTGATTGGCCAAAATATCTAAGGGACAGGTGAAGGGACGTTTGATTTATGCATGGGGGAACGTAAGGGTCACCTTATTTATGGGTATTTTGAATTTTTGACAGGTGTCAAGATCGGGCATGTGAAGCGCCGGAAATGGAGGGTTGAGATCTGATTTGCATGGGGTATAAAAGTGAAGGTTTCTCTCTCTTCCCTCATTTTCACTTTCAGTTTCCGGAAAGCTTCCTCTCTCTCCTGCAAAACTCTCTCTCTCTCTCACCGTGACTTTCATTCACTCACCGCCGCCAGAGAGGTTGTCCGATCCCGATTTTGACCAGACACGGTCGTGGGCGAGGTGGTCCCGAGTGTGTAAGGGGCGGACGGA
>QANW01000506.1:357022-390153 GCA_003254865.1 Dryas drummondii
TACGCGCTGAGGTCGAAGCAGAGCGAGCTCGGATTCTACAACCTCCAGGCGTATTCGGGGCCACTCTTCGGTGGGAATCCCTCCTCCCAAAAGACATGGAAGAAGAGATACTTCTTTGTCTCCGGGGATTGGGAGTTTGCCGATCCGAGCAGACCCACCATGACTCGGGTTCCTAGAGCTTTTAGGATTCCAGGTGGGCATTGGAAGTCCGGGACCGATCCGAAGGTGGCTATGTGTTTTTTTTTTGTGATAATTGTTTTCCTTTTTCTAACTCCTTTTGGTTTCGTCTTTGCAGTCAGTTGGGGCAAATACAAACTCCGAGGCGAGCTCAAGGATCAGATCGCCGCAATCAGAGATTCACCAGCAGAGTACCTGTCAACCAAGTTTCTGCTCGGGGAAACCCAGATCGGATCAAGCGGGATCTCTTGGTTTGTGCCCAGGTGGAATCCTCGAGCCGAAAAAGGAATGGCGCCCACCGAACTGGAGGTCGCCTGAGGAAGAAAGCGGCTCGGAGCCTGCAGAGGAGGGCCGCCGGGCAGGCTCCTGCCGAGCCGGTCCAGGCCCCTGCCGCAGCGTCATCTCGGCCTGGACCTTCTGCACCGAGGTCGGATCGGCAAGCCGAAAAAAGTAAAGCTCCCCAGACCGAGGCTCGGGTGGAGAAGAGGGTTCGAGCCGAGCCCAGTGGTCCTGGTGCCGAAGTGTCTGGCTCGGCACCCCGGAAGACGGTGGAAGTGCACCCCTCCATTGAGCCGTTCGTCACGGGCTTTAAGCGCGTGATAACGCCGTCGATAGTGGAGGGGCTCTGGGCCGGTCAGGAGGATCCGAGCTTCAGTCAAATGGCTCTGAGCACATCCCGCCAAGCTATGCTGGTAAGTCTTTTTCGCCTCAGATTACGTTTATCTCATCGGTTCGGATTAACCATTTCTTGTTGTTTTCGCAGCTCGCCTTGAAGCAGTTTGAGGCTGCCCACGCCGCCGTCGAAGCCGAGGCGAGAATGGGGAGGTTCCGGGAGCGAGTCCTCGAGCTTAAGGGGAAGCTGGCTGAGGCTGAACAGGCGGTCAAGACAGAGCGTGATCGGTCGGCGGGTCTGCGGTCCAAGCTGGCCGAGAAAGAAGTGGAGGTCGCTCGGCTCGGGAAAGAACTTCTCACCTCGGAGCAGAAGGTGGCGGACCTAGGCCAGCTTGCTGACCAGCTTCAGCAAGATGTCGTGGAGGCTGAGCGAAGGGCAGCTGAGTCGCGACGACGGGCCGGGCTCCCAAGTGCCCAGGTGCTGGCTGATGCCCACTTTGAGGGGTATAAGGAGCTTCTGGATGAGATCCGGTCGAAGAGGCCGGACTGGGATGTCTCCTTCCTCGGCGAGTCTGACGGTGAGGAAGACACCCAGGGAAGTCAACAGGATGAGCTTCCTCCTCCCGATCGCCAAGTCCTCGCCGAAGCCGAGCCGACTCCGGAGGATCCTCCGCTGCCTGCGTACGAGCCGACCCCGATCCCTCCAGTCCCCGAATCCGATCCCAACGCTGAGATGCAGATCGGCGGGGTTGAGGTGGTGCAGCTCGGCGAGGAGACGCCCGAGGAGTCCACCGAGCCGATCCTAGAGGGCCCTGCCGAGCGATCTGCATGATTATTGACTTTGTTTTTATGTATCTTGCTTTTTACGTTTCTCCCCGAGCCGATGTGTGGCTCGGGTTTGATTTAATTTTGAAACAATATGTATTTGGATTTTATGTTTGTCAATTTATTCAGTGTTTTCTTTATGAGCCAAGTTATTGTCAGTTCAGCTCGGAAATTAAGCTAAAGATATAACAAGTAACATGGATAAGAAAATGATAAAACTAACAGATATAATAAAAACCAAGATATCTTGAGATCGGCTCGGCATACCAATCGCAATAAAATGAATTGTAATGGCAAATTGAAACCTGTCTTCGGATCAGCTTGATAAGCATAACGAAGATATTTAGGAATTTTATTTTTGAGAAAAAATATTCAAACCTACTTTCAGATCGGCTCGGCATGCACGATGAAAGTTTTGGTTGGAGTGTATATATTTTTTTTCTTTTTGAAATATCCTGTTGAGCGTTAGGACTGTAGAAAGTCGCTTCGGCTCGGACAGGGATTTTTATAGACCTGATAAGTCTGTACTATGTTGAGCATCGGGCCGAAAATGGCTCGCCAGCTCGGCACAGGAGTTTATAGACCTGATGAGTCTGTA
The DNA here is from genome assembly GCA_003254865.1 of Dryas drummondii. Taxonomy (NCBI): domain Eukaryota; kingdom Viridiplantae; phylum Streptophyta; class Magnoliopsida; order Rosales; family Rosaceae; genus Dryas; species Dryas drummondii. Next base: position 359,235 of record QANW01000506.1, read on the forward strand.
ATATGCCGAGCATCGGGCCGAAAGTGGCCCGCCAGCTCGACACATGAGTTTATAGACCTGATGAGTCTGTAATATGCCGAGCATCGGGCCGAAAGTGGCGCGCCAGCTCGGCACAGGAGTTTATAGACCTGATGAGTCTGTACTATGTCGAGCATCGGGCCGAAAATGGCGCGCCAGCTCGGCACAGGAGTTTATAGACCTGATGAGTCTGTACTATGTCGAGCATCGGGCCGAAAATGGCGCGCCAGCTCGGCACAGGAGTTTATAGACCTGATGAGTCTGTAATATGCCGAGCATCGGGCCGAAAGTGGCGCGCCAGCTCGACACATGAGTTTATAGACCTGATGAGTCTGTACTATGTCGAGCATCGGGCTGAAAATGGCGCGCCAGCTCAGCACAGGAGTTTATAGACCTGATGAGTCTGTAATATGCCGAGCATCGGGCCAAAAGTGGCGCGCCAGCTCGACACATGAGTTTATAGACCTGATGAGTCTGTAATGTACCGAGCGTCAGGCCGAAAATGGCACTTCGGCTCGGCACATGGGTTTATTATTTTTTCGAAGGGAACACTTAGATCTTTCCTCCTTGTTGAATGTGTATAGGAGTAGAGTCCCCAGTGTTTTCTTCGAAAAAAGGGAAGAAGATGAGTCAAAATGTGTTCATCTTTTCATTGATTGGAATGGGTGTTAGGTCGGACAGTCCCCGATCCTTATTATATTTTTACTGATAGTAAGTCTTCAAGTGTTCAGCGTTCCAGCTGTGCTTGAGAGGCTTCCCAGCCAGAGTGGCCAAGTTGTAAGTGCCGGGCTTGATTATGCCCGTGATTCTATATGGTCCGGTCCAGTTCGGATCGAACGAGCTTTCCTTGATGGCAAGGGGATTCTTTTTCATGACGAGGCTGCCCAATCCGAAGCTCCTGGGCTTGACCCTTTGATTATAGTATTTGGCTACCCTCTTTTGATAAGCGGCTCGGCAGAGGTTAGCGTCAGTCCGTCTCTCCTCGATCATGTCTAGGCCGAGCCGAAGTCCGTTGTCATTGGTCTCGGGATTGTACGTGCCGGTCCAAAATGAAGGAGTCCCCATTTCGACCGGGACGACAGCGTCGGTTCCGAACGCCAAAGCATAGGGTGTTTCCTTCGTGGAGTTGCGATAAGAAGTTCGGTAGGACCAGAGCACCTCTGGCAAGAGTTCAGGCCAATTTCCTTTAGCATTGTCGAGCTTAGTTTTTAGGGTCTTCTTGATGATCTTGTTGATGGCCTCGACCTGTCCGTTCGACTGTGGATGGTAAGGAGCGGTGAAGCGCAAGTTGATGTTCAGACATGAAAAAAAACTCCTGAATTTCTTGCAGTCGAACTGTTTGCCATTGTCCGCAATGATGGTGTGCGGCATGCCGAACCGGCATATGATGTTCTTCCAGACGAAGGTCTCCATCCGTTCGGCTGTGGTAGTGGCTAGGGGCTCGGCTTCGGCCCACTTGGTGAAGTAGTCGACTGCTACCACGGCCATTGTGACTCGCCCCTTCGCCTTCGGCATAGGGCCGATCAGATCGAGTCCCCATTGTGCGAACGGCCAGAGACTGGATATGGAGGTCAGCAACTGGGGAGGTTGATGGGGAACCGCGGCATATTGCTGGCATTTGATACAAGCGCGAGACAGATGATCTGCGTCCTTGTTCAGCGTCGGCCAGAAGTAACCCTGTCTAATCGTCTTGTAGGCGAGGGCTCTTCCTCCAGAGTGGTTTCCGCATATCCCCTCGTGAATTTCTCTCAGCACATCCTGACCTTCCTGGGGAGTGACACACCGCAAGTAGGGTAGGGAGAAACTCCTTTTGTAGAGCTGACCGTCGATCATGCTGAATCGAGCCGATCTCGTCTTAATGAGGCGTGCCTTGTCGCTCTCTGGGGGAAGGATCCCGGAGACCAAGTAGCAGATGATCGGCGTCATCCAGTTCGGTTCGGCCTCGGTCTGTATGACGGTGACTTCGTTTTCGGCGGTGCTAGGTCTGTCCAGGATCTCAACTGGAACGTGCCTGGCGGATCCGGTGTCCGTGGCCGAAGCTAGGCGCGCCAAGGCGTCGGCTCTGCAGTTCTCCGCCCTCGGGATTTGAGATATTTTGTATTCATGGAAGTTCCCAAGCAGCAGACGAGTCTTCTCGAGATAGGCAGTCATGCTAGGTTCTCGAGTTTCATACTCTCCCAATATCTGATTGACGATGAGTTGGGAGTCGCTGAAGATGTTCAGTTTGGTCGCGCCGAGCTCTTTTGCCAATCTGAGTCCGGCGATGAGTGCCTCATACTCTGCTTCATTGTTGGATGCTTGAAATTTGAAGCGAAGAGCATACTCCATCACAACTTGTTCTGGGGAGATCAAAACAAGCCCGGCCCCGCTTCCCATTGCGTTGGAAGACCCGTCCACGTAGAGTGTCCAGGTGAGGAGATGAATCTGGCTGCGATCGCCGTTCGTGTTCGGATCGGACGCCGTTGGCGTAGCGCCGGCGCTTGGTGGGTCTTCCGTCGAGGTGGTCGACTCACAGATGAAGTCCGATATGGCCTGACCCTTGATTGCCGTCCTAGGACGGTAGATGATGTCGAACTCGCCAAGCTCGATTGACCACTTGATGAGCCGACCCGAAGTCTCAGGTTTGGCCAGGATTTGTCTGAGTGGTTGGTTCGTCAAGACGACGATTGAATGAGCCTGGAAATAAGGCCTTAATTTCCGAGCCGAGCTGACCAGGGCGAGAGCCATCTTCTCAAATTTTGGATACCTGGTCTCGGCATCAGCTAGGGCTCAGCTCGTGTAGAAGACGGGGTGTTGTATACCGCCGACCTCTCTTACCAAAACTGAGCTGAGAGCCGAGTCAGAAACAGAGAGGTAGAGAAAAAGTTCTTCACCTTCCTCTGGTTTGGATAAGATGGGAGGTTCCCCCATGTGCCTTTTTAGATCCTGAAAGGCCTGCTCGCATTGGGGGGGTCCATTCTATGCCCTTCCCTGCTCCCCTCAAGGCTTTGAAGAAAGGGAGGCACCGGTCAGTGGACTTCGAGATGAACCGGTTCAGGGCGGCGACTCTTCCGGTCAGGCTCTGGATTTCTTTGCGTGTCCTTGGAGACTTCATGTTGATCAAAGCCTGGATTTTCTCCGGATTGGCTTCAATCCCCCGTTGGCTGACCAGATAGCCAAGGAACTTGCCTGACCGAACTCCAAAGACACATTTGGCTGGGTTCAGCCGCATCTGATATTCTTTCAGGACTCCGAACATGTCTGAGAGGTCCTTGACGTGATCGTCCGCCTTTTTGCTTTTAACCAGCATGTCATCCACGTAGACCTCTACGGATTTGCCTATGGAAGATCTGAACATGTGGTTGACCAGCCTCTGATAGGTGGCTCCGGCGTTCTTGAGGCCGAAGGGCATAACCTTGTAGCAGTACATGCCACGATCCGTTATGAAAGATGTGCCCTCCTGGTCGGATTTGTGCATGAGGATCTGATTATACCCAGAATAGGCGTCCATGAAGCTGAGGAGCTGATGTCCTGCTGTTGCATCGACCAGCTGATCTATCCTGGGTAAGGGAAAGCTGTCCTTGGGACAAGCCTTGTTTAGATCGGTGAAGTCTACGCACATCCTCTACTTCCCGTTGTTCTTTTTTACCATGACCATGTTGGCAAGCCAGTCGGGATAGTTGACCTCCCGGATGAACCCGTTGCTTTGCAGCTTGGTTACCTCCTCGGCCATGGCGGCATATCGGACCGGATCGTATGACCTCCTCCTTTGACGGACCGGTTTGCATCCCGGGTCGGTGTTCAGCCTGTGGGTGATCACGTCAGACGATATGCCTGGCATGTCATCGTAAGACCAGGCGAACACTTCCGCGTTGGCACGGAGGAAATTGATTATGGCAGAGCGCTGCTCGAGACTGACCTGAGTCCCCACTCGGACGAGCCGATCCGGCGTACCGTCCGAGATTGGCACTTCCTCCCAGGCCTCGGCAGGGAGGGGCCGAGTGTCTGGGTTCGGCTCGGGAGTGAAGTCGAAAGTTTCCGCCCTTGGCCATCTGCCCGAATCGGCAATGGAGTCAAGTTCTTGCGAGTTCGGCAGCTGACCCTTCTGCTTGATCGAAGCGGCGTAGCACGACCGAGCCGAGCACTGGTCGCCCTGAATGACAATGCAATCGTCGCCCATCGGACACTTGATAAGGAGGTTGGCGTAGTGGACGAAACAGTCAAGGTCGACCAGAGCTGGTCTGCCCAGGATGATGTTGTAGGCCGATGGCCGCCTGACGAAGATAAAGTACGTCATGCAAGTCTTTTTGACCGGTCCCTTTCCGAGCGAAAGGGGAAGGTAGATGTGTTCGAGGGGCTGAACCACTTCTCCCCCGAACCCGACCAAGGCTGGAGTGTCGGTCTCCAGTTTATCCTCGCCGATGCCCATCTGCGCGAACGCAGAATGGTAGAGGATGTTCACTGAGCTCCCTCCATCGACGAAGGAGCGTGCGATGGTAGTCCCAGCCACCTCAGCCACTATGACGACCGGGTCGTAGTGGGGGAAGATGATTTCACTTGCCTCGTTAGGCTCAAAGGTGACCGGTGCCCAGTCTTTCCGTTGTCTTTTGGAAGTGCTGGGCTGACCTGCTTGGATTGACAGGGACTCATGAGCTTGGGCTGCCTGTCTGATGTACTCCTTCTGGGATCGGTTCGAACTTCCCACGAAGGTTGGCCCCCCACCGATCGATCCGATTGCAGCGTCCTGGACGTCGATGGTATTGGTGGGCTTCTTCAGTGTGGCCTTGGGTACCCTAGGCCCACCGGCCAGGAATTGATTGATTTTGCCCGCCCGGGCAAGAGTCTCAATCCCGTCGCGGAGGGCGTAGCAATCACCCGTGACGTGGCCGTGATTGGAATGGTACTTGCAGAAGACGCCCTCCCTGATTTTGTCTGGGGGAGGTCCCTTGATCTCCCTCGCAGCTGGGAGTTGGTCTTTGACTTTGGAGAAGATCGTCTCCAGACCGGCGTTGAAGGGAGTGTACTCCGTGTACTGAATGAACTTGGGCCCCTTACCCAGAAGTTGGCGCAGTTCTTCGGTCCTGGTTTTCTTGGATTGGACCTGGGGTTTGGGACTCGTAACCTCTCCTTCCTTCCTCTTGGCTGGGATCGGCCTGGGATTCAGGGCCTCCACCTGAGCATCCCACTCCTCAGCTCGTGCCCATTTAGTGGCTTCAGCAGAAAGCTCATCGTAAGTAGAGGGGGGATTCCTCATCAAGTGGGAGCGGAGTCCTCCGGCGAGCAGACCCTGCATAAGAGCATTCTTAGCTGATCTGTCGTCGCAATCGTCGCACTTCGTATATTCGATGTTGAAGCGGATCAGATAGGCCTTGAGGCTCTCCCCTTCATGTTGTTTAATGAGTGACATATCGTTCAAGTTGTAGAGTCGTTCGGATACAACCCGATATCTTGCCAGGAAGGCCCTCCGGAGTTCGGAGAAGGAGTCGATGGAGTTGGGCTAGAGGGTCCGGAACCAACCCCGAGCCGATCCCTTCAAGGTCGAAGGGAAGATTCGACATTTCGTGGCTTCAGATGCCTGGCGGGCCTCCATGGCGTATCTGAAGCTGTCAAGATGGTCGTAGGGATCCTTGGTCCCGTCATACTGGTCCATCTTGGGGGGCTTGGTGTCACGGGAGACCTCGGCCTCCAAGATTCTGATGGTGTATGGAAGGGGGAGTTCTTCTCCGTGGTTGGCTCTACCAGTATACCCCCTGGAGATCTCGACCTGGCCGAGCCGATCATGGACGCTCCGGATTTGGTTTTGGACCAAAGTCCGGACAAGATTTTCCACATTGGGCGGGGTCGGTTCGGCTGCATTTTCCCCTGAGCATTCGGCCTGGTTGCCGAGTCTCTCACTCGCCGGCTGACGAGTGATCCTCTCGCTCACCGGTTGCCGATCTGACATGATCATAGTAGAGCCCAGTCGGTCGCTCACCGATCGTCTCTCTGAATGAGCTCCTGATGGGGAAGGATCTTGGCTGGCGATAGGGCCGAGCCTATCCCTGATCGGGACCCTGGTTTCGGCCGAATCGGTTGGACCGTTGGCCCCCAACCTGGATTGGGCCGGTGGTCGCCGATTTGGATTCGGATCGGCATGGTCTCCGCTCGAATTCCTAGGGACACGCTTCCCGAAAGCCGTCTGTTTTTGCTGAAGAAGACGGTGGGCGTTTAGGAATTCGGCCTGTTCGGCCGGGGGCATATCCTCGAAGCCCGGGAAGACGTAATCCGCATCTTGCCGATTGGTCTGGTTGCTCGGCTCGGCGGGGGTACTCTGCCGAGAGGGAGACGGTGAAAGGACCTCCTGCTCGGTTCGGGTCCGGCGCGACTGGAAACCCGATCCCCCACTGTTCTCGAGCTGAGCACGATGGCATGCAAGTTCTCCGGCCAGCTCGGCCTGTTTTGCGAGCAGCTCATTATTTTGCTTCAGGAGTGCATTCTCAGCGGCTAGGTGTCGCTGGCTCTCCTTAAGGAGTTTGTGAGCAGCTCGGATTTTCGAGGGACCTTTGGACTTTGATGTCCTGGGGTGTTGTGTTCCCCTCGTCTTCTCGGGCGTCTCAGGCTGATGCTGTTCATCATTCCGAGAAGCTCCCGAAGAAGAACCGCTGTCCTGATAGACGGTAGCCATGAAGGCTTGCTTGAAGGAAGAGCTTAGCACCTGCGGTGATGAACACAACGGCTGAAGTCGATCTTCCCACAGACGGCGCCAATCTGTTGATGCAAATTCTCGTAAGGTAGATGCAAAAATCTAGAAAAGCAGATCTGGCTGATCAGATGCTTTGTTGGGTGATGAAGTGGGTGTTGATTGAGATCTCCCTGCAAGAGAAACAAGATCAAAGGAGATGGACCGGTGTGGTACCAGCCAAACACGCTCCGATGATGAAGTCAGTGATGGTGTTTGATGGTGGGTGAGGAAGAACAAAGGATGAACTTGGGAGAATAGGAAGAACAAGGCAAATGCTCTGGGTTATTCTCAGCAAGTTGGGTATGCTCTTGGGTGAGTAGGAATTTTTGTGTTAAGTGTTTTTGCGGATAGATTGATTGATCCCTCATTTTGTGCATATATGGTGTCTTATATAGGCAAAGGAAGACTTAATGAATAAGTTACCTGTATGTAAATGAATGGTTGACAGAGACCCACGCACCTGGTTAGAGCTAGTTGTATGCACTGCTGCTTACCTTCTCTGCATTCAATGCAGCATTGAATGCCCCATTAAATGCAAGTTTGGAAGGTTCAGGAAAACTGCCCCAATGGTCATGAATGCAGACTGGATATTCTATCTGTCAGAAGATTTGTATCAGGTGCATTTAAGTGTGGCGGTTCGTCCCAGCATGATCTTCCCGGGAATGGCGGCGGGGAGCCGAGCCAAACCGAACAGATGTTCTTTATGCGCATGCATGAAGTCCATGTGTGATCGGATCGGATATGGGATTCCAGATCGAGTCGACCCAAAAGATAGGGTCCCTCCGAACCCTAACTGGCCAACGCCAAAGCACGAAAGGAGATCACTTCAGTGCCGAGCCGAGCCGAGATGACCGTGGAAAGATGGACATTCAATCCATTGGAAGATCATTGGTTCGGCTCGGACCGAACATGGAGGGCCTGGCGTGGAGACCCGGTCTGAGCTGGCAAAGGAAATGCTGATCAGTGATGATGTGGAGGTCAAAGTTTGACCACGGAAAGTCAACTCCGAGGTGGGCGTTGACCGGCCACGTGTCGAGCTGTGATTGGTTGTTTGGATCGGTGTGGGTTTTCCCACAAACACTAAGGTATGAATGCAAACGTTCTTGGGGATTATGTGATTTATTCCTTTTTCTCTATGTTCTCTTTTTTGTCTTGTGTTTGTTAATTAATTTAGTTGTTGGGTTGTAGCTAATGGGCCTTCCTCTTTGTAATGTTTTGCCCTTTTAGGCTTCTTAATGAATTACTTGTTCTGACAAAAAAAAAATATTTCCAAGATCCCTTTTTGTTTGTATGAATTTCAAGAAACAAATTTGAATTCTTGAAAACCAAAATCCCAATTCGTTTGTATGAGTTCCAAGATCACGTTTGTACAAAACAAAAACGAAAAACAAAAAATCCAAACACCCCTTTTGTTTTGGATGAACAGATGCCATATTCACAACCCAATAGAATAGATTTGTGAAAACCACCGTCATCGACAAAACCCGATCTCTTTCAAGGTTGAAAACTGTTCCACCATTGACACTATCAAAGCCAAGATCCAACACCCAGTTAATGGAATTGAAGGCAGAATTGTAGATTTAAAGGCACATAATCCATAAACATTGGGAGAAGTCGGCATATATTGAGGTCGTTTTGGTTTGTATTACGTGTGTTAGCTTTCCAAGTTTATTAGGATTGGCTCACTAAGTTTAGCAAGGACTCTCAAGTTTCTTAGGGTTTCTACATGTGTGTGTGTGTATATATATATAATATATTTGACTTCTCTAACTTCAATAAAGCGATCTTAAGCTCCTTCATTTAACTCATTGTTTGCAGTTCTTGGTGTTCATTGTTTCCCAATTATTTCTCCTGTTTTACAAAACAAACCCTAGGAGGCTAGGACATACGAATCGTCAATAAGGTATATCAATCTATTTCTAAGCGTTTCTTTTTTATCTGTTGTAAATGGACATGGAATTGTTTGAATCAAAGTAAAAATTAAAGATCAAGCAAGGGTAGAAAGCAGAGTAGTCATGGGGAAGAGAAGCATATATACTACAAGTAAAGATCGGAATATTGATGCAAAGAGAAATAGTGCATACCAATTAGCTTTGTGCTAAAGAAGATGATGAGAGTTGATGCAAAAATCTGTAAGATTGTGCAACAACTTAAAAGGAATGATGTGGATGTTGATTCTGCCCTCTTGGAGGATGAACATAGGTGATTGATGATGAACTGGCTTGCTGGTGAACTCAGACAAAGATGACTTGCATGAACAGGGATCAAATAAAGTAATAGCAGTGTGATACTAGCCAACTACACTCCGATGATTAAGTCAGTGATGAGTAAGTAGAAGTACGTAGTTGAGCAAGAACAATGTATGAATTAACTTGGGAGAATATGGAAAAACAATGTATTAACTTCAAGGTTATTCTCTCAAGAGTTTGTGTAGTGTTTAGGGTTTTTGTGAACCTCATCCATGTGACTATAAGTGTATATTTATAGGCAAAGAAGAGGTAAATTAGATATTTACCTGCATGTTGATGGGTGATGGAGATGAGGCCACGTCATCATTTTGGAATATTACCATGCACAACTACCTAACAATGTAGCATTGAATGCAAATGTGACTTTGGGGTGCTGGAAAGCCCTAGAAGTCTCATCTCAAGCTAGTCTATCAGGAACAGTGAGATGTCAGGTGATAGCCACTTGAGTATGGCTGAAGATATTATCCGGACATTCTAGAAGAGCGGTCGATCGTAGTCCCCGAGCCGAAAGCAGAGGCAATTTGGTGATGACTAGATTGCCCAAGTCTATGTCTAACCATGTTCGCTTCAGACCAAACAGTGGTGTTAGAGTCAAATCGAAGCATAGCCGAGCTAGATTGATGAGGTGGCTAGGGTGGTTGACCAGGTCAACCATTGAATGGTCAATGTGCCATGTAAGACCTGTCATGCCATGTGTAAGCACATGGTTGGTTGTTAGATTCACGTGGATTTATCCACAAACAATAAGGATGTATGTAAATCCTTGGAGAGAGTAATTAATGAAACTGCTCTTAAAAAGATAGAGGTAGAGGAGATGAAGACATTAACATCTGCTCCTCCACAAGCAACAATATATTAATGCACTCGGCCGAATCCTTACCACCACCACCACTGCCACCATTATTCAGACTACTACTGCAGATGATCAAATCATCAGAAAGTCGTCACAACAAAACACGCCTACAAAGGTTGTCTTCTCAAAGCTAAAGGACTTTGTCTGGGGCCAAAATGATATTCAAATTGACACATTGTACTCACAAATTTGGCCAAAATGTAAGTATTCCTGTCTTGGGGTCGGCAATGGGCCAGCTCGGCCCAAATTTTTCGGGTTCGAGCCGGGCTCAAGCTTGAATTATAGGAGCCTAATAGGGCTTTTGGGCTGGGTTTGGGCTTTAATATACAAGCCCAAAGCCCGCGGGGCTTTGGCTTGCGGGCTTGGAAGGCAGGGCGGGGCTAGGCCCAAAGCCTGTTTAGACACATATATATTTTCAATAAAAAAAATATAGGATTTTGGCTATGTTGTAATTTGAACATGAGACCACACATAACAAGCTTCAACTCTTAACCAACTGAACTGACTAGTTTATTTGTCAAATTTGCGAATCATAATATATTTAATACCTATTTCGTTTGTTTACTTCAATAAATTATTAATATACTTATTAAGTTATAATATAATATTATTATGTTAGTAATAGTGTAATACCATAAATAATAAACTTTTAAATTTATATACAACATTACAACTATGATAAAACATAAATGTACATATGTTTTATTATATATTTTATTACATATTTTTATAAACAAATGATGCAATTATGTTTTTCAGCGATCCGAACCGTTCAAATTTTAGTTTCTCACTCAAAGATAATTCGTGTAAAAAATCGGAGATATAAAAGTGACATAACGGTGGTCGAATTAATGAACGATCGTGGTTTATTTAATGATAATCGAATGGGTAGATGAATTTCGATGTGACCCATTTTTGTAAGGATGATCTTTGACTATGAACATAAAAAATGAACAGGTCAGATTGTTGAAATCATGTTGTGGTTTTCATAATTATGGAAATGACAAGGTTTCAACGGGAAAGTTATTAGAATTATACTCTTTAAGTGTATTTATATGTAGAAGCTCACATATCGATCGTGTTTTCAACGATCCGAACCGTTTAAACTTTAGTTCCTCACTTAAAGAGAATTCTTGCAAAACATTAGCTCAATCAGAGATGTAAAAGTGACGTAACAATGGTCGAATTAATGAATGATCGTGGTTTTTCTAATGATAATTGAACATTAGAACAGGTAGATAAATTCTTATTTGGCTGACTTTTTGTAAGGATGATCTTTGACTATCAACATATAAAATGAACGGTTCAGTTCGTTGAATTAATGAACGATTGTGGTTTAATAACTTTAATTATAGTTGTATTATAAAAGTTTATTATAATAACTTTAATAACTATAGTTGTAAATTTGTAATTTTGGATATAATTTTAAAAGTTTATTATTTATGGTATTACACAGTTTATACTATTACTATTCACTAATATTATATTATTATAGTATTATATAATAACTTAATAAGCATATTAATAATTTATTATAATATACAAACGAAAAACTTATTAATTATGTTCTGATTCATTAATTAGACAAATAAACTAGTCAGTTCAGTTGGTTAAAAATTGAAAGTTGAAGTTTGGTTCATGAGGTCTCATGTTTGTTTCACAACATAGCCAAAATCTTATATTTTTAATTGAAGATATATTGTGTGTAAATGAGTTTTGGGCCGGGCCTAAGTGGCCGGTCTTCGAGCGGCCCGTGGGCTTCAAGGGAATGGCTCAAGCCCAGCCCAATGATTATTCGAGCTCGTCCGGCTAGGGCCAAATCGGGCTTCGGGCCTTGGGTTTTTTAGTGACCCCTAGATTCAAGTGAGAATATCTTTATTTTAAGAAAAATTAAAAACTTATCTTTGGGGGCTCCTTAACAATGCTGGAAATATATTGCTAAACAATTTTGGATTTGACTAATTTGAATGATGTTCTAAAATATGGACAATTTTAATTATTGAATTGTAGACATGAGATAGGATATCTTCATTTTTCTGATGGGAACATTTGTAATTTGAAACTTCCTCTATGTATGTTATTTCTTTATTTATATTTCTACTATACATGTATATGTACTGACTATTAATTTTCTTATTTTCATGACCAGTTGACACCAAAGGAAGCCTATCGAAACGTTCTCAGAAATTCCATGGGATCAGATCTGGCTTACGGAAGCAGGAAAAGAGCATGAAGCAATACCAGAGAGAACTCAAAATAAAACAGATGAAGAGTTCACAAACAGGCCATGTTTGGTAGACAGTATAAGACATGATAGAATAATATAATACTTAAGCATGTTATTGGTGCTATTAATTTAAAATTTAGTCACCTATTTATCCAGTCAGCAACTCTAATAAAGTAGACACATGTCTAACTAATGACCTTGAAACCACTATTCTATTTTATATTGGGCTTAACTTGGATTAAGCTACCCAACTGCACACTTGGGGCTCGTTTGGTACGTCGGACTGTATTGACTAATTTTTGTCGGATAGTATTAATCTGTTCCAGAGAGTATTGACTGTTTATCCAGAATATTATCAAGTGTTTGGTACTGTTCCGGATAAACAGTCTAACTAAGTTAGACTGCGTTTGTTGCTCCGTCGGATAGTAGCGGATCAGACTATTTTTTTAATTCTTTGATAACTTAATGAAAATTAAAATTCATATGACACAAATTATTTTTGGCAAGATTCATACGACAAGATTTTTTTTTCTTTTGTTTTTGCCAAGATCTATAGGACAAGAGGACATGAGGAAATTCATTCTCATAATTGTAGAACTTAGGATCATACATAGAAAAAAATAAAAAGAGATAATTAGACATCATACATAGAAGAAGAAATATATAAAGAAAGAGAAGAACATAGAAGAAGCATATTGGAGATAGTATGAGAGAGAGAGAGAGTGAGAGATGGATACCTGGAGAAAAGTGAAAAGAAGAATTTGTAGAGAAGATAGCAGAGAAAACCCTAAGGAGAAGAAGATGAAAATTAACGTATGTTGATTTTCAGCGTGTTTTTGTTTTCTCAATTTAAGCGTGTATTATCTAATCCTAAGTGTGTGGGTTGTATTAGTTAGTCAGGTAAGGAGAGTATTAAAAGCCCAGTCCAGTTTACATAGTCAGGTAATTAAATAATACAAGTGGACACCAAACAACTAACATAGACTATTTATTCCTATCCAGAGTCTAATACGATGTACCAAACATGCTCTTGCTGTCTGTGCAAAGGATGAAGGAAACTCAAGCTTGCCTGCAGATACCCTATATTGTCCTCAGTCATAAATTTTAATTATATATTAAACCAAGATACTAGGCCGGCCTGTTAATTATGTACAGACTCCAACGGGCCACCACTACTCTTCAATTTGACTTTACATTATATATATATAAATATATATATCATGCTCCTTCTATTGAAATATATCTCAACTTATTTATATTGAGATTTACTCTATTAAGGCCCACACGAGTCGTTTTGTGTCGATCCAAACCGTTTATTTTTTATATCTTTATTAATAGATCATTCTTGCAAAAAATTAGTCAAATCAGAAATCATTTGTATATCTAACTTTAATCAAATAAATGGACGAATCAAATATTTTCAATGAAACCATCCTTTTGTTTTATCAAAGTTAGATAGGCAAATGATTTCCGATTTGGCTAATTTTTTGCAAAGATGATCTATCAATGAAGATGTAAAAAATAAACGGTTTGCATCGATACAAAACGATTCGTGTGGGCCCCAATAAGGTCATACCTCAATATAAATAAATTAAGATATACCTCAATAGAAGAAGCTCGATATATATATATAATGTGTCTCATCCTATTTCAACAAAAAAAAAATTGTGTCTCATCCAGATCGAAGTATTGTATATGTAATTAATTTGTCTCATTAGTTCTACTTTTTCTAGTCGAGTATGCTTCATTCTCCTTAAGTACATAATATTCAATTTTAATGGATTGGTATAAATTGCTTTGAGTTTGCTGAATCAAATTATGTCTAGTTGTATGCTCACAAATTATATTATCGATCGAGGTTGGTGTTGCTTTTGGATCGATCAAAGGAGATCAAACTCTGCCCAATATATTGTCCTTCAATTCATGGGTCGGTAGACCCTAATTAATTTGTTACCCCTGATGAAGGTCATATATTATTATACTAGTCTCTAACACATACTTGTTCTTGTTAAGAAGCCTTTTTATTGTGTACGAAAAAAGAAACAGAGAAGAATATATATAATTAGAATTTGACAAGCAAAGGTAAAGAACATTACTAATATCAGTAATATGTGACAATTCATGGTTTTTAATCTTGCATTGCTACTATTCAAAACGCCAACTCCTAAACGTGAAAAAGTGGTTGTTTTGGATATAAACATAATTGCTACTAACGAAAACGCCAAACTCCGGTCCCAAGTATTTATCTTACCTTTTATATGAACGAGGGAGTTATATCTAATTCATTTTTTTTTTTTAGATTTTGATGAATTTTATAAAAGTCAATAAAAATTTATAGAACCTATAAAATCTGTAAATTTATTTAAAATTCAATAAAATCTCAGTTAGGGACACCCTTTAAGTCATGAAATTTACAATGATCTCTCCAAGACATTATTAATTAAGCAAAATATATATATATAAAAGACTAGCATGTTTATATATAAAACACAAATATACACTCCGAGGTATACCTCAACTTATTTATGTTGAGGTATGACCTTGTTGGGGCCTACACGAGTCCTTTTGTGTCGATCCGAACCGTTCGCAAGGATTATCTTCATTGATAGATCATCTTTACAAAAAATTAGCCAAATTGGAAATCATTTGCCTATCTAACTTTGATAAAACAAATGGACGGTTTCATCGAAAATATTTGGTTCGTCCATTTATTTGATCAAAGTTAGATAGGCAAATGATTTCCGATTTGGCTAATTTTTTGTAAGGATGATCTATCAATGGAGATGTAAAAATTGAACGGTTCGGATCGACACAAAAGGACTCGTGTGGGACCTGACAAGGTATACCTCAACATAAATAAGTTGAGGTATACCTCAACAGAAGGAGCCTGCACAAATATATAACTACATGTATAATTCTCAAAGAAAGCTGAAATCATATCCCACTCCTCCAGTTGCACTGAAATAGTCAGTGAATCCTCCCAATGGATCACTAGCACTGCTTCCAAAATCAGTAATACCACCACCAAAACCATTGCCACCAGATCCACCACCACCACCCAGTAGTTGCTGAATCATTGTCTGGCCTAAACCCAGATTAGATGAACCACCACCACCACCCAGTAGTTGCTGAATCATTGTCTGGCCTAAACCCAGATTAGATGAACCACCACCACCACCCAGTAGTTGCTGAATCATTGTCTGGCATAAACCCAGATTAGATGAACCACCACCACCACCCAGTAGTTGCTGAATCATTGTCTGGCCTAAACGACTTTGAAGTGCATGGTTCACAAAAGAATTTCCCTGCCCACTTCTCCCTATAGAGGGCCAAACATTATTATTAATACTTGGTACAAACAGAGGAGTAGCTCTTGTTTGAAATTGAGTTGGAGCTCTTGGTTCTGCTGTGGCACAGCCCAAATGAGCAGTAAAATCACAGGGACTGCACCAGTAGAGCCACTCTTTGTACCCCGCTCTGTTGCATATATCACATATGAAGGTGTTGCTAGAAGGAAGTGAGAAAGTGAGATTGAGTTGGTGATGATGGTGGGATTGGTGAGTGAGAAGCAATGGCATTGAAGCACAGTTTGTGTGGAGATCAATGTCACAAGCTCCACAGTGGTAGACAAAGGCATTTCCATGCTTCATACATGCATTACAACTGAAGATCCCACCTGGGTATATGGCGGTTGGGAGCAGAGACAGGACATGGTTTTGATCACATAGATGAGTGATTTTTTGAGGCATTTGTGAGCATGAGATGTGAAGGAAGTAGCTGCATGGTGTGCAAGTGTATATCAATCCAGAGGCATTGAGTTTGCAGCCTGCACATGAGGTTATTAGGATGTTTGACGTTTGGTGGGATGGGTGATTGCAAAGTTTTAAGGGATGTGGGTGGCTGAAATGCTGAATGATATCAGGATTATTCCGCTTCTCCATCTCTCTTTTTCTCTCACCAATTTATCTTTCTCATCTTTCTCTATTGGTATGTGCTTTTATAGACATATTAATTGTGATATCCTGTATATCATATTCAACTCTATAGCTATAGCCTACTCAACCTATTATAATATGACTATTACCGAGTCAATATTACCGAGTCAATATAAATAAAAAATGCTCTACGAAACGGTACGAATGAGTTGGAGTGCCTGTCGACGGTGACTTTGAGTACTATTCTGAATTAACTAATTAATAAGATAATACAATATTAACCAATATTTTGAGCCCACTACAAAATATAATCTTATAATATATTTTAAGTCTTCATTCAAAGATTAACTTTGCAAAAAATACCCAAATCAAAAATTATTTAATCATTCGATTATTATTATAATCATTTCATGTTTATTGAAAAACTTGTGTTCATCTATTTACATGAGCTCAATTAGCTTACTAATAGTTGGATAAACGATTTCCGATTTTGTTACTTTTTTCTAAGAATAATCTTTGAATGAGAGCCTAAAAAATAAACGGTTCAGATCATGAAATTATATTGTGCAATGGGCTCAAAATGATAGTTAGCGTTATATTATCTCATTAACTATTTACCTCTAAAACACTCTTATATATATATATATAGGTAACGATGACTCTTAGTTCATTTGTACTTCATTTTAAGTAATTAGAGGTATCGTTTGTGAGACCAACTCATTATTATAGTTTAATGATCGAAGTTGTCTAGCTATTTTCTAAATTTCTATACAAGTATCACTTTTGCAAAAAAATTATTCAAATAAGAAATCATTAATACATCTAACTATAATCAAATAAATAGACAAACATAGTAATTGATAAACACTTGAAATTTTGACCCAAAAAAAAAAAAGATTAACACTTGAAATTAATGATGACCATTTAATCAAATGATTAAAAAAATTTCAATTTGTTTAATTTTTTACAAGAATGATCTTTGAATAGATATTTGGATCGAAAACAGACAGTTTCAAGCATCGAACTACAATGCAAATCCCGGAATGAGTCTCACAAGTCATACCCTATTATGCCTAAAATGAGATATACCTTAAATTAAGGACTATGTATAGGTAATATTATCTTTCAAGAGCTATATAACCTTATCAATTAAGAGGTATACCCCATTATTTTTAATGTTAGGATGCAACAATAAAAAAAATAAAAAATAAAAAGACTTTTTTACATTTTATCTATTTAAACTTTGGGCCCAATCTCATTTTACCACATAAAAAACAAATTGTGCTAATTTATCACCTGAACTAAAATTTTGTTGCAATGTGCTACCTCTGGCTTTTTCCGTCTAAACTTTGGTTAAAAATAAAGGTGTTTTGGTCTTTTCAAGTTTTTATTGTTAGAAGAAAACAATGTATTTTTACATTTTGCCCGCTTTCTAATAATAGAAAAGTGACTTTAAAATACCAAAACACTCTTATTTAACAATAGTTTAGACAGAATGAGTCCAAGGTGGTACATTACAACAAATTTTTAATTTATGTGGTAAATTGACACAATTGTTTTTTAATAAATTATTCTCAAGTCCTGTTTTTGAAAGATCTTTAACTACAAACCCAGCCAATTAAAAAGTAAGTTTCAACCCAATTTGTCCGTGTAAGCGCTCACGGATATGAAAAAATACACTACCGAGTGCTCGGCAAGGTACCGAGGGCCTAAGTGCTTGGTGGATGCAGATGCATCTTTTTAGGCTGCAGATGCCTTTTTTAGGTTGTAGAAGCTTATTTTTAGATTGTAGATATCTACATGTTTTAGGTTGTAGATGCAGGTTTTAGGTTGTATATGCAGCTTTCAGATGTAGGTTAGGTTGCGCAGATACATCTGTCGAGCGCTCAATGGTGCTTTACCGAGTGCTCGATGGGAATTTTCGAACACTCGGTAGACAGTTTGAGTTTCTACTTAATTTTTTGCCAGTTGGGGTTTGGATTAAATTTCTTTCTCATTTTAGGTTTTTAATTAAAGCACCTTGTTTTTTTTTTTTTTTTAAAGAGATCGAGCTCAAAGTTCAGATGAATAAAGTGTAATAAAAAAAAAAAAAGTGTAATATGTATGTTGTAAGACTGTGAATTTAGACCACACATTCAAATATTAAGAGCTATATAACCAAATCAATAGTTCAAATTTAGTTTGGAATTATAATAATATTGTTATGTTATCTCACTGCTTTCTACTTGTTTAGCGGTGTTTTTAGAAGGCTTAAAAGTGCTTTTAAATAGTCAAAAACTCTTTTGCTTATGTTTGACACACAAAAAAAACGTTTTTGGGTTCTAAAAGTATTTAGAAGCGCTTCCAGGGGAAGCACCTACCACATGCTTTCTTAGAAAGCGCTTCCAAGTATATTAACAAGAAGTATTTTAAATTTTTTTCAAAAAAAAAAATAATAAGTTTTTAGCAAAAGTGCTTCTAATGAAAACGCTACTGAGCAAAAGCGCTTCCTACAGAAGCATTCCCAAACAATTATATATGACCCAAATTTACAATCTAACAAGAAGGCATTGTCAAATATATATACATATATATATAGAGGAGTGCTCTAAAGCTAACCAATTAGTAAGTTAATCATGCTTTTGGACCCATCACATGACTAATTTCATAATCCGAACCATCAATTATTTAGGTCATACTTCAAAGATAATCATTACAAAAAATCAACTAAATCGGAAATCATTTAGTCATCTAATTAAGATCAAATAAATAGACGATCAATATTTTCGATAAAAGCATATAAATAGTTGTTGTTATAATCAAATGACTAAATAGCTTCCGATTTTAGAGATTTTTTACATGGATAATCTTTGAAGTTTGAAGTAAGGCCTAAAAAATAGACGGTTTAGATTTTGAGTTTACATTATGCAGTGGGCCCAATAAGGTGATTAGATTTGTATCAACTTACTAACCAATTAGTTTTAGAGTATTCTTATATATATATATATATATATATGAGTATATATAAACAATAGGCCTATAGAACGATTAATTGCACTATGGATAATTTACATGATATGAATCCACTAGTCTCATTGATTTATCAACGTCCAACGCAACTTTTGTGTAATTTAATTTTTTGGGTACAAATTGATCAACACCTATTTATCATTTAGATTTTAGGCTTTAATTATTGAGCATTGAGTTACTGCCTAAAATTCAAACTCTAAATGATGATTCTATACCTAAAGTAAGTAAGTTGAAGTAACCGTGGAGTTTTTATTTTATAAATGTTTGTGGATAAATCCACATCAATCTAAACAGCCAATCCTGGTTGGACACGTGGCCGGTCAGATCCGACTTCGGAGTTTAACTTTTCAACGGTCAAAATTGGACCTCCACGTCATCACACCAGCTCGGCATCACACACCGTTGTCAGATCGGATCGGCCTACACCGGCGGATTCCTCGCACCCGATCCGACCCGATCTGAGGATCTCCCAAAGAAGTTGAGTGTCCATCGTCTCTTTGGTTATCCCGGCTCGACCCCTGAGGCAAACATCTGCTCAAGACTCTAGTCACGACCGACTACGACCTGAAGGGATCACTGCACATCAGATCGGATCTGCCGAGCCGATCCATTGCCGATCCGATCACATGTAGGCTTCGTGTTTACACATGAAGATATTTGTATTCGGATCGTCTCGATATCATACCACCATTCTAGAGATGATCACGTTGGGACAAACCGCCATACTCGAGTGCACCTGACATGGTCCTCTGACAGATGAGATTTCACAGCCCACATTCCTGACTTTTGGGGGTTTCCACCTAAACCTTCCATGCTTGCATTAAATGGAGCATTCAATGCAGCATTGAATGCTGAGGAGGTGAGTAGCTGTGCATGCTACTAGTCATGACCGAACGCGTGGACCACTCTCCACATTTCATCCACATGCAAGTAACTTACTCATCACAACTTCCTTTGTCTATATAAAGCCATCTTATATGCACAAAAAAGAGGATCCATCTATCACATAACAAAACTCTTGCACAAACTCTCACTCACAAAAAGCTTACCAAAAGCACATTTGAACTGGCTGAGAAGAACCCAGGACATTTATCTTGTTCTTTCCTTTCTCCCAAGTTCATCACCAGTTCTTCCTCACCTTCATTCAAATACCATCAAACACACATCACTGACTTCATCATCCGAACGTGTTTGGCTGGTACCACACCGGTCCATCTCCTTTGATCTTGTGTTTGTGCAGGAAGATCTCAATCAACATCCACGTCATCATCCGGCAAGGCTCCAGATCAGCCAAGTCACTTGTTCTAAGTTGTTGCATCTAACTTACGGAAATTTGCATCAACAATAAATATAAGTTATATAAGCATACATAAGCATGTAAGGTTTGAGACTATTGGAATATAAAATTTTAAACAAAATAAAATAGTTGTTTTGCAATCTAATGACTCCTTTACATCTTTACTATTATAAAGGCATCCAAAGAGTTTGGTGTTAAATGTTTTACCAAAAATAATATTGCCTAAAATACCTTTTATTCAACAAAACAGTTATTTTAAAATGACCTAATAAATAAGAATATTGTTATAAAATACAAAAATTTAAATAAAATTTAAAAAATAAAAAACACACCTTACTACCTTCAAACGTGGAGAGAATTATGTGAATAATAATAAGAACAAAATAAAAATTAAAAATTAAAAAAATAAAGTAAAAATATTAATTGACACGTGTAGAGTGCCTGTCAAGGGGCTAATACTTATGTATGTTTATATAATTTTTAGTTATGAAAAGAAATTTATAAGGATAAAATTAAGATATTAAAAAAAAAAAAAAAAGGTTGTTGACCAAAGTAATACTATACCCCTCGCAGATCCATAAGCGAAATTATCGGTAGAAAATTTGTATTCTCTTGGAATATTTACAGGTACATTAGCAAGCGCACTGGAATTAACATAATATTAGTTCCAGGCTCAGGCTCCAGCACTATATAAAAAATTGGCATTCGTGGTTATATTGAATAAGTCTATCAGACGTCCCTTGTTGAGTTGATGGTGGTCTATCAGTGTGCTTACGCAGTCTCATCGCATAGCGTCAAACAAATCATTTTATAAATATTAAAACAGTAGTGATTTAGAGTTTTTGATTATATTTTTTTATTTTTTTTTTTAACAGCTTTATATTAAGTTTTAATTTTGACATTTTGGGCTAAAAGCTTATTTTACACTCTAAGAGGGAAAATACTTTTCAAATATAGAGAAAAAGACTTTATTATGAATTAAAATAATTTTCTTATAAATTTTAAAACATCTCTGATCTCCACCTAAAAACTGTTTTTTTAAATAATCTAAATCTAATTATTTCTTAATGAAATTCCAAAATGCAGTTGACATCAACCTTTTCCTTTGCCTTTGTTTGCAAATTGCAATAGAGAAAATGTTATAATGATCACCTACAAGGCTACAAGAAAAGCAGCTCCAAAGAGACTAATTAATTTGTGTAAGGTGTTCCTAATTAAAATAAATAATTGCACCTTGACCTTGACTTTAATTAGTTTTTACTCTTTAGTAGGAGCCTGCTAAGATGAACGCTTAAAGAATATATTCTAAACTAAAGCATCTCCATAACAATTGAACCCATCCCCAACAGACTCCGCCAGCCGAACATGCAATGTTTGTATGCTTCCTTCAGCTTCAGCTCTTTTTCTTGTTTTGGTTTTTCGGTACAGCAGTTGACATTGTCATACATCCTATCCTCAACCACACCAAAGAGGCAAAGATACGAAGAAGGATTGGGTTATTGTTATATTGTTAGTTCATACCCTTTGTACGTGGAACCTCATCTTCTCCATGATGTGATATGCACTATTAATTAATACCTTGTTAATAATGCAAGCTAGCTTGGGGAAGAATAGTAGGAAACTAATTAAGGACCGGAAAGAAAAGTCAAAGAAATCAAATCAAATATAGTATTTCATAAATTTTCAAGCATTGCTGGAGCCTTGTATGCTTATACAATTACCCAATCAAAGTTTCAGTGACGTATATATATATATATATATATATAATGAAGGCAGGCACAAGGAATTCGGTAAAAGTTGACTTTATTGATCATCATGAATACAATTAAAAGTAGCTACCACTTGAACTTAATTTATTGCTAGCTGCTTGACTCTCTTTAAATATCACATCATGCATATATATATATATATAAATTAATGCTATGATTCATTATAGAAGATGATGATATAATATCCAAGGAGAATTTGAGATGGTGAAGCATTTCAGCCACCGGCATGAGTTGTGCCGAATATCTCAAGTGCAAGAGGAGGATGAAATGGTCATTTGCTCCGGCTGTGAGCTACACCTCCTCTCAGGCTCAGCTGCTTACAAATGCATCAAGTCCAACTGTGAGTTTTACCTCCACGACTTGTGCTTTCAACTCCCCCTACAAATTCAACACAACTCCCACCCCAAACACCCTCTTACCCTCATCTCCACCCTTCCACATGAATATGAATATGGGGAGTTCAGATGCGATGCTTGTGGTGAATCCGGCACCTGTTTTGCCTTCCACTGCCCCAATTGCAAGTATGACCTCCATGTTCAGTGTGCTACTTTGCCTGAAACTGTGAGCCTTCAACATCATCAACACCTGCTTACTCTTGTCTATTCCTTGCCATTGCCAAATGAAAATGATGTACAAGACGAGAAACAACAGCTCATTTGTGATGTTTGCCAAGCCACTTTCTCTGAGGGGTGCTGGGCCTATTACTGCAAAGATTGTGATTATGGTACCCATCTTGACTGTGTCTTCAACTGCTGAAGAAGATCAAGAAGAACCCAGAAGAAAGAATCTGATATCTCTAGAAATTTTTGTACATGACAGTCATATGTGATTTCCCTAATAACATATTGTGAGGGATGTTACATTTGATCATCACATACAGTAAGTTTTTCATAGAGGTACTGGTAAACCTAGAGCATACATTAGGAGTTAATTATCTTTTAATAATTTTGTTACTTGATGCTGCTTATACTTGTGGACTAGTTAATATGGCTTGTGATTTTCTTCAGTACTTCACTTAATTCCCATGCTCTCTGAATTGCTGTGCATGCAATTTCTTCGGCCCCGTGTCTGCCATCATCTGCTATTAACCAATTCGTCATTCTTGTAATAAGCTAGCGGATACAACTCCAGCTGGGGATTAGACAAAGTTTTGCAGGCGTGTCACTACTCGGCTTAGAATAAACTAAGTAAAACAAAAGAAACGAATTAATTGAATGTGTTTAAGATCTCCAACTACAATCAAACAATTTGCGGCGTCGTCTTCAAAAGATTTTCAATCCAAACTTATCTGTCCATGATCAGCAAATGTGTGGGAGTGTTAAACCAGCTGTCTCATCCTCTTAAGCTCAGTTCAACATTTTGAGCCTCAAATATTGAAAGCAATGATGTATCTTTAATTCTCTAGTACAAATATAAATTAATTCGTGTATAAATATACATCAATCAATCCATGAAATTTTCAAGCTCCAAACCATCATATAATATGCATATACCTTTCATCTTAAATACATATATATTCTAATGTCTGAAGAAAAAAAAAAAAAAAAAAAGGAACATATAGAAAGACATCTATGAATTGTTTTAATGAATAATTTGAGTAAGCACTGGAGCTACATATGTACTCTGAGATACTGAGAGCATTGTTTTGGTTGGATGCAATACAACTACTCATTATTAGTGGAGGACTTGTGGCCCTTGGGTCCCTTCCTATCTCCTCCA
This sequence comes from Dryas drummondii, assembly GCA_003254865.1. Classification (NCBI taxonomy): domain Eukaryota; kingdom Viridiplantae; phylum Streptophyta; class Magnoliopsida; order Rosales; family Rosaceae; genus Dryas; species Dryas drummondii. The sequence continues at coordinate 383,011 of QANW01000506.1, forward strand.
AGAATACGAGAGATCTGTAAACCTCTACTGAATGCTTGGTTGAACAGCATTCGTGTTTGGAATTCTGAAACAAAAGGAAACCAAGCCAAGAATGCAACCGGGGTAAAAAGTAGCAAACCCATCAGTATTTCATAACCACGAGCTAGTGTCTGAACTGACCCCCAAAAACCTGCTTGGCGAATTAGTGGCTTACAAGCTTGTGCAATCTATAGAAGAAAAAAAGTTCAAAAGAATCAGCAAAAAAGAAAAGAGATAGTTAGAACAGGGTCAGAGCTTAGGCTCTGAGTCTCTGACATTGCATGTAAAGTTATCAACAAGCAACAAAGCGAGCACAAGTGATGGGAAAGAATAAGTTTGCGAAAAATAAGGAGAGAAAGCAACAAAAGGACTAAAATGATTTACTTACCAAAAGCATTCCCCAACCAGTTGGCATGAAGGCAAGGAGGCACACTATGACATCCCGTAGCGTCATATGAGGAAGCGCTACTAAGGTAATGAAGATAGATACAAATGTAATAAATATGAGTCCCTTAAATAGTCGAAACAATAGCTGAAAGTCTGCACTTAGTCGTCGCCTTCCAACAGACACAACCTGTAAATGTCGTGCAAATTTGTCAAAAAAAATCCAACAGTCATTAAATTTATTTTCTATCGGAAAAAAAATAAAAAGAAAAGCAAATTCGTATATTAGTAGCATTTAAAACCAAAAAATCTTGTAAAAACCAAGTAAATATTTCTGACATGCAAACTAGGCAGAATTTAACATATCAACACACAACCATATTGACTCATTATGCCTATACAAACATCTGGCTTCGGAGTTAACAGAGTTAACAATGTACAGTATGATTAATAACTATATATATATATATTTAAAATATGGTTATACTACATATAGCAAAAATTTTAAGGTAAGGCTCCATTGGTTGGTAGAAGAAATCATTTATTAAGCAAGACTTCATACTCCATTCTACCAACTCTTTTAATCAATATTTGGACCCTGTATAATGATAACTTAAGAACTGTATTTCCTTGTTCTCTTAGCAAAGTTCTGGTTTTGGGTGTATTTTAAAAATGAAATAAAAAACAAAAGGTATGCAAATTGCTTTTGATGCTTTTCTCTGAAATGAAATGAAAGCAAATGTATGCACAATTTTTGTAATAGTATAAAAAACAAATATTTGGTAATTCAGTTCTCAAAAGACAAATTTTCACATTTCTAGCTAATGCAAATGCAAAATGCCTCAGTTTCTTCACAGTGCAATAAAGGTGAAAGCCTCCACATGGTAATTTTTGTCACTAATAACTCTTTACATCTTATGAAGTTTCAATAAATATAAATCTTGAAACAACAAAGAACCAGTTTCTTTCAAGGTATATATTAGGAGTCCAGAAATTTTCACTACCCACCTTCATCAGCACCAAAATTAGAATGATCACGAACCATGAAATACAATATACCTGTATGCCCAGAGAAAAGAAAATTAAAGTTCCACCTGCATTGTAGATATAACAGATATTTGAAATGAATTTATAAAGGTTGGAAATGCATAAAAGATATATACCAGAATACTTTTGGAGTTCTTTATAATGTTCAGGTGATATACAAGCCCATACTGGTAGATGAAAAAGCGCAATGCTAATATTATCTCAGTAATGATACCGCGCATCCCAGAGTAACGGAGATGGTCTTGTTGCTTTTCCCACCAGGATTCCCAACTTTTCTCAGGAGATACACCGATCCCTCCATGGTTGTTTATCCACTTCTTCCAATCAGTCCAGTCATCGAGAATCTTTTGCCACTCAAACCCTGATGGATTGAAGAGGAAAGGAGCAAAAAGCCATGTCCCAACCATGAACCATATAGATATTGTAATGAGGACATATTCAACTGAACTTTTATATGAATGACCAAATATGTGGTACACAACAAGCAGAATCATAAGCTCGATGCCCTTGACAAAATGACTTCGAGAGTAGAGCCTGTAGTTATCAGCAAATTTGGCATGAAATACCACAAAGCTACGACCTGTTCCTCTGTACTCTGCACCTCCATGAAGCAAAGTCTTTCCATAATAGTGGGTCTTTGTACCAAGAGAAAATGTGAAAAATAACGGGGCCAATTGTAACTGCATTAATATGAAATCACTTAGTGCAGTACGGAACCCCTTTTCCAAACCAATTTCCATCATCATAGGCAAGGCCATCAAAAATCCAATTTGCACAACAGACTGAGAAGCAAGAGCTACTTGAAGAGGCTTATTGTCTCTAATAGCTCGATGAGTACTCAACCCTTCTTCAAGTCCGCTGAGAACAAGATATAGGCGACCATAGAGAAAGACATAGACTGTAAGCACAGTCAACTGCCAAACCAGAAACAAAACGTTTGAGATAACTGTGAAGGATTATTTTATAAATAAAGAAAAAGAGGTATATTTTATACATACTAAGGTGCTGAAATAGAAACCAATTGTGGTGAAATAGCAGGATAACATCCGGAAGAAATCAAATCGATGCCCCAGCCTATATATGTCACGACTCAGTGTCTGTTCGCCGTTCCCATTAGCTATTTTTGCCTCAAAAATTGAGATCTGGTTGAGGCCGACGTCCCGTCCTTTACCAACTTGTATATATTCATGATGAGTGACATTGCCTTCACGTAATGTAGAATTGAAACCTGCAGAAAAAAATACGTGAAATTGGTACATTATCAATCTAAAACAAAATGTCTATAAAAAATTTTACAGCGACGAGAATGCCTGCAAATATGTCTTCGCTTAAATTGATGACTTTGGAAGCTTTGCTGATGCCTCCTCTAGTCAGATGAAATAGCCTATCAAATACATCTGGATGACCATAGTGGAATCTAACTCTGAATAAGCAACAAAAATTATGGATTCAGCGAAGTTTAATTAGATATGGAAAAATTATGGATTCAACACAAAGGAACATGTAGAATGGAAGTTATATTTTACTTTTAGCTTTATTGTTATCAAGCAAAATAGGTTTTTTATTTTAAAGAAGAAAAATCATATGTACTGCTTAAAAAAAGAGCGATTTTGTATCCTGTTTTGAGGGATATGAAAAACATGCTCACTGTATGCATAAATCATAGTTGGTACGAAATTATGCGAAACAAACAAATCACACAGATTATGAAAGCTTGAATCTCATTTGGAAGGGAAAAAACATGACCTTTATATTTTGAAACAGTATATGTGAAGACTGTAAATGTAAAATTTTGAGTTGTCAATTTCCTAGCCCAAAACCTATGTGTTTGTAAGCATTAGGATAGGTTGAGCTAAGTTTGAGTGGGTTGAGTAAGTTTCAAGAGTCCAAGATTTGAAGATTGAAGATTAAGTGGTGATTCAAGTGTATTTCGAGGTATCTAAGTCACATCTCACAATTAGGAAGGTAAGTAAGACTTAGAGGCATATCATGCATATAGGTGGTTAGACATGTTTTCATGCTTATATGATTATTCATAGTTGAATTCATGTTTTAAAAATGTTTGGAAAACTACTGTTTCAATTGTGTATCATGCACATAGGCAGTTAGACATATCATGCATATAGGTGGTTAGACATGTTTGCATGCTTACATGATCTTAGTTGCATTGTTGCATTCATGTTTGAAGAATGTTTGGAAAACTACTGTTTCAATTGTGTATCAAGTTATACAATGTTTATACAATGCAGATACAATGTTTATGCTCGAGCATCAAGATTGAAGTTGGGTTCGTGAGCTCTTGTCTTTAGGGCATTGGCAAGAAAGTCTCCTTACAATTCTTGTGATTGAAGAGCTGCAAGTGGCGTGAGGTCAGTTTATCTTTCTAGAATGAGTGTAGTTAGATTTGGATCAAGTCCTAGTTGTAACTTGTCAGATATCATAGTGGATTATTTTCCCTGGACTAGGTCTCGTGGTTTCTCCAAGTTAAGGGTTTTTCGCGTCAACAAATCTCTCATGTTCTTTGAGTGATTGACTGTTGTTTGCTTGCTCAAGTTTAATTGATTTTAAAACGCTACTTAATTAATCAACTTGATAATTTTAAAAATTGGATTTGAGTGATTAAGCCTATTCACCCCCCCTCTAGGCTTGTTAGTGATCGACTTGGGAATTTCAATTCATGGCTAAAGAAATTCACTCAAGCGAAAATTTCCAGAGAGCTTGTTTCCATTCTGTTTTTCGCTCGAGTGAACCACACAACATCAGATTTTTTTTTTTTTTTAAGAAGTCATTATGTCAGGTTTTAAACATATAAAAGAATTGAATATATAAAGTGACCAGATTTCCCCTAACATTTGCTAACATTTTTAACATAAATGTTATTGGGCACTCATGAGCAAGGGTTTAAATTTCGAAGTTTTCGGCGAAATTTCGTCGAAAATTTCGTTTTTCAGGGGTTCCGAAATTTTAACACCTATTCGACTAAATTTCGGAAAATTTCAGCAAAATATTCGAAATTTCGCTTGAATTTCGTCGAAATTTAGCGAAATTTCGACGAAACTTCGCTCAAATACCCAGCCTAACCCTCGGCGAGGCGAGCTGCCCTCGTCGCCACCCATCGCCGGAGGCAGCAGATCAAATGGCGACGACGTCGCCGGAGCCAGATCGAAGAGAGACGACGTCGCCGGAGCCAGATTGAAGAGAGATCAAAGGGTGATTGGGCAGGGAGGAAAGAGAAGGAGAAAAGATCTTGGAGAGAGAAGAGATGAGGGAAAGGAAGGAGGAAAGAGATGAGGTCTGGTGTGTCTCTCAGTCTCTCTGCAGTGGCGTCTTAGACTAGGAAAGAGAAGTTACGGGAAGAAGGGAAGAAAGGAAGAAAGAAAAGAGAAAAGGAGGAAAGAGAAGAAAAAAGAAAAGAAAAGAGGAAATGAAGAAGTTACGGGAAGAACCTAGAAAGGAAGAAAGAAAAGTCAAAAGAGATAGGAAGGATTTGGTACAAAAAGTAGATCAGGAATCCAATATACTTTTACATGGCCATCTGATTCATCTCACAGAACTTGAATAAAGCCTCCTCCACTTTTCATTTCTTCCGTAATTTAATTTGGGATTTTTTTCTGACGAATATTCGCTTGCATGCCACGAGTAACATAAATTGGAGCAGTGATCAGGTAATTATATATTTATACCGAAGGAAAGAGAAGAAAAAGAGAAGGAAAAAAAAAAGAAAAGAAAAAAAAAGAAAAGAAAAAGAAAAAGAAAAAGAAAAAGAAAAAAAAAAGAAAAAAAAAGAAAAAAGAGGAAAAAAAAAAGTTTATTGTTAATTGGGATTTTGGGCTTTGGGCAATTGGAAAGAAAAAAAAAAGTTTAGAATTTTGTTTAGTTGTTTTAAACTCTAAATTCTAATACATTTATATATAAAAATAATTAAAAATACTTTAAAGGGCCTAAACCCTAATATTTTAGTGTGTAGATTATAAAGAATAAAGAGTATTAGAGTATATATAATATATAGGATTTAGTGTATGAATTATAAAATATGAATATATTAATTTCATTTATTCATTGTACTAATTTTATTTAACAGTATTTGCCTCCAGCGCGCATTATATTCATCACATATCACATGGAAGTTATCATATAATTTAGTTTCTTCAATATTTTTTATCAATGTAGTAGATAATATGTTAAATAAACATATGGTAAAGTTTCATTCAAAATTTCCGTATTTTGATAGCAATTTCCGTCATTTCCGTCGAATTTTTGTCGAAATTTAAAAATCTTCGAAATTTCCGTCGAAATTTCCTCGAAACCCGAAATTTTATTCCTTGCTCATGAGATACTAAATAATAGTTTGCACTCAACTGATCAAATTAATGTTTGGGCACCAAATTAGGACAAGGGTCAAAATTTGGGTAACAAAAATGAAAAAAGCCCTTATTTATTGAAGGACTCTTAAATTACGATGGACACCTCACTTTGGACTAAAAAGGCCTTAGTTTTAAGTTGGGCCAATGAGCTTAGTCTTGAGTTTCCAAAGAGGATATTTCTTTTCTAACCAGAGTTGTAGCTACTGCATCAAAGTTTTGGAGTATTTGTGCCTCGAAGGTGATTGATGATTAAAAGTATTTGTGCCACTAATTCGAGAAGATGAGTGTGGATTCATCCTGGGACGTAGTTAAGGTAGTACTAACAGCGGGCATGAGTATCTTATGTAGTACTTTCTCTACATAGTAGATTAATCTGACTAGACTATGTCTCGTGGTTTTTCCTTTGGGGGTCTTTTTCATGTAAAATTCTGGCCTGCACTGTGAAATTGACTTGATTGTGTTCGTTGGATTAAATAACTCAATGATATATGTATATGCTCTAATATACATATAACTTTGGGTTATTCACCTTACTTGGTGGTTTGGTAACTTAGTTGGTTAAAACATTGGCTTTTGTAAGTGTTGATTTGGCCTATTCCACCCCTCTACGATTAATAGTGGTTTTAGGAATTTCAAAGTCATTCTTTAAGAACTCTTACCTCAGAGGGTTAGCCAACAATCTCTGCCCAATAGTTACAAAACTAGTTTCCTGATTTGACATAAACCACGCAAGAGATGAAACACTGCACAAATTAACAGAAGACATGATAAGCTATGGAGTCTTAATTTACTAGCAGCACTGTAAACCTGCTTCCGAGCAACAACAGAGTAAATACCTGCCGGTGAATATATGTTCCCTAAGTCCAAGTATTGTCGGATATCTAACACCATCATGCTTTTCAAGAAATTCTTGCAGCAAGTTCCTCATTTTGAATGCTTCTTCCAAATAGTTATCCTGTTAATACCATTGTGGAGTTTCCATTACATATAACTTTATACAATTTATACCTATACTATAAATTCTTCTCAAAAAAATAAAAATAAAAGAAAAAATCCTATACTATCACTTCAGCAGATACCGTATTTCAGTTTGACCCTCTATATCATGTTAAACTTTTTCTTTACAGAAACTCAAGCCATTTCACACACTAAATTTTAGCAACTATAAAGAATTGAGGACTGTAAAGAGGTAAAAAGAATCTTGAAACCACTTGCAACGTCCAAGTCGCACAGTATCACATTTCATCCACTCTCTCCTTGTTCCTCTCTATGACCCCACTAGGCCACCACACCAACTCTCTCTCTCTCTCTCTCTCTCTCTCTCTCTCTC